>VWZX01008002.1:1108-11579 GCA_013399015.1 Galbula dea
AGGAAACCTGGGGCTGCCACTTTTGGTTTGCTCCCTACAGCACCTCTCTTCAACTTGCTCCATTCAGCCCCCTGAGAGGAGCAGATCCAAAAAGGCATTTGGCAAGCTTCTGCTCCTAGAGGGAAGGTGCCAGCCCTGATTGTGCTCTGCGTGTGCAGAATGGAGGAGGTTGCAGTGAGGTGCTGTAGGGAGCAAACCAAAAGTGGCAGCCCCAGGTTCCCTAGGCCAGTTTGGAACTTGCCAGGGGAAGGCAAAAACTAGCCCAAAGAATCAGGGATACCACCTTCCCTCCAGGAGCAGGAGCTGGACATTTGCCTTTTGGAGGTAGTGCTCTCAGTGGGCAGAATGGAAGATCTTGAAGTGAGGAGATCTAGGGAGCAAACCAAAAGTGGCAGCCCCAGCTTTCCTAGGCCAGTTTGGGAGTTACCAGGGGAAGGTAAAAACAAGCCCTAAGAATCAGGGCTGCCACCTTCCCTCTAGGAGCAGGAGCTGGCCAGTTGCCTCTTTGGAGATAGTGCTCTGCAGGGACCGAATGCAGCAAGTTGAAGTGAGGTTCTGTAGGGAGCAAACCAAAAGTGGTAGCCCCAGGTTTCCTAGGCCAGTTTGGGAGTTGCCAGGGGAAGGTAAAAACTAGCCACCTAGAATCAGGGCTGCCACCTTCCCTCTTGGAGCAGGAGCTCGCCAGCTGCCTTTTTGGATCTCCTTCTCTCCGGGGACCAAATGGAGCAAACTGAAATGAGGGTCTCCTGGGACAAAAGCAAAAGTGGCAGCCCCAGGTTTCCTAGGCCATTTGGGGAGTTTTAGGGGAAAGTTAGAACTAGCCTTAAGAATCGGAGCTAACACTTTCCCTCTTGGAGGAGGTGCTGACATTTCCTTTTTTCGATCTGGTGCTCTGCGTTGGCCGAATGGAGCAAGTTGAAAGGAAGGGTCTAGGAACCACAGCAAAAGTGGCAGCCCCAGGTTTCCTAGGCCAGTTTGGTGGTTAGGACTAGCCTCAAGAATCAGAGCTGACATGTAACGATAACGTTTATTTTGTTGCCAAGATGGTCTTCACACACACACACACCCCCCCCGTGTTCGTGCAGTGGTGGTCAGTTTTATTATACAGTAGGCTAATAACTAATTACAATAGGCTAGTAGGCAAAAGCTATATAGCGAGATGGAGGCAAAATGGTGCGGTGGCGGTGCTTTATTGTTATCAAACATCCTTTATACCTTCGGGAGATAACTGTAAGTCATCGTCTCATTTATTAATTGGCTAAGGTTAGTTTAGTGTCCAGCTACTATTGGTCACACAGTTCATGTCAGTATGCCTAACTTTCACCCCACAGCTGCATCTTAGACCCTTTCTTCGTTGTTCATGTCCTCCTTTAATGTTACCGCTTCCGCATTCTCAAGGGTACAGTGCGATCTCATCAAGGTCAAAGTCCTCCATCTCCATGAGGCCTACAGACCAGCTGTCAGCCACATCAGGCTCCTGGAGTCACCCTGAACTGAGCTCTGATTATCAGCAAGTCAGGTTTCTTTCTGGTATACCATTCACACCTACACCACTGAGACATGCCCTGGAGCTTCCTACAGGAGTTAGTAACCCAGCTCTTTTTTTGCATAAGAGAAATCGAGGCTGCTGACACCTGAGTTCCACATGCTTTTTCCTCAAGAGGAGGACTCCTGGTTACAGAAGGTACTGAAGAACTGCTCTGCTATCATCTAGTTTAAAAACTTGACAGCACATGAAAGCAGAGCAAACTCTAATTTTTCCTAACTTTACAGCACAGAATCACAGAATCATTATGGTTGGAAAGGACCCTCAAGATCATCTAGTCCAACCGATAGCCCTACACCACTCTTACCCCTAAATCATCCCCTGAAGAACCACATCAATCCTCTTCTTAAAAACCTCCAGGGATGGTGACTCCACCACCTCCCTGGGCAGCCTATTCCAATATCTAACCACTCTTTACTGAAAGAAATTCTTCCTAATATCTAATCTAAACCTACCCTGGCACAACTTAAGCCCATTCCCTCTAGTCCTGTCACTAGTCACAAGGGAGAAGAGGCCAACACCCGCCTCCCTAGAATGACCTTTCAAGTAGCTGAAGAGAGCGATAAGGTCTCTCCTCAGCCTCCTCTTGCCCAGGAGGCAAACAAGTCTCAAAGGAGTGCTGAGGACAAGACTTCACTATTTCCTGGCAATATGGGGTTGGTCCTCCTGGACCTTTTGGTGGGAAAGACCCACTTGCTCTCCCCTCCTGTTAGGTTGGCAGTGTAGCGCAGCCATAGCAGATCTGGAGTGGAGGAGCTGCACATGGAAAGTATAGCCTCAAAGGGACTCCACAACAAAGCAACACACATAGGCTAGGGACCACCACTACTGAAGAGAGGGACAGATCTGACTTTCTCTCTGAAATAATACGGGCACCTTTGTGAAACTGGGCTGGGAAGCCTGAAAAATCCCTTCCCATGCGCTGGTAGGCAACCCAGAGTTATGAGTGGGAGAAGTGGCCATCTGCTGCTAAGAACATCTCCTGGGAAGCAGGAGATCAGGCTCCAGTTCTGCTGTTTCCCAGTCCCAGAGGAATGCCCCAGCTAGCCAGCTGAGGACTGTTCTTTGAGCAGAGCACCTCTGTTTTCTTCCTGAACTGCTGAAGTAGGTCCACCATGCAGGCAGACACAACACTCACAGGGGAAAGGGGGTTCAGTTGGTTATCTGTAGCAACAGAACTTCAGACCTTGAGGCTTCCTGGTGAAAATGTCCTGAAGAGATAACATGATGGCTTCAGCAGTATTTCCAGCTCACTTACCAGAGCTAAGCATCAGGTGCTGTACTCTAATAAATCTTACAGGCAGTTTGCCCTGAACACCTGTGAAGAAGATTCACCTCCTCAGGGAGACCAAAGTGTACCAGACCCATGAAAGGACATGGGAGAGAAGTCTGGTGACTGCTGCTACTGCCAGTACCACTGACCAAGGAGGCACTAGGGTTCAGTAGCTGGAACGTACACTCTTGCACTGATAAGACAAATGTCCATAGTGCTTAGGTTCAATATTGGGATCACCATCAGCACAGAATGGCAACACCAGACTAATGGTTGCCTGAAGGCTACAGTTCTCGCATTGCCTCAGATCCCTGGAGCTCTGATAAGATGCAAGCTCCTCTGTTAATTGAGCCAAGGGAAAATGGAAACAGTCAACAAGCTGAGTGAGATTCAAGAGAAACATCCTTAGAATATTCTCTGTTTTTCAGCAGGTTTCAGTTTTCTGTTTGTCCTCCTACCATGCCTGACCTTGAGGCAAGACAGAGGCTAGCCTAGGTGGATGATACTGGCTGTGGCCAACAGGTGTGTCTGACTGACACTGCCTGGTGTATTCACTTCCTGACAGCCAACCAAAACTTGGGCTGTAGTACTATGCCAAGTTGTACCTGTCAGTACAGCCACAGCAGCTTTTGATGAGAGTTTTCCTACTCCTCATCTGGTTCTGCAACTCAGCTAATAGACGACTGCAGCACATGTGAGGCTCCTCCTGTGAAGGAGACACAGGGATTTCTTTTTAGACGCCAGTTTGGTCAGGGCCAAAGATCTATATTCAGCTTCTACTAAGGCTATACTGGGGGGCTGCTGCCACTGGGATTTGCCATCATTCCCCTGTATGGCCAGAGCCTCCCCCCACAAGTAAGATTCTGTTCTCACCTGTCTAGAAGCAGGCATCTTGTGTGAGTCAGACTCACAGGGAGAAAATCTGCATGCATCTGGCAGAGTCTGACCTCTGTAATATCTCTTCAGTCTCCTCCGTTCACATTCCACCTGCACGTTGGATAGGACAAAGGGTTACAGAAACCTGCCACCAAACAAGGAGTAAAAGGACCTCTGGGCATCATGGAAAGCAGATGTTTGCTCAAAGACCCTTAACTGCACGCTGGGGACAAAGAGCACTCAGTGTAGACTATGGAAGAGAAAGAGCAAGAGGAAACAGTTCCTGACACAAGAGTGTCAGATGTGCCTGTACAGGGACACTGGAGCAAGAAGGGTGGTACTGGAGTGAATCTGCATTTGTGAAGGCAATGGGGTGCCAGAAGAGAGAGAGGAAATACAAAATTGTGTGTCCACACAGGACAGTGGAAGAGGGAAGGAAACAAGCAGAGGACTCCAAAGTGCTGTCTGTGGAAATGTGTTGCTTTCCAGAGGACTGGTAGGCTTTGCAGAGGCAGTGAAAGCCTGGTTTACCTGCTCAAGAGTCCTCTTGAGCTCAGCATTGAGTTGCTTCAGCTCTGTCTTCTCAAGTTCCAGTCTTGCAACTGCTCGTTGCAGATGTTCCAGCTGCTGAGACAGGAGTCTCTTCTCTGAGAGCCAGGACAGCTGCTCCCCTTCTGCAGTAGCCTGCTGCGTATACAGAGAGGGCATTGTGAGCTGATGCCACATAAGGGTTAGAAGGGCCAGGACCAACGTGTTGGGGAGAGTGCCCGGATTCAGGAATGAACAGTGCAACGTCCCTTCTTCTCCTCCTGGTCCACAGGCCAAAACAACACACTGTTCTTCTAGGGGACCTCCTCCATATCACCTTGGAGAAATGGAACTGTTTGTTCTGAGCATGCTTCCTCCTACTTAAGTTCAGTGTCCCCCATTCTGCTTGTCAGAGAGACTGCAAACAGTCATTCCTATTCATCCGCCTAATGGTTTTAGAAAGCTCTGTAGTGTTTCCACTTCCCTGTCTCTCAGCTATTTCTTGTCCATCATGAAGACTTCCATATTGACATGTTCCTGGAAACTAACATCTTTGGTCATCCTCTATGGCTTTCACTGTATACTCACCTGTCTCTAGTTGTACTCTCTGTCCTTGGACAGCAAAGCAATATGTAAATGTGGATGAAGCATGTGTTTCTGGAGTGATAAAATACTACAGTTTTGTTCTCTGCTCCCTTTACCTGTTAGAGCATCACTACAGAACTGCTCTTTGAAATAAATCATCAACCATTTGGAGCGAGGTTGCCCTGGCATGCACATCTGCTTAAGGATCGCATCAGGGAGACAGTGCTGACCCTTTCAGAGTGCAGGAAACTGCAAGGCAGGAGGCGAAGAGAGGCTGCTGCGGCCCAGCTACCCCCCACAATGAGCGGCTTGTGAAGAGCCCCTAGCTCTGAGTCACTGGGCGGGGCCAGCACTGAAGGCTGATACACCCTCTCCTATATTAGCCGAGCCCTGGGAGCGTGGCAAACCCAAACGTGGCAAACAGGAGTGGGGCAGTTTGTGCAGCAGTTCTTAAAGGCAGGGAGAACAGGGGACTGCTGTCCCGTGTCAGGCTTCTGAGGTGAGTACGCGAACGGCCGTTGCTAGCCTAGGAAACACCTAGTAATGGTTAACACAAGGTGATAACCTTGCTAATTCAGCTACGTGGTCTGGCAGGAAAGCAACAGTCTGAGAAACAAGGAATGGTTAAGTGGAAGTAAGGGCAAAGTGAGAGAAGCTTATTCAGCACTTGGCTACTCTGTATCTTCTCAGCTTTGGACTGAACCTGTAAAACACCACTCAAAATCAGCTTTCCACTAGGAAAAAAGTCACCAAAAAACAAGTAAGAAATGGCCCTTTATGGCATCTTTCCTTTGCTTCTCAGTGCTCTCAAGTTTCCCTTCCAGAGATACCACTTCTTGCTGTAGAGTCACAGCTTCCTCCTTTAAAGCAGCAGCCTCTTCCTGCAAGGCAGTTTGTAGATAGCTCTTCTTGCATTCTGCCATCTGTGTTTCTGCAGCAGTAAAGGTGAAGGAGAAGGTAAAAAGCAAAGAAAATGGGTTTGCATCCTACAGAGAAAACATCATTTTCTTATCTGCCTGTCTGTGTTTTCCAGGTGCTGCGATTGAAAGACGGGATGCAGCTTGATGCAAGCAAGATGTCAACTTTATTGATTACAAGCATGAGAATATATACTATTTTAGCTGTGCGTGGCTTTCTCTCATTGGTACATTTTTTGATGCCTTTTACATTGATTGGCTAAAAGACCAAGCAGGCTACAAGATAACGGATTTCAAAACTACTCTTTGTTCCCCCTTAGCCAGTACTTTTCCACTGCAGGGGAATTCCACAGTTTGTATTGTAGTTTAGTCCTCAGTGTTCTTTGCTTCCTTGCTTCACGGCCAGGAGCTTGCATATCTTATGTATTTCACCACGGCTTCTTACCAACCAGTTCCAATACATCCGATACTAGCAAGCCTGACATGCTTGATGTCCTTCCCTGTCCATCCAAGGCTCCTACACCAGGCCCTAAGGACTTTCAAAGCAGACATAAATGAAGGAAACTTAAAGAAGAATGAAAGCAGCAAGGTTCAGTAGAATAGGAAAATGTGTTTGCTTCTCTGCTTGCTGAAAGACCAGAGCCAAGGCAGAACATCATCCATGGCAGTAGAAGCAGTTGGAACAAACATCAATGAAACAGATGTTGGTGTCCTAAAGGATCTAGTGTTCTAAAGGAAAACAAAATGAAGAAGCAAAAGTGAAGACTGACAATGACACAGTCAATTGACCCGGATGACTCAAGAGACATTAGAGAGAAGTTCAGGTGTCAATGTTGTGCTTGAAGATGCCCTTTGACATTCTTCCAAAGAATGCTAGGGGAATACATTGTAGGCTGGCTGAAAAAAAAAGAAGAAAGGAAATATTGATACTAGGACAACAGCAAGGCAAGAATAATTGAGCATCACACCAGCACTGAGGCCTGGAGGGAGGACTAAAGATAGACAGGAACTAAAACTAAACTAGTAGACTAAATTAACTGACAGGAACTAAAGAGGGAACAGACTGACTAGTGGGACAAGCAGGATCCATCCACTGTCAGAATTTTGTAACATTACATTGCATATGTAACATGTGTAGTGAAGACTAAGGCTATTCCAGAAACAGTGATGATCTGAGGCCTGGAAAACTCTTCTGTAAAAAGTCTGGAAAATGATCAGCAGTTCCCTCTTAGAGAGGGAACGTGAAGAAATACTGAACAGGAGAAGGTACTCCATGAGCAGATGACAGCCTGTGGGGAGGCAGTGCCCACCCTTCCTTGTTCCTGTAGTCTGAGACAAGGAAATCCAGACAATGAGATGAAAAAGCAGCTGTGATGTGGAGAATGGGAAAACAATGACAGAGAAAGGAGCAGGGATGCCTGTCCAGCTGTGACACAGAGTGGCCCTGGAGGCTCTGGTATGGCTTGGAGATTAGAGGAAGAGGTAAATAGTTGCATGTGAAAAACTTGATAGATAAGCCCAATACAAACATGTTACCAAAGGTGAAAGTAACAAATGACTGGGGAAGCAAGAAACTGTTTTACTAGAGCTTTATGCTCAGGCAAATCATTACCAGCAAGAAAACAGGTATGACGGATGCAGAAGCACTACGTTACCAGAGAACTAGGCAAAGAAGCAGATGAAAGGATGCATGTGATGGTTTGGATTAGAACAGAATTAATTCTGTTCAGTAACTGTATTTTCTAAAAGATATTCCACCACCACATACATAGTACTGTTATTAGTTATTCCCCCCCACACACACACACCTTGCCTGAGCTGTCCCTTTAAGAAACCTGAAATTCCTGAGTTGAGGACACTGCAAACCCCCTCCGGGGGGCGGGGGGAGAATGCTGGGTTTCTCCGGGAGACTTTTGTTGTTTGGAACCACGAGGAAGCTCCCTTCCTGCTGGGACTTTCGGCCGAGCTGCGTGCTGTCTGCCTGTGCTGAAACCTGCGGGTGCTATCTCACTGCTTTGGATTGCTTGTGCTGATTCCACTGGGAGCTGGCATCGGGACGGTTCAGTATCTTGGGTCCTGTACCTGTTTATATTTTGTTTCATTTATATCTGTTATTATTATTAAAGCAGTTTTTAGTTTTTAACTTCCAATCCAGTCTCTCCTTTACCTGCTGTGTGTGGGGGGCTGGGAGGAGCCCTTGAACCCACCACAATGCAGTAACGCAGGAGCTTAATACTGAATTAATGCTCTGTAAGTCTGCCATGTAAGAGGAAAAGGAAGTCAATCCACACAAGGCTTTTTGCAGGCTGGTGCTTTTAAAGTGCGTGTGGACCTTAAAGGCACCATCTCTGCACATCACCAGTAGCACAGCTAGATGTAGTGCCAGCCACTGCATCTTTCTCTAAGAAAGGTTTCACTAATAGTTGTATAGATAAGTCTCACGCTTGTTTTTCTCCTCATCCCATGGTCAGGCACTGCACTTTTCCTCTCTGTGGTATCAGAGATCCCCAGATGCTGCCTTCCATAATACGGTTAGAGTCTGAGCGAGGAGAGCATAGAGCTCACAGAGTTATTTCCACAACATGCTATGTAGGCATATTTACCAGCAGCAACACCATCTTCTCCATTCCCATACCCAAGTTTACAAGTTCACACAGGCGTTGGGCTTCCTGATTTCATTGACCAGTGTCTAAGCTTTCTGCAATCAGCAGTGCACAAGCCACTGATACCAGAGTACTCCGCAGACTTTCTGTTGGTTGACATCTGATGGGCTACTGTCAGCTGTCCTGACCAGGCACCTGTGGGATCTTATCTAATGGAGAATGGGCATGTGAGCAATCCTGACTGCATAGCATTGCTTGGAATTCAGACTTAAAACTTCATGTTCTTTGCTCAAGGTTACTGAGGGGGACTACGTGCAGAATAGCAAGGAAGTTGGCAGCTAGAAGCAACAATATGATACAAAAGTAGAACTAAGCAATTTCAATAATCTTAACTAAAAGTCCTCATGCACAGCGCATGAACAGCAACTTATAACCAATGAAATATGTACTAATAATCTCAGTTTGCCAATCAACAATAGGCTTGTGAAACATCACTGGGTAAAAACGTATAAAAGGCTATGGACATCTTGAATAAAGTGGCTTTTGCGAGATCACATTGATGGGTGTGCAGAGTCTGTTTCCTTCCACGTCAACAGGCACCCTTCGCTGCATTGGGATGGTCCACACGGCCCTTCCAGGCTCTGGGAGGATGAGTGCCCTCTGAGCAAAGCTGTCAAGGGTCAAGGCTGGACCGACCACCAACCCAATGACAAACACTCCCTGTTACTCCCTCTTCCCCCCTGCCACGGGAAGGCAAAGGGAAAGACAGAGACTTGTGGATTGGAAAATAAAACTAAAACTAGTTTAATAATAACAATAATGATAAATTAAATATACACAAATACATACAAATATATATAAAACCCAATACTGAACCCAAACGCCCATTGATGGTAAGTACATCGCCACTGATGCTGCGGCAGAAGGCCTCAGCAGCAGATGAGAGTCAGGCTCAGGGGCTGGATGCTGGTACCAGATGCAGGAACTTACGGATCAGGATCAAGGGCAGAACAGATAAGAGTTCTCCTCAGATGCCGACCACTGAAGCTCAGAGGAGAACGCTTTTTCACTTACGCTTTTTCACAGGAGTAACTTGCACAGCTACAGACTGGGTAGCAGTGGCCACAGTGGCTGATAGGTAGCTGTACTCTCTGTTGAAACTGGTGCAGCTACAGAGGCACAACTACTGGCGGGGGGGCAAGGAGGCTTGTGGGCTCTTAGCACCACAAAGTTTGCAGGTGCTATCTACAGCGACAGTCAGTGCGGGGGGGTGAGGAGGCTTGTGGTCTCCTAGTTATAGCAAACCTTGCAGGTGCAATCTACTGCTGGAGTCTGTGTAGCCACAGAAGAGGCAATAAAAAGAAAACCAGATGGGTTATTCTAATAGGTGACTCCCTACTGAGTGGAGCAGAGGGCCCAATATGCAGACCAAACCCGCTTCATAGGGAGGTCTGCTGTCTCCCTGGTGCCCGGGTAAAGGATGTTGTAGATAAAATTCATACCCTTGTGAATCCTGCAGATTATTACCCACTCCTGATCTTTCAGGTGGGTAGTGATGATGTAGCAATGAGAGGCTCACAATCAGTTAAGAGAGATTTCAGGGCTTTGGGGCAACTGGTAAAGGGATCAGGAGCTCAAGTGGTGTTCTCCTCCATCCCCTTGACACCAGCTATGGATGAAGGAATACATAGTAAGAGTCAACAGGTTAATTCGTGGCTCTGGGACTGGTGTCATCGAGAGGGCTTTGGGTTTTACAATCGTGGCTCAGTATACAAGGCGTTAGAGGTGCAAATGGGGTGCACTTGTCCCAGAGGGGGAAAAAGATTCTGGGGTGGGAGTTAGCAGGGCTCATTGATAGGGCTTTAAACTAGGTTTGAGGGGGGGAGGGGGGTTAGGAATCTTATGCTTGCTTGTGACAAACAGTGGGGCAGAACACCAAGGGCAGAAAGAAGGAATACTACTAAGAGCACTCAAGTTGATACCCTGAGGCAAGCCAGAGATGATGCACCAAGATGCCCCAAGGAAATCAAGGGATGTTTGCCTAAGCAGGTGACATGTCCAGCCTAACTGAAGTGCCTCTATGCANTGTTTGCCTAAGCAGGTGACATGTCCAGCCTAACTGAAGTGCCTCTATGCAAATGCA
>VWZX01008008.1:9693-53270 GCA_013399015.1 Galbula dea
AGAACCAGGGCCTGTGATTGTGAGGCTACTGTCAGCTGCCTGGAGAAAGCCTCATCAGCTTCCTCATCCTGATCAGGTGGCCTGTAACAGACACCCATAACAGTATCCCCCATGCTAGCCTACCCCTTAATTCGCCCCCATAAACACACAACTCACCCCTCATCCATCCCTGGACAGAACTCAATACATTCTAGTTGCTCTCTCACATAAAGAGCAACTCCCCCACCACGCCTTGTAGACCTGTCTTTCGTGAAAAGGACATAGCCATCCATGACCACATTCCAGTCATGAGAGCTGTCCCACCATGTCTCTGGAATTGCCACCAGATCATAACCCCTTGACTGCACTCCTCCTGTTTATTTCCCATGCTGCATGCATTGGTATCTAGGCATTTCAGGGAGCGAGCTGAGCATGCCAAGTCTACCCCAGGGGGTGGGAGGCCTTCCACCTGGATTAATGCTATCACTAGTTCCAGAGTTACAGAAATCATTATTATTTTCCTTAAAGTTGTCTTCAAAAGAAGATTGGCCCAAAACCCATATGCATTCAAATTTCTCTCCAACAACACAGCTTTGGATTAGAAATTCTTAAATGTTACTGAAAAGGCACCTTAACAGGGCATAGCATCCATTTCCTCTTCCTCTTCAGCAGTGCTAATGAGCACTTCTCCAGCCTTTAGTCACATTCTCTTCAATTTGGACTCAAACATGCCTTCCATTGTCAAACTGTGTTTCTCCATTCTTTACCATTTGTCCTTTCTCATTTGGACATTTGACATCATTGTAATTCAGAAAGCGGTATGAAGAAAGGAGTTAACAACAGTACTAGAACAAAACACTGCTCACTTTTTGCACATTAAACCTCAATATTTATAACTCCTTAAAAAACAATAAGAGAGATGCTTCACGATCCCTAAACCATAGTATGAGTTTAAAATGAAACCTTTTAAAGATAAGTGTTTAGTTAACTATTTTTTTCTAGATTATCTTCTTTTATTTTGAGCTTTAAAAATTTGTATTTTAAAGCTTTTTCCTAATGTTCACAATGGAGAGTCTCAAAACTTAAATGAAAGCTAATATTCTCTCAGCTGGGCAACTGGGGGAGTTGAGGTCTAAATGAACAATTCAGTTAAAATGTACATGCTTCCCCTTTAAATTCTGTGTATTATTGTTTAGGTTGGTTGTTTCTCATACCATATTTTTTCTTTAAGAAATTACCTTTAAAAAGGGGTCTGGATGCCTCAGTACACATGCAAACACTACAAAAAATGTGAAGCATAATTAAAAATTACCCGTAGTCAGATATGGGAAGCGGACTGTAACGTCAAGAAAGCTAAGCTCTGTGATTATTATTTTCTACACATTTACTACTTCTCTGTAGCATTCAGTTCTATAACAATTTTCCATATGAAGGATCCTATGCAACCCTAAAGTTAATATCACCCCTAGAGTCCTTGCTAACAGTTTGAATTGATTTTTCATTTATAATAACATAACCAGCATCAGAGAGCTAGTCCTAAGTCTCTTAATTGACTTGGCACTTCAGTATCCTGGGGAGCATCACAAAAAGGTAGCAATCAGCAGCTTTAATCAAATTTGTAGATAAAATCAGTTAAAAAAGTTATTCTTTTTAGTATTACTGCTCAGCTTGAATTATTCTTTGTGCTTAGGAGAGCTGAATGAAGAGGAAGAGTTATTAATGGTTTTCTATTCAGCAGCCATTATCTAATTTATGCCCTTTTTTGGAGCTGGCTTGTAACACTGCATGCTATGTGCCCCGCCCAGTGCAGTGTCGCAGGGCACCACGCAGCACCAGTGAATCACTGGATTCTTAGTGGAACTTTAATAATGCAGCTGAAACATTTTCCTCAGGTTTTTCTGCCACTCCCAGTAGATCACTCTTCCCTGACAAGGCAGAAACACTTTTCTCAGAAATTATCTTCTCCTGGCAGTAAGACTGCGGTAGAAGTCTTAGCATATTTAAATCCAGACTCCTAATTAATCAACAGGCATCAACAGGCAACGTTGCAATGCTCATCTTTCCATTTTCTTACAGCTACTGAGATTGTTTTCCCTGTAAGGCTGAGTTATAAAACAACAGCTGACCTAAAGTTCTAGGTACATATAAAAAACAATCCTCAACTCAAATTTATCAGGCTTTCTTTTCAAGTTGGTTTGTCTCTCCTGTCAAAGGGTGTATGTCAAAGGATGAATGAGAAAAGCTCCTATGCTAATAAGACCATTTTCCACAAAGAGGTTATCAGATCACTCCACTCAAGGGCCACTAATCCATCAAAGCTTTCTCTCTATCTCAACACATGCCTGAAGGAGACAGAAGATTTCTCCAAGACACAGTGAAAGGTAATTCATATTGTTCCCAGCATTGCAGCTGAGGGAGGAAGGAGAACAACTAGTTTGTGCCTTGCTGACACAGCGTTTCACAGAAACAAGCGGGAGCAGAGCCAAACGCTATGGACACCTCTGCCACCATCACAGAGCTAAGCTAACATCAGAGCAATTCAAGTGTAGGCCAACCTTCAACGTGCATTACTCTGAAACTGTTCTGAATAAAAGACACAATCTTAACCTGCATACTGAAATGAGCTCAAAGTATATACATTTCTCATACCAAGCTATACAGCACTATCACCTCGATGTTTTGATTTACAAAAATCATTCCCTTAATATGGCATTTTGTTTCTAAATTGATGTCAATACATGATACTTCCATTATTCATTCAGAATAAGCAATTGATTTATACTGGATCTTTTATCTACAGCAGGTTTGAGAAGGAGTTACACTACATTTCAGCCCCACTGAGGCTCAGAGCACAGTATTCTCTCTGTAGTTGTTCAGCCAAGCCAGAAAGACATAAAATTTAAGTTTATATGAGCTTTAGCAGCAAATTTGAAAGAAACTTCTTTCAAAGAGGGACTGAAACTTCTTCCTCAGTAACACTGCTAGCCTCCAACTGAGATAGAGGAAAAGGCCTTAAAGCAATTCCAATCTGGATCAACATTTAAAAACTATGTTAAGAATACAAATCTCTAGATATCATTAACATTTAGAGCAGCTGTGCACCTTCTCCTGTCAGACAAGTCAGGAGGCAGAAAATAGCCTAGGTATGGTAGTCAAGATTATTTAGTGAATACTCAGTGCTCAGATACTCCTAAATTAACTGCATGTTTATTGTGAGGGGCAGAAAAAGTGAGAAGGCACACTCTGTATCTGGCTACCACTTTGCTGAGAAACATCAGCATCTCATCATCTACAGTATAAGGCTGTCATAGGCATTGATGTGTTCTTCTTTATAAATAATATAGCTGCTGCAGATACAACCCAAGGAGCATCCAAGGTTTTCCTCTTCATTACCCAGATCAGCAGGAACTAGTTCCATTCAGGTTAAAGGATATAGCCTAGACATAGCCATGAAAAGCTACATGAATGCTGCCCCTGGACTGCCTAAAGATTTGCTAGGAAAATTATAAATACTGAATAAATTATTTTTAAAGATTAGCACAGTATTTCCAAAGTAGTCCAAATTAGAACACTACAATTACTTCAACTTACCAATGCAAGTTTTAAAAGGCATTTCAAAAACCAAATGATATACAGTAAAAGCATGGAAAGAGCAGTCATTCAGTAATTGATGGCTTGTAACCAGAGCAAAACAGAAGTTCTTCATAACTCAGAACTTGGTGAAGAGAGCAGTGCTGCAAGCTTTTCCACTGCTATTGTCCAGTGGGTGACTAACCAACAGGAACCACCCTGTCTTGGACCAGGCTTTCACCTCCCCAACTGCCAGATCCAGCTTTGTGTGTCAGCTACAGCAAGCATTTTTAAGGGACATATGCATACAGACTAAAGACCTAGCTTAGCTTCTTTCATTTGTTTATTTATAAAATTGAAGTCGAAAGGGGAAAAAAAACTTGAAAATCAACATTTTCTGTTAGGCTTGTAAGATCATCAAAGCCATTCTCATGCTGTTTTTTTTTTTCTTTTATTATGCAATCATCTTAAGCATAAGGAAGACTGAAAAATTATCGAAATATAAACTTGTATGAATGTAAGATTGCGAAATATCAGACATCTTATACAAATATTTAGTGCTGCTACAAAACAGTGATCCTACTCTGCAGCAGATAATCTTGTTAAATGAACTAACTGCTCACATATTGTGAATTTAAGAGTGGTTGTACTTTTTTCACTTGTTTATTGTCTGGTTGCCACAGCAATACGCTGCTTGTTTGTTTTAAACATTACATGAAGATACATTTGTTAAGGGCACTTTTTCCTCATCTTTATACTGTACATGCACTGATGATTTCAGGCCAAAGAGGACGCAGGACTCTCAATACACAAAACCCGAAAGAATCCAAAAAGAACTTTAGCCAATCCCAGTTTTAGAGCACCAAAATATCAAACTACAGCTGCTCTGCCTTAATGAAGAGATGTACAGGCCAGCTCAACCCAGTCCCCCTCTCTGTCTTCCTCAGAGGGAAGCCGATGACCTGATATCACTTTATCTCACTGACATATGTATCTCAACAAGAAGTATCCTGCTTTATGTCCTCCTTTTCTCACTTTACAAATACAATCCATTCAGAAAAACTGTTTTACACAATCTCTACAGACTTTGGAAAAAATATGTCCTATTTCAGTATGTAAATCAGACAGACTAGAAAAGTAATTTTTTACAAAAAACCCCATGGTATACGAAGCAAAATGTGATTTCTTGCAGGGGTGTAAATAATCTAAGTGGGTTTTTATAAAAAATATCTTACTGAGCAATAAAAATACTCTGTAAATTAAAGATAATTGTACAATGAAATTGATAAAGCATCAGCCATTCTTGTTCTGCTGATGAATTAAATGCAGCATGCAATTTTCTATGCTAAATACTTTACAGTTTTCTTGACCTTAAATAACATTAGCTATTCCAGTTTTCTACAAATCTCAGATTCATTCCAGTGGAGCTACCTATGCACTACAAAACACTGCAGATGGTCTTGAAACCTTTTGTCTTATGCAACTTTAGCTCATGCCAAAATTATTGAATACTTACCTTCCCATATTTAATGTCATTACATCACTTCTTCCCCATCCAGCTGCTGAAGCATGGCAGTCTTTGACTCAAAGATTTCACAACTGCACTCCCACTGTAATTCCATTTCAGCATGAGATTGTCCAGAATGCATAACTAAATTATTGAATTTTTTTCTTAATAAAAAATACCATTTTAGTATCAGAAATTTCATGAAAAAATATAGTAAAAATAATGTCTTTTAAGTTCTATAGGAGATCAAATTGTAAATATATTTTAAAATGTGTTTCTACTTCCTCTACTCCACAGGAGAAGGTACTTGCACACATTCACTTAATCATGAATCTATCTGAACAACAGTATGAAATTTATTGCCATACTATCAAAGCAATGAATAGCGTGATCTGTGCTATGGACTACAAATTCCAGATGAAGGCCATAATGATATATAACTTTTAGACAGCAATTCCACTAATATTCTAGAAGTGAAACAACACAAACAATTTTGTTCATGCTGTCCTTTCTAAATTTCATGATTAAAAACCACAGCTATTTCTTTTTTTTTTTTAAAGGTGATTGTAAAAGCTGATAGTTTATTCAGAGAAATACTGTTGTTTGTTTGAATCAATGCATTTAGGAAAAAACACACAAAAAAACTTCAGAACTTAAGACCTGTGTACCTGAAATGCTATGCTGCTGGGTACACAACAAGAAAAATTATTGTTTTTTCCCTAGCCTTAAATCACCTATATCTAAACCATCACAGCTACAACGACACAAATACTTTATTGATTAGTAAACTTTTGATGGTGGCAGTGCTATC
Source organism: Galbula dea (assembly GCA_013399015.1). Taxonomy (NCBI): domain Eukaryota; kingdom Metazoa; phylum Chordata; class Aves; order Piciformes; family Galbulidae; genus Galbula; species Galbula dea. Next base: position 15,561 of record VWZX01008008.1, read on the forward strand.
AGGAGAAAACAACCACTTAATTTTCCAAGTGTCAAAAGGCATCCACAAAATACAAGTACAAAGACAAAAAGTACATCAATTCCACTTCCAATTTTTAAGTTTTGTCCTCTGCTCAAATCACTCTAAGATGTTCCCAAACACAGGAAAATCATTCGGCAAAAAGTAAAAGCCCAAACTCTGCCCAACCCTTTCAAAAGGGCTGCCCTAAAGAAACCTTAAAATAAGTGTCTTTTTCTGCTAAATTCTAAAGTTGCTCTGGTGTTTTGTTTTTCCTTAAAGAGATCACATAGTTCAACTTGCTTTCATTAACATCAAGAAAATGCTTAGTTTCCTTATGATAACCTACTGCCATTTCCACCATTTGCGGAATGCACTTACACACTCCTATTTGTTCTCTGTGTCAGCCTAAGTGATACCACATTTCTTCACTATGCAGATGATAAGCCTTAAAACACATATACGAATGAAGAGCCATATCAATTCCCAGTACACTTAAAAATGTTTGGTTTCTGATACAGTTTTCATTTCTGGATTTTATTCTGCCTTATCTGATTCACCAAAATGCCCCCGTTTTAGGAGGTTAAGGAAAAAGAAGAACAATCCAAGAGGACTTTTGAAGTATGTTTTTGTAGGGGGAAGCCTACTCTACTCCCAACACCACAGATCTGCAGCCTAAACTACTGTAAATGTTTTAAGCTGAAAAGAAACAGACAATAGAAAGGACTGAAACACAGAACCTGCATGTAGTTACATCCTCCTAAGTTACAAAGCAATGAAGTATGAAGACAAATAATACTACAAGACCTGAAAAAAACATTGTAGGAATTGACTGTTATTTTATTCTCGGGACACATTACAACGCAGTGGTGATACATGATGAATACAACCTCTGTGTCTTCAGGTTTCAAAGGAAAACAAAATTTCAAGGAAGTAACAAATGATCCTGCAGCTGACAGGCCAATAAAATATTACCCATTTACAGCCTAGAAATTTGTTGTGAGTGAAAGTATTTTTTGGAAGTGCGTCTTCAAGAAGGAGCTATCTCAAGTCTTAGTATTCCACTATTACTTTCTACAAGTAACCTTACCTAAACTCAGCTTCCAGTCACAGGTCTTTCCTGTGACTTGCCACACTTGACAGAAAAGGCTGTTGTGACTTTTTGCCACACATACAACATTTTTAGAATTATACCGGAAAACAAATACAACAGAAAACAAAATGCTAGCATAAATCTTACATGCTCCCTATAATAAAAGATCCAACTCCCTACTTTTACTTACACAATGATGAAAAATATAGATTTCTCTACCAAAGCTCTCAATATCTGTTTTTCAGAGCTGCCACATCTTGAATAGTCTCCCATTCCTCTTTGCCACATACTTTGTCATACAAAGGCTGATACTTGGAGACCTCTTACCTGCAGCAGAGTCTTTAGAAATTAAATAGACACAATATTTATTTTAGACTTGATGAGTTGTACAAAGGAAGAAACATAGCTATTGCTTATTTCATTGCATCTTAAATCCTCAGTTTGTGGGAAAAAATTAAAATCAACTTTCATCTAAAAGATGGAAAACTCTGATGTCACATCAAGAAAGTCTACAGCAGTATCCCTCATCCACAGATTTCCTTAATGATCCTTTTTTCACATTTAGTTCTAAGTGACCTTAACTTTCTGTTCTTTGTAAATGATGAACTACAGGAACAAAAACTTGATCCTCTCCTAAGACATTATAAGGTGCAGCACTTTTTTCCTAAAGGAAATTTACCAGCAAAAATTGCATTGTCATTCTGTAATTCCTTAGTATTTTAGCAGACTTCTCTCCTACTTTAATTCCAGACTGACTACAGAATAGGCAGCTTCAGATTTCAACATGGGCAAGTGGGATAGCATACCAACTATATGCTGAAAGAACAGTAGCACATTTTCACGTCTTCCATAACCTCTCAAGGATTTAGCATTAAGACACGACTGGAGCAAGCCAGAAATTAGTTCATCCAGTTCTTTTTGCTCTCCTGGACACAAATTATTTGAGGAGGAGGATAACTTAAATGTGCCCATCTATGTAATATCTTCCTTAGTAACTAACAGACTGTCTTTGTGACACACAAATATTTTTGCATTTCAGATTCAGAACAGAAATAATAATGGAATGTCTTGGCCTGTTCTGAAGTAATGGTAACATTGTTTTCATCACTATTCAGTGACAGAAATACAATAAACCTAACAAGATTATAAGCTTAGCATGATTCACAGAAAACTTTAAAAAGCATTTCTGCTCATAATTCTATCACTTACCAGTTGCAGATCTTTCTCTTATATTACTTTTGGTAAATTCACTTTTTCCATCTATTCCTTCATATTTTAAAACTCCCACGTAAGTAGGGAAAGCCTCATTTAAATGTGCTTTCTTAAGCAAGAAACAATGAGACTTTTGACCACCTGAATGTTCTATAACTTGATGGTATAGGTCTACATACTTGATACAACCACCTATATGGTAATTACTCCCTTTTCTGAAAGCAAGGCAGTGTGAAGCAAGTGGATGAATCAAGGCTCAATCATCCTTTACACCTGTGTACAAGAAATCCACAATAATCTATACATACAAAACCACAGAGCAAAAAAGAACTGAAAAGTATTTAAGTTGTCATCAATAAAACACTAATTCCCATCATGCAGCACTATTAATTCAAACTATTGCTTCTATAACATTTTAATAGCTGACTTCATGGCAGCCATGTAAAGAAGCACAAGAGTTTAACTTCTTGAGTGATGGGAAGACAGATACAAGGTTAGTTCTAACCCCAAAAGCTCCCATGCAACAGTCAAGCATGCAGCCAAATGACCACAGATGTTTACCATATGAGTAGCTTAAACTGTGACGAAAATTCTTTGTTTATAATGTACTCATGTAATCCTAAGGTGTAACATGCATCAGTATTTTAGTTGTCTTGGTTTACAGTTTAATAATCTTACAGCTAGACTAAGACATAAGCTTCAAGAAAGAAACTCAAAAAGCAAGATAATAAAATTAGAAAGTGAAAACAGTGCAGAAATGATGAACACCATAAGCAGAACATGAGAGATAGAATCAGTTTTGAGCCGACTTTTCTGCTAACAGAAGTTACTGAAAAAATGTCATTACATTTTTCGTTACTGAATTTGGACAGTAAGTTTTATCACACTGATTTTTTTTTTAATAGAAAAGAAACACAATGGCTTTCTGTTCTGTTCAGAATGAAGTCTCCAAGTTACATGTGAATTAAGACCTTTTGTCTTTTGACAATCAAAAGTATCTGCAGATAGAGCCAAGAAACAGCTCTAATATCGCTAAATTGCATATGACTAAGCCAGGGGAGTGGGGTGGAAATGGGATGGAAGTATGCATGGGCTGAGTCACTGTGAAGACACAGTAAAGAATGATTGCTGTGTAGGTCCAAAGCTATTGAGACATAAATCGGCTGATCTAGCAGACAGTATTTAAGGCTTACCACATAATACAAGAACCAAGCTCTTCTTTGAGATCTTGCACTTCCCCTTCCAACTAATAAAACTTTTGAGTTGCATTAGCTTTGAACTCAGACATGATTTTTAACTGATGAAGATGCCACATAGCTGAAGTAATCAAAATTTTGAAGCCTTAACTGAAAAGATGCTACTTCAGCTGAGTCTGATTGTTTGTTTCAACAGGATCCAACTAATGGACTGAATAATAAATAGTAGTTCTGAAACCCAAACTCAGATGTAATTGTGTTTGACAAAGACATTAAAAGTTCCAGGCTTGGCTATCTGTTCTACTTCTGACAACTACTGCACATTGCTCTCACTTATGTGAACTTTCTCATGCAAAGTTTGGAATAAGTACACAATTAACAAAAAGCAGACTGAGATTTTTCAGACAGAGTATGTTCACAAAGTGTCCCCGAAGATGAGAGGAGAACAGGCAAGTAGATCAGTTTTAAAAGCCACCACATAGAAGACTAAGAGAAATTTATTTCAACAACAACAAAGTTTTTATTCCAGTGTAATTTCTAGTGGTAATTTCAGCAAAAAGATACTTTATTTGTAGACAAAAATGTCCAAACTGAAGTGTCTACAAGCAATAGCACTACTGTAAAATTATCTAGTGTGATAGTATGCTACTGCCTGCGACTGTTGCCATCTCTACCAATTACAATATTGCATGGATTTAAAATAAGAGAATACCGGCATGTGACATAAAATGCTCTAAAATAATCAGTTCAACTGTTTATCTACCAAGTGTTCTAAAATTAGTTTTCATGCCCATGGGAAAGACCTGATGGAAATTCAAGATCTTGCCTATCTTCCATAGGTGTCAAGTTGATAATGAATGGAAAATTTAAGACCTGTAAAACAGCTGCACATCTACTCTGACCAAAAGATAATCCTTGAAAACAAACACTGAAGGAAACCAGATCCTATCTCTTAAACAACTCTCCTTAGGCCATGGCTATGAATACTTTTCTTCACTGAAGACAGCAGCTGGGATCTGTAAGAGAATGATCTCCCAACTTAAATGCCCAACTTCAGGGGAAACCAAGAGTTCATTCATTACAGACAGCACTTGGGAAATTCTTAATTGTTGCAAAAAAACGCTACGGGCTCAACTGTGTCTTAGTTGCACCTTCATGCTTTATTGGCACCTTAATTTTCTGTATTTAAAATAAGGTTTGTAAGCGAGTGGGTGGAGAGAAGAAAGGCATATAAACATTTTAGTGAAATGGAGAGGACTACCTCTCTTATCCTCTCCTTACTTTTAAGGATTGTGCTGAAAGGAAGATTCTGTGGAGCATGCCCCCTACCCTACACTGGACCTCTACTAGAGGGTCCTAATTTGAGAAAGTAAGAAACTGCGTGGTGTATCTGTTGAAGAGATCCTTTTGCTTAGACTCTGCTTTAGTCTGCTATACAAAATCTATACTGAAATTTTAATATACAGATACTACATTATATCACTGGGAGCGGGGTGGCCTTTCTTGCAGGAAAAGAAAGAGGAGACCTCAGAATGGAATGTGTGCATTGCGATAGTATCAAGCTTTTCCTTCCCAAATCTAATCTCAGCAAGATGGTTATAACAGTGCTCATTAAAGATACTCATGAGGCAAGATGTAGATAAAACTCCCCCTGAAAAAATCTACACTTTTTCTTGTTTTAAATCTATTCCTTCCTCCCTGCAAAGGAATACACATTTAGTCAATGCCTCTCACAAATTTTCCTAGAAACATCATCATGCGCTTGTGATTTTCAAATAGAGGTAAGTGCCTCAAGTGCTCCCTTGGTTTAGCATCTTCAATCTGAGCCATAAGCAATGACAAAGCTGTATTGCCCCAAACCATTATATCCTCATTTAAAAGAAAGCAGTGTGCCATAAGCCTGGATCTCAGGATTCTGCTGAGGACAGAAATAACTGGGTGTCTATAAATTCAAAAGACTATCTTTTATGACAAACATTTACAAAAATGCTTAACACATTAAAAGCTTTGCAATACTTCAGACTAAGCAGTCTCATCTGTATTGTTTCTCAACACTTATTTTTCCACTCTTGTGAGAAAGAGTAGCTAGACTGTCCTGTAAGAAGTATTCTGGAATATAGACAATGTATCATTCCCAAGATGATCAGCAGATAAATATGAAAAATTAGAATCTACCCCAGCCAATATTTTTAAAAAATACCTTTATACCATAGTTTACTCTCTCTTTGTCAAATTGGGTTTACTGTGGCCTTATGAAAGTAACACCTCCCACTGACTTGTTCTGTAAAGTAAAAATCAATGTTCACTTCTTAAAGGTATGCTCCTTCAAAAAAGGACATGTAAGTTGCTTATGGGTCAAATGTAGCTTTTAGAAACTAATTACAGACTGTGTGAGCTTTCAGTGGAACTTCTGTAGAAATGCCAGACCATTTCAACTGGTAATACCATTGTATAATCCAAGCTGTGATAATGTAAGGGACAGCATTAGTTTCTAAGGTAGCAAATGTCTACAGCTTATTTTACTTGTCAGCTATAATTAGGTTTTCACAGTATGTTAGGAGTTGGAAGGGACCTCAAAAGATCATCTAGTCCAAGCACTACCCGAAAACTTTAATAATAAATTTAGAAAAAAAAGCAGGTCTCTATTTTGTGTTGCACAGTAACTTGAAAAAAACAATTATACAACATCCATTAAGGATTCAAGAGTCCCACCATATAACTGTTAGGTTTAAACTTTTTTTTAATTCAAAGAAACAAGGGAAACACACCTATAGTCTATTTCCATAATTTGTTGAATCTTTTTTAAATTTACGTAAGCAAGACTACTATTCAAAAGATTACTAACCTACAACTAAGCCAAAATTGCTCCAGCTAACTATAACTGCTTCTCTTAAATGAAGAAAATATATTCCATTTCAGACTGACACTACTGAAATTTTATAATTTACAGCAGCAACACAGCACAAAGATTCACATATATCAATGAAAAAAAAAACAAAAAAATCGCAAAAACCACTCAATCTTATTCTTGCATCAATACAATTTTCCACAACTTCTCAATACTTAGAAAATAATTTCAGAAACTCACACAATTTTAGAATTTATTATGATTTCTTTTGTATTCTCCTTGTTTGGTTTGTGAGTAACATTTTAGGCAGTACTATTCTAACTGAAAGGTCTAGCGCTGTTACACTTCTAAGTATCACACTTGAACTCGATCCTTCTTGTCATAGTTCAGAAACCACTTCAGAAAAAAAAGGCTATCATCCAGAAGAAACTTAATGTATCTAGCAAAATACTAAGAATGGAATTGAGGATTTAAACCTCAGCCTTATGCTGAAAAAATGCAATCAAATTTGAAACATATGTTCCGACGACTGACATATCCTGTATCAGGAAAACTCTTCCACATGATTAAATTTGCCCATCTGCCTGCAGAGGGTACTGCACTGGGAGAAGGGAAAGTCCACTTCTTTGCAAAATGGCTGCACTGATGACAGGATCAAGGCTAGCTAGGTACAATGTCTAATTGTGACAGAGCCTTACATGCACATTACTATGTTGAGTTACTCATACATCATGAAATACAAGTGTTTCTTTATGTGAAAGTAACATAGAACTAGAAACTAATTAAATACAATCCTAGACTGACAGTTAGCTGATAAACATTTGATTGCACCCATATTTTCACAAAGTTCTGAGATTAATCAAAAATAAGTGTGTCTGCGGGTGGTAAATTTAAGAATCAGCATAAAACCTAAGTATCTTCTATCAGCCTCTAAATCAGTTCTGCAACCACACAGAGAACCTCTCCACTCACTTACCCACAGTTGTACCATGAAATCTAGGAGGGTCAAGAAGCTTCCTGACAAGGCAGACAGACCTGTCACTGAGTCAGTTTCAAGCTTCTCCTTTCTCTTTCAAAAAGGAAACACTTAAGACTCCTGTGGGGGCAGTATAATAAACTCTGAACATGCATCTAGCTCAATTCATCATTAGACAGACAGATTTCAACCAGTCTAAAGCTTTAAAATTGGCATCAGAGAAAAAAAGTTATCTTTACCTGGCATAAAAAATTACTAGAAAATAACACACTAAGCTTCATAAATGTGAAAGATGAATATGAGTAATGATGTCATTCAACAAACATCAGATCAGTTTTACATATGTGATTGAATATACATTCTCGCTTCTTGAATTCATCACTTGTGCATGCACACATTTTCAGAATACTACCAAGCACACTTCAGTTTCCAGCTCCTACCAAGTAAATTAACACCATCTCAAATTTATTTGAACTCTTTACATGTTCAATTCAAAAAGTTAGTGGAGCTTTAACACAACCAAGGAATTGTTTCAAAAACATGTGCAACAAAAACCTCATTTTTGCAATATGTCTCTTGCATACAAGAGACATGAAATTTTTTTTAGATGTTACTGTTTAGACAGATCTGGAAAATGGAGTTTCCTAACAAAGAAAAGATGGCAGGCAATTCCTATAGGCTTACAATTCTCCATGATGACTCTTGATTTGTTATTATTACCAAGAAGCTCTTTAAACAATTTGGATTTTGAATAATATACACAGAAGGAAGAGAGACCATAGATAAAAGTACTAGTTCTAGAGACGTGGTACCCTCTGGAAGCTTGTTACCCTGAGTACAACATGATAGAGTTAGGAAAAAAGTATGTGTAATCCTAATTTTGGCATCCTACTGATTATGTATACTACTCTTCCTATCTTTTCCATAATAGTGGTCTTGATTAAAGACCATTGTTCAGAAAGGGAAGCACATGCATTTCCAGATGGCATAAATACGCTGCAATGACTAAACAATATTTGATGAACACATGTAGATCTGGCAGCACACCAGAAAGAAACCGCTGCATTTGAGTTATATAAGTACTGTCTGACAAACTTGAGATAAACCACACAGCTAGATTAGGATGGGTAAAACCTGGGAATTAATGACCTCCCAACTCCAAGTCTTAAAAATGGTTAGCAACAGAGGTAAAAAAAAAATATACTATAGTGTCAATTTTAGATATCAGCTTATCCAACAGAAGTTAAAACCAAAGTAAGACTTTTGGCTTTTTTTTTCCCTATGTCTGATCAAGCATTTATTTTAAACTGCTAGTTCACAAGGACTGTCTTAAAATACTTAATTCCTGTTTAGCCTGTCTCTATTTTCCTGTATGTTAAAATCTTAAGTGATGTTATTTACACTTAGATTCACCTCTCCTTTCTTAGTTGATGACTCTCAGTTCCACTTCTTTTCCAAGACCTCATACCTCCCTCAGCTCATTTCCTGAATACCTTGTCTGCTCAAGCTCTGCATGACTAAAGAAAACAGATGCTGCTTTTCATTCTCTAGGTTAGTACAAGTACCAGCATCATGTCTGCTGACAGGTAGGACAAGTAGAGATGGGAGTAACTAGAGAGATATGGTTCTTAGTTCTCCTTACCTTCAGAGATGGATATTGTTCCAGCATGCTCACTCTAACAGCATCGGTAAAGTCTCCGTGGAAAGAAACCACAGAAGAGACAGTGTGCTATTTTACTGGGAGCAAGACCCAGAAGATTAAGACAAGATACAGAGACAGTTGTTTTACAATACACACCCAACCTCAGGACTGCCTTCTAGTAAACTGTTGTCAGCTTGCAGACGACTGTCACACTCCCACAAGGGTAGGGCATGTTTGAAGTGTAACACATAACCAAGATGACTGACTTCACAGAAATCTTCGCTGTTTCACAGACAACATGAAGAAAACTGCTACCATTTCAGTGGGTTCAATAATTTCCATTGCCACAGTTTTGATCTTTGACAGTAATTATACATGTGTATACATGAAACATGCTTTTAAACATTCTTCCATTTGCCTAGTATTTGCCTTCTTGTTTAACATTCTCAGTTTTAACCTATGTTCTAGACATATCTCATCATTATGTAATGAGATTAAAACTACATTGCTTAATGTAATTCAGTATACCATCTCAGTAACACCAACAAAACCAAAAAACTGAAGTGGTGAACGGCTTATTTAGAAAAACAGTTTCTTAAAGGAGGCAGCAAGATTACACTGTTTTACTCCTCTGTGAGCCCAGGCAATTAAAAGATGGTAGCAAACTATCTGGTTATTTAAAAGATGACACATTCTCATGATATGCATGGCTGTTCAAAAGGATTTTTGTTCAGCTTAAATAGCATTTAAAATTGTGACTAAAGCAGTAATGGCAAAAGGCTACATAAGCTCACCTTTCTTCTGTCTATATATCTTCAGACTTCCAAGTGCACCACATTACTTCAAGATTAGACCTCTCATCTAGACTAGAACTTTTATTTGCACTGTAACTGTCAATCAATAGCTAAGTTAGTAAGTGTCTACAAGCTACATTAAATGGTGAATAAGCTATTTTTTTTTCCCTGACAGCCATTTGATTCAGGGGAGAAGATTTAGGCTAGAGCGAAAGACTATGGTCAAGTTTATTCCAAATAAATAACAAAACCCACCTATATTAATGTTTCTGAGATGGTCTAGCTACACATAGAAAAAAAAAATCTCATTCTAGTTAAAACTGAACAGCTACAAAACAAAATTACATGGTAAAAAGTGCAGTATGAAGTCACGAAAATCTCTCCTATTGCTTTATGAGTTGCATATTAACCAACTATGCAGACAGAGAAATAGTACAAAATGTAACAAATAGCCAGAAATTAGAGAACAGTAGTTCCAGTTCTGCACTGGGTTATTTTAGCTAAGTTAGAATTTTATCCAAATTAAACTACAAATATATTACGTATCATCCAATAATGAAGAGTATGTTTCATGCACTATGTTTTAGTAAGAAAAAAAACCCGAACACCTCACAAACAACTAAAAAACATTTAAAATATGTTTAGACTAATGGCACAATAATCCATACTTACCAGTTTATGAGTATACACACATACAAACCATAATATACAATATTGTACTTGATCATGCAAATCATTGATAAACAGCTTCTGTTAAGAAAATACAGGAATGCAGAGATGCAAGATGAAACTAAAATATTTGTTTATTGACAGAAACTACTACTGAAAAGCTTTACGGAATTTTTTCCACTACCTGCCCGTCCCCACCCCCATTTAAGTCAGGTTAAGACATTTAGAATAGTGTAATGTCACAGTAACTTGAACTGAATGAGCAATAAAAGTAACTCTGCAGCTCCTAAGAGCATTGGCAAGGTTTTGTTACCGCAAATTTGAAAATGCTTACATATTTGTGTATACTCATAACCTACAGGTATTAATGATGCATTACAAAGACAATGTGAAGACAACGTCCACTGACAAGACAATGTACTTACACAAACACAACAAAAATCTGTACCTCAAAGTCTTAAAATAACCCAAAAACTAAACTTAAGATGTGTCACAGAAGAAAACATGCAAAAAGACAAGGCTTGCATTCCGAAACTCAAAAAAATCCCTAACTAGTATCAGTTACATTTTTATATTCAAAAAAGCCATTTCACAGAATCATAGAATCACAGAATGTTAGGAGTTGGAAGGGACCCTGAAAGATCATCCAGTCCAACCCCCCTGCCACAGCAGGATTCCCTAGACCAGCTCACACAGAAGCATGTCCAGACAGGTTTTGATTTGCAGGAGTACCTCAGAGGAATAGAAAAACCCAACCAACCAAATGGTAAAATAGCCAAATTGTCTTCTAGGGAAGAGCTTTTGACAGATTTGATTCCATCCAGAAACTTGCTCTTGGAATTGTATGCTGTTTTTACCAACTGTAAGAGGGCCATGTTCAAGACTTGAAAAACAGAGAACATACTATACAAAGGTTTTTCCAGTGATACTAAGGGGTGACCTCATCTATGCTTTTAAATATATGAAGGGTGCATGTAAAGAGGATGGGGTCAGGCTCTGCTCAGTGAAGCCCAGTGACAAGACGAGGCAATGGTTGTAAGCTGAAGCANGAGTATTTATACTGAGGTAGCAAAATTAGAATAGTACATTTCCACCAGAGAACAGTTGACCTTACTCTGCTTATTGGACAATGAAATTGGGAACTTGCTTTCACTATTCAAAGCAAACTTTATTTTTATGGCAGAATAACTAATATACAGTGACTTCACAATATAAATGAACAAGCAAAGATTAATGTATTTCACATCACTTGCAACTCAAGGGCAGCAAACTAGTGACAGGACTAGAGGGAAAGGGCTTAAGTTGTGCCAGGGTTGGCTTAGATTAGACATTAGGAAGAATTTCTTTACTGAAAGAGTGGTAAGATATTGGAATAGGCTGCCCAGGGAGGTGGTGGAGTCACCATCCCTGGAGGTTTTTAAGAAGAGGATAGATGTGTTTCTTCAGGGGATGATTTAGGGATAAGAGTAGTGTAGGGCTATCGGTTGGACTAGATGATCTTGAGGGTCCTTTCCAACTGTAATGATTCTGTGTGGAAGTGTAACACCTTTCTCACTGCATACACTAGAGCTGCAACTCTTCAACTTTTTAAGTTTGAAGTAAAGTTTTACTTTAAAGCTTTTACTTTAAAGTTGCAACTGCAACTTTACTTCAGCAACACATTACACAGCAGTATTTCTGTATTTGCCAGTTTTTAAAAAATACTAGAAACCTCAAATTTGCTCTTTTCTTACAATTCAAGACAATTTTAGCATATAAGCAAAACTAGTTATATGTGTTGAAATTAACTGGAAGCATTTACTCAAAGCTTTGAGGGTTAAAACATATCTATTCGATATTTTATACTGGTAATGATCCAATTGTAGTGAACACAAAATCTTAAAAAACATTATTATCCTGAGCTTGAGGGTTTTCCTGTTCCTCTGGAGCTGTAAAAGCATGTCTGAAGAGAAACATAGGTGAGATTCTTGCTGTTCTTCAGGCTGTGACTGTTCCTTGTTAGAGGGAACACGGGACTGGAAACTTGTAGCAAAGTTTTAAAACACACAGTAATCTCTTTTCCAGAGCACCTACTGTCCTCTGTATTTTTCTTGGGAAACTAAGACTTGTCAATATGCCATGATTTAAAGATTCTCCTCCTAAAATGAAAGCATTTGTATTCAGCTGTACAAGTAAAAGCAAGCCTTGATGTCTACACAGAGATTTGAAATGCACAGCAGGTATGCCAAAAATGGAAAATGCAAAGAAATTGAGAGGAAGAGAGGGGAGACAATACAATAACATCAGGAGGGAGAAAGGACAACTAACAATTTTTCTTATATATATCAAATCGATATCTGTTATTTTGCTATTTAAATACATTTTACTGCTATTTTTAATATATTTTGATTGCCATCACACTCATGAAATAAGAAAAGACCCTTTATAGTGCCATTTCCAATAGATCATAAAAGAGTTGAACTACTATTTTTGTTCAGTTGGATAATTCCAGAGAAATCCACAAATCCTAACACATAGAAAGAAACAGGCAGAGTACTTATTCATTGCAGTTTGAGTCTTTGTCAACAATCCCCCCATTTTTATAAGTATATACTAACAGTATTTTAAATGTAATTCTCCCCAACAGTTCCCCAAATCATTGCTTACTGGATGGAGCAATCAAATAGCTTATTACAATCAAACAGCTAAACAAGGAGAATAGCATAACTAAATTCCCCAGGACTTCTGTCAACTATTTACACATTTTAACATTTGGAGGGGGAAAAAAGGAAAAAAAAAAGTGAGGGTTTTATTTTAAGCAAACAAACAAAACCCCAAAACAAAACAAACAAAATCCCACAAAACCAAACTAAACCAACAAGCAAAAAAACCCCAAGAACCACTTTTCTTACTTCAAGGCTACGGAAGTGACCCACTGCATTTAAAGTGCACCGACATGACCTGAGGAGTTCATAAAGGTACACACCAGTCGAGAAGGGGAAAATCATGTAGCTCTTAGAAGTATGATGTTACAGAAAAGATAACACAATGTTTTTATTTTATAAGGCACATTAGTAAGATACTTCTAAACCGTGCTTCCAAGGTACTCATTCAAGTACACGTTCTTAAATCCTGAAGTACATAGATATAAATTATACAGAAGAGTCATTGCTTTTACACTGACCTAAAAATGAATCATTTCATCTTTCTGTCTTTTCAGTTGAGCAGTTGAATTGCCCGGGAAACAACCTGAACTCTCAGTGACCTTTGTTATCCAAACAACATATCCTCAGTGGTTTGGAGTAAAGTAACTATTCGAGCCTTCAATCAAGACAGTTTAGACAGCGTAAAGATCTTTACCAATTCTACTTCACTCGTTCAGCATCCTGTGAAAAGTTTTGGTTAGCATGAATTTCTCCAACTATTTTTAACTTGCAGTAAACTCATAATGAACTCACAGAACCGACCACGGAAAAGCAGCCACAGGAAACAGAAGGGACAAGTAACAGCATCTTTTGTACCAGGCTAATTAGCAGGCTAATTAGCAACACTACTGTATCTAAGGTGGAATTTGTTAAGCCCATATCCTCCCTGTTTACAAATTCACGAAAAAGGCAAGAAAAAAAACCCCAGAGCCTATCACACTACTGTTTAAAAGACGACTGCTAGCATTCAAATAATTGTTTATTAAAGTCTATTTGATCAATTTAATTGCCAAAAAAAAAAAAAAAGAAAAAGAAATCTTGCCGGATTTCCATTATTTATTGTATGTGGAGTGACTCACTAAAGTACTTGGAAAGATTTACTTCCAAGTGGTCACCTACTTAGATCAAGCGCTAAATCACAGACTCTGTGATGGTGTTTGTTTAGGTGGCAGCAGTTTCGCTGGCCCAGCCTCAATGGCCCCTTACTGAGATCTCTGTGTGTGTGGCCCATTTTGCACTGCAGCTGGCTTGACACACAAGTCCCACTGTATACCAAGCCCATTGTTATTTTAATGCGATTCTTAACAGTCTACTTTGCCCTCACCACCTTAAAAACAGTTCCTAAGGGTAGAGTGCTGAATGCTCTACAGCAAAGTCACCTGTCATAAGGAAGATAAATGACAAAACACATCAGAATTTTTAAAGGCATAATTTTTTAGGCTCAGCTACATCAGGCTGAGATACAGCTAGAACAAGTATTTATGAAACTCAGAAGCACCATCTTTTTTATCAACATTTCAAAAAAACCTTCTGGACTATCTTTAACTTAGATTATGATTCTTATTCTGATACTTTTAAAATTACATGCAACTATGACACTGCAAAATAAACGCATTACACAGACTCCCTAAATCAGGTAAGAATTATTTGTGAATTGGGGAAGTCTTCCATTCATTCAAAAGAAAAAACCCCAAATCATCAGGACTCAAGTAGACTCATTCACTACGTATGTGTTACATATACATCATAGAATCATAGAATTGCCAGAGTTGGAAGGGACCTTAAAGATCATCTAGTTCCAAACCCTCGTGCCTAGCACGGGCACCTTCCACTACATCAGGTTGCCCAGAGCACCATCCAGCATGGCCTTAAAAGATTCCAGGGATGAGGCTTCCACAACCTCTCTGGGCAACCTGTTCCACTGCCTAACCACTCTCATAGTGAAGAACTTCCTCCTAATGTCTAATCTAAATCCACCCTCCTCTAGCTTGCATCCATTTTCCCTGGTTCTATCACTATCTGACCTTCTAAAAAGTCCCTCACAAGCTTTCTTGTAGGCCCCCTTCAGATACTGGAAGGCCACAAGAAGTTCTCCTCAGAGCCTTCTCTTCTGCAGACTGAACAACCCCACCTCCCTCTGTCTGTCCTCATAGGAGAGGTGCTCCTGTCCTCTGATCCTTCTCCTGCCACTTCTCTGGACTCGCTCCAGCACTTCCATATCCCTCTTGTAACATCATTATATATTAATGATTATAAACACTTTTAAGAGGCTATGGAGATAGAGGGTTTGTTTTATCCTATCAGATTAGCGCTGGAGTAATGGCAAGAATTTACTTCTAACATCTAGCTTTGGTGGTAGACATCAGTTTATGGGAGGAACCTACCTGTTCAAGAACTAAGCAATCAGTGAATCAGACCGTAGCCTTCTGAACAACTGTTACACAGATGCTGTAAATTAATTCCCTGATCTTTACTTATGCTGATGGTAAAACCTATACAAAATGGCTCATCTGGATAAGCCTGCTTTCTTGCACTCCTCTAAGTTGTTGCAAGTCTCCTTGGTCTTCAAAACAGGACTCTAGATAGCAAGTGTCTTTCCAGCCTTAATAGGTCACTACAAAGGAGAGGGAATTAATTTTTAGGAACTACAGACAAGTTTTTAATCTCTAAAGCTTTTTAGCATGCTTTTAACATGCTCATTCCAGCTGGAGTATACCAATCATTTACTTAAAAAATTTTTGAGCCAGAAATTACTTACAGACTGTGTAGATATCATTTGTAAATGAGGGCCCAGGACATAACTGAATTTATCATGTATCCAGAAGAAAAAAGGCATATTTTGTAGAAACTCTTCATTTTTGGTAGTGGTTCATCCAGACTGGATGGAAAACTACAGCAGAGTACTGGACTGGAAACTACAGGCCAAGATGACTGTCGGTGATCAACATCATGATGCAGGTAGATTTCATTAAAATTAATAAAAATAACCAAGTTTGTGTATACAAGCATGCTTATACCTGTAATGAAAGGCATACTGATTTTCCAAGAATACAAAATTTATTCTTAGGCATATGTTTACACATTGGATGAAAATTTGCAGTAATAAGGTAGCTGCCTAAATTTACAAGCATTTCATAGCTCTCAAAGTATAATGTTAATTGCATTATTTAAGACTAAGCAAAATATTCAAACACAACCAACCACAACCTCATGCATACTTTTCTGTAATCTCTTTTTGTTATATTTCAAGGGATAAAATTATATATTTAGAGAATAGTAATTTTATACTTATTCCTGATAATTTAACTAACTTTTCTCACAATGGTGATTAATAATACAGTGGGGTAAGAGAAAAGTAGAAAACTTCAAAGTGGTATTATATGCACTACTGTCAAAACTGGAAATGATTGCTTCTCCCTTATGCCCACATTTAGGAGTGAAAAAAGAAAAAAAAAAGACTACTTACATCTCTCAGTTTGACTGAAAATAGCTTATCTAACAAAAGAAATGCAGTACAATAACTAAAAGCTCCTTTCTCTGTCTCCACACGTTCCAGTTGTCATCCCACAACCCCTCAGCTCCATCCTGCAATGCTCCTTCCAAAACTGGGAAGGTTGTCATTTGTGTATCTATACAGTTGTTAAAATACAAAAAGCAAACCATAAAACATTCATAACAAATAAGCAAAAGATGTAAAGACAAATACCACTAACAAGTATTGACAAGATATAAATACTGAATTTAAGTCACGTTTAAATTGCAGAGTAGTTTCTCTAGACTTCTTCTACAGTAAATGTAAATCTAGCTGAACTTCAGCCTGCTGGATATACAAGCTGATGCTGGAAGATATACATCATGAATACTCTTACAGAGAATTTGCAAAATGTTTGAAACATATTAACTTACATACCTGAAAGCTACTTCTAACCCTTACAAAGGCTTTGGCAATTTTATTTGTAAGCATTAGTATAGTACAGGAGGAAAAAAAAAGGTGCATTTTCACCCAAGAGATTACATCTCTTTCAAAAATGCTCTTTTGACACTCAAAGCTAAAAGCATGCATAACAAAAAGGGCACTTTGAATTTTCCATTTCTTTGGACAGATTTTTATTTTCCCAATTTGACATAAAGATGTTTTCTTACAAATTAAATTCCTTGTTTCATCTTAATTGATGGAAACATATGTTAGGTGGGTCCACATATAAGAATATATTTTCCCTTAATAAAAATACAGTATGCATGTCATTTGTCTGGTATTTAGAATATATTACGTGTGACACAGGCAAGAAAAACAGGATTCTTATTTTCTAAGTACAATTTGTCCTAAGTTTGTAATCAAGCTGTAATGTAGTACTTTTGACCTAGACCCTTTGAATAGCACTCAGCCCTGTGCACTCACAAGAAGTGTCAAGAAGGGCGTACAGAGGCCATAAAGCAAGGGCAAATACATAGAAATATTGATAATGCAGATTGGAAAACTTAAAATCACCTAACTTTTGGCACCTCAGTCACGAGCCAAACTGCACTGAAATTTCCAGTAATTATAGGCCTTTTTCCTTGTGCAGTAAGTACTCTTAAGAAGTCTAACTTCATTCCACTGAAACTCTGTACTTACTAAAGTAAAGCTAAAATTGTGACAATAGGTACATAAGTGAGCTGCTACTGGTTAAGCAATCTCTTTAAAGTGATTTTTGCCTCCTCTCGTCTAAGAGATACACATACATGAAATATACACTTACTGCCATTTAAAGTTTGTGAACAATGCTGCATTTTTTGCCTACTTCCAATTTAGAGGAAAAAATTATTTCCACCTTCCACTTCTAATAGACACACCCCAAAGAATGTAGTTTCTTTAGTTTAGTTTGCTTTGGTGTCATTTGTTGGTTTTGGGGTTTTTTTTCTGGTTAAAAGTCAGACACATCCGCTAGTTTCTTAAAAGGTGGTACCTGCCAAAATTCACCAGAACAAGAATCACAGACTACCCCGAGTTGGAAGGGACCCACCAGGATCATTCCTATTTAGGCACAGGACAACCTCAACGTCACACTATGTGTCTAAGTGCATTGTCCAAGTGCTTCTTAAACTCCATGAGAGTTGGTGCCATGACAGCCTCCCTGGGGAGCCTGTTCCAATGCTCCACCACCCTCTGCGTAAAGAACCACTTCCTGACATTTAACCTGAATTTCCCCTGGCACAGCTTCATGCTGTTCCCCCAGGTCCTGCCGCTGGTCACCAGAGAGGAGGTCAGCACCCACCACTCCCTCTCTGGTGAGGAAGTCATGAACTGCAATGAGATCTCCCCTCAGTCTTCTCTTCTCCAGGCTGAGCAGACCAAGTGATTTCAGCCTTTCCTCATAAGTCTTCCCCTCCAAGCCCTTCACCATCTTTGTGGCCCTCCTCTGAACACTATCCAACAAATCCATCTCCCTCTTGTATTGTGGTGCCCAAAACTGCACACATTACTCCAGGTGAGGCTGCACCAGCACCAAGTAAAGTGGGACTAGCACCTCTCTTGATCTGCTAGCAACAGATGCACCCTAGAACCCTGTTGGCCTTTTTGGCTGCTAGTGCACCCTGCTGACTCATATGCAATTTATCATCAGCCAAAACTCCCAGATCCCTTTCTGCAGTGCTACTTTCCAGCCTCTCATTCCGCAGTTTGTTGGTTCTTTCCGGGTTGCCCCTTCCAAAGTGCAGAACTCAGCACTTGCCCTTGTAAAACTTAGTAACTTTGTGACTGCCCAGTCCTTTAATCTATCTAGATCTCTCTGAACTGCCTCTCTGCCTTCATTGGAGTCAACAGCACCTCCCTGCTTAGTATCATCCACAAGCTTACTTATTAGGCCTTCAAGTCCTACATCCAAGTCATTTATAAAGATGTTAAACAGAACCAGCCCTAAGATGGATCCCTGTGGGAGCCCACTGGTCACCTGTCGCCAGCCCGGTGTAGCTCCATTTACTATATCCCTCTGAGCTTGACCCCTCAGCTAGTTGTGTACCCACCTCATGATCTTCTTATTGAGCTGTATGCTCGATATTTTGTCCAGTAGGATGCTGTGGGAGACAGTATGAAAAGCCTTGCTGAAGTCCAAGAAGTTGACATCAACTGGTTTCCCTTGGTCAACTAGATAGGTAATCATGTCATAAAAGGAAATCAAGTCTGTTAAGCATGACTTCCCTTTCATAAACCCATGCTGGCTACGAACAATGACAGCACTGTCTGTCAGATGCTTACCCATAGCTCCCAGAATAATCTTCTCCATAATTTTACCAGGCACAGAAGTGAGACTGACAGGCCTGTAGTTAGCAGCGTCATTTCTGTTGCCTTTCTTGAAAATCAGAACAACATTTGCCCGCTTCCAGTCAGTTGGAACCTCACCAGACTCCCAAGATTGTTGAAAAATCATCGAGAGAGGGCTTGCTATGACATCTGCCAGCTCTTTAAGTACCCTTGGGTGGATTCCATCTGGCCCCATAGACTTATAGGGGTCTAGTTGGAGGAGCAAGTCCCACACTAGTTCAGAAGCAAAGTATGTCCCAATGGTCTGAAGAAGAAAGGTTTTAAAACAAAGCAGATAGGATAGTACCTAGACAGTTTTCTCCCAGACACAACTCCATGCTAAATTTTTAGCCCAGAAAACAGAAAAAGTTCTGGCCAAAGAAATTCCCCTCTTTTCTCTATCTGCAACTGTCTCCCCCCAGTTTTCTTCCCCTCAGTAATGTGAAAGTAATTGCAGAACTGTACCCTGAACTGGAGCAGTGCAGTTTCAAATCAATGTTTTTTAAACCCAATTTATTTCAGTAACGTGGTGGAGTGATCAGTAACATACTTTTAAAATGAGCTTTTCTATTACTTTAAATATTTTTCGAAGCTAACAGTGAACAGTATTTTTCCTCATTTAGGTGATTATAGAGAGAGAAGAAGGAAGAAACAAACAAAGCAGAAATGCATTGGGGGCTGTAATTCCAAAAGGGAAGCACAACTCTCAAGTTAGGAGTTAAACAAAGTTTAACTTTGGAACATATAAGCTTATGGAACATATAAGGTTAATACCAAATGTCAGCTCCAATGTGTAGACATACCCTACTTACAAAAAAACCCTAAAACAAGCAAACAAGCAAACAACAAAGGAAAAAAACAAACTCCATAAATATTCAATCAGATAACAGTTTGGGTTGGAAGGGAGCCCCATCCAGCCTGGAATTGAACACTTTCAGAATGTGGGCATTCACAACTTTCCTGGGCAACCTGTTCCAGTGTCTTACAACCCTCACAGTTAAGAACTTCTTCCCAATATGTAACTTAAAATTACCCTCTTTCACTTTGAAACCATTACTTCTCATCCCATCACTACACTAATCCAAAACTTAAATAGAGAAGTAATACTCGTACTTAGTAGCATTTAAGAAAGCAACAGAAAACTGGCTCTACTGATACCAGGCTTTGATAGGAAACCACAAACTTGCTTCTAGTTTGGCCTGTGACAGAGTTCACATGGAATACGTATCACAGGTCTATTTGGTTTTAAAGAACATAATAAAATACAGAAATGTACCAAAAAAGTCCTTCCTGTAGTTTAACAAGTTTAAACATTTAACTATACTTACAGAACCATCTTTCAGATTTCTTTCATAGGAGAAAAGACACTCATTTTCTTCATCTCTTGAAACAGCAAAGTTATATTTGTCAGCTGATTCTTCTCGAGCTATCAATGCTTTCTTCAGTTCTTCGACATACTTTTCTCTATTCATTTCCATGTCAGCAGCCTCCCTAGTAATTTCAGCTTCAGACACTATCAGAAAGAAACATGAGAAATAAATACTCATGTGTGAATGTGTATATATATAATTCTATGTACAGTCACACACTCAGACATCATAAGGACAAGCAAATATTAGGAGCTTGTTCCTTGACATATGTAAGTGTGCCAGACACTAACAAAAATGTAGCAGGAATAATATATTTGTCGTAAGTTCCATCCCTTTTTTTCCTGTCTATAAATGGTTTATTGCTACTACTTCACAAATCTAGTTGCCTAAAGTTATTCTGAATAATGTTAACTTTACTACAGGATGGAATATTTTAAATATTATTTCTTGTGCCCTCTCAGTTTTCATTGAAAGCATATAATCTGAATACAGTAAGATCACAGAATCACAGAATGTTAGGAGTTGGAAGGGACCTCAAAAGATCATCTAGTCCAGTCCCCCCTGCCACAGCAGAATTCTCTAGACCAGATGACACAGAAGCATCTCCAGATGGGTTTTGAATACCTCCAGAGAAGGAGAACCCACAACCTCTCTGGGCAGTCTGTGCCAGTGCTCTGACACCCTAACTGCAAAAAAAAATTTTCGTATATTCACATGGAAACTCCTATGCTTCAGCTTACAGCCATTGCCCCTTGTCTTGTCACTGGGCTTCACTGAGAAGAGCACCCCCTGACACTCACCCTTCACATATTTAGAAGCATAGATGAGGTCACCCCTTAGTCTCCTGTTCTCCAAGCTAAAGAGACCCAGCTCCCTCAGCTTATATGAATATATTGAAAATAACTGGTTCCAGTACCGACCCCTAAGGGACTCCACTAGACACAGATCTCCAACTAGACTCCATCCCATTGACCATAAATTGACCATTTAGTTACTTAGTAACTAAATTTCTTTTCTGTATAAATGCTTTTGAAGGCTGTTTCATACTGAGACATATGTCTGCACATGTATGGAAATTATACTGACAGAAATAGAACAGTAATCAAACCTGAGCCTGTTCAAATTTCGTCATTTTAGTCCAAGCTTTCTCTTGACACAGTAGCTAACCTCTCACTGCAAAGGAGGCAGTACATATCAAATCAATCCATCATATAAAAATACACCAAAGAGGTATATGTGTAATTATTAACTATGAATAGTTACATCCCCAGACACTTCAGGATTTGTGGATTAAAACTGCACCTTCAGTATTTATTTAGCTTATTTTCATAGACCAAGAATGGTTGAGGTTGGAAGTGATCTTTGGAGATTGTCTAGTCCATCTCCACCAAACAAAGATGAGACAACTACAAAGGAACTTGCAGTTCTACTAGAACTGCAAGCTCAAGAACACGCTTTGAGTATCTCCAAGGACTGATGGTTGGACCTGATGATCTTGGAGGTCTCTTCCGACCTTGATAATTCTGTGATTCAGTGACCAAGGCTCCCATTCTTCTCCAGGCAATCTGCTCTACCATTTTGCCACCAAAAAAGTTTTTTCCTGTATTCAGATGGAATTCCTTGTATTCCAGTTTTTGTCCATTGCCTCCCTCTCATCAGGTATTAATTAACGCAAATCAGCAAAATCTCCTTGAGCATTCTCTCCTCCAGGCTGCATAGAACCAGCTCTCTCAACATCTCCTAGCATGACAGATACCCAAGTCCTTCAGTCATCTTCATGGACTGTCTCTGAACTCAATTCCATAAGTAAATGTCTTTCACACAGCAGAGAGCCTAGAACTGGACACTGCATTACAGGTCCTACCAGGGCTGAGCAGAGGGGAATGATCACCTCCTTTAATCTCCTGCCACTAGTCTTCCCAATGCTGCACTGGAGGCTGTTGGCTATCTTTGGCACAAGGTCACATTGCTGTCCCACAATCAACTTCTTGTCCAGGTCCTTTCAGGTCTTTTTCTACAAGACATTTGTTTTCAGTCAGTCACCTGAGGCATCAGTACAGGCTGGGGGCTTCTTCCACCTCAGGAATACAGTTTTGCATTTCCTTTTACTGAATTTCATGAGATTCCTCTCAGCCTATTTCTCTAGCCTGTCCATGTCCCTCTGAACAGCAACCCTATTAACCCTTCTTCCAGTTTTGTAACATGTATAAACTTGCTGAGGATGCACTGTGTCATCATCTAAGTGATTAATGAAGATGTTAACAGTACTGGACCCAGCATTGACCCCTATGGTACAGGGCCACTAATAATTTGCCTCCAGCTAGACTACATGCCACCAATCACTACCCACTGAAATATGGCTGAAATGGCTGAGCACAATCCATTCCACTGTTCTTCCACCTAGTCCATGATTTACTAGCTTGCCTGAAAGAATGTTAGAGGACAGAGTGTTGAAACTCTTGCTACATAAAGCCAAAATAACATCCACTACCCTCCTCTCATTCAACAAGCTAGAAATTTCAAAGAATGTTACCTGGAAGGTTAGGCATGGTGACCCCTTTCTAAATTCATACTGAATACTCACTATCTAGTCCTTAGTACTTTAAGCTATTTCCAGGATTACTCCTCCAACAGCTTCTGGTTGGCCAACCTTCAGTTACCTAGACCTACCCCCTCACCCTTCCTGAAGAAACCAGACACATTTCTTCCAGTCTTTAAAAACATCTCCTGATCACAACTACCTTGCAAAAATAATTAAAAGTGGCCTCGACAATGACATGGGCCAGATCCCTCAGTACTCATTGTCTTCTTCAACCACACTGGATTTGTGTACACCCAATTTCTTAAGACTTTCTCCAATCTGATCCTCCCCCACAGGTAAGACTCCTTTGTTCCCAACCTTCCCACTTATCTGAGGGGCTTGGCATTTTTAAAGGCAAATCTTTACAAGCAAAGACTAAGTCAAAGAAAGCATTGAGCAGTACTTCATCCTTTTCCACGTCCTTTGTCACAAGTCTACCTGCCCTATTCTGCAGCAGGCCCACACTTTCCTTCCATCTTCCTTTTGCTGCTGATTAAGACCTTCTCATCCCTTACCAGACGATATTCCAAATGGGCTCTGGCTTTCCTAACCCTCTCTCTACATGCCTGGTCACTGTGTCTATGTCCCGCCCTGGATGCTTTCCCCCAGTTACCACCTCTTGCACACTTCCTTTTTATCTCCGAGTTCAGCCAGGACTGCTCCTTTTTCATCCATGCAAGCCTCATGCTACCTTTGTTTGATTTCTTGTTCCAGAAAGGTGAAATATTTCTGGGCTTGAAGAAGGAAACCCCTGAAAAATCAGCCATCTCTCCTAGACTTCTTTTCTCTCCAGAGTCATATCCCACAGGATTCTTCTAAAGACATCGAGGAAGAAGTCAAAGTCTCCTCTCTTGTAATGTAAGGTTGTTATCCTGCTTTTTACTGTTTCTTCCTCTCACAATCTTGAACTCCAACTCAAGAGTCACTGCAGCCAAAGGCTGCCTCCGGCTTTGACTTACTCAACTAGCTCTTCTTTTTTCATAAATACTAGCTTTTGTAGTCCTCTCTACACATCTCAAAATAGGGAAAACTTGTAGATTTTACTAATCTCAGACTTAACCTGAAGCAGGTTTTTTGTTTGGATTTTTTGGGTGTTTGTTTGGGGTTTGGGGTTTTTTAGGAAGGTTTGTGGGGGTTTTATTATTTTTTAATAACAGGTCACAATAATCAGTTAGGTCACTCACAAATACATCAACTACTTGTCCACATAAAAAAGAAACTACCTTGTTAATCACCTTAAATGATTACTGTATGTCTGCAAAATTTGGTAAGATAGGTCAGTCACTGTTACTCTATTTATAAGACATATTTATAAGACATATAAGACAGCTAGGTGAAAAGAAGATGCAGGTGGCAAGAGAGAGCATGCTAATGCCACCGCTGCAAAGAAACAGAGTTCACCCAAGGAGAAACTACCTGCCTTCTGTGGAAAATCGGGGCCTACAGAAACACTCAGTTAGAAGATAAATTAGTGGGTCAGAATGACATTAGTTGTCCCCTAGCAAAATGCATTTTTTCCTAGGCATACTCAAATCTGTTTGGTTCTTCAGAAGCTAGAAAGTAAAGGGATGCAAGGGAACTGAACTTCTTTGGAGTTATAGTAAGAGGGGGAAAAAAAAACAAACCAACAACAAAACCAAGAAACATCCCCCCAAAACCCAACCAAAAATGGAATTAGGTTTAATAAATATGAAGACGTCAATCTCTACCACATCAAAATGTGAAACATCAAGCCTATGGCAGTGTGAAGTTCTGTCACAAAGTTCCCCACATTGTCCTTAAGTGAAATTGCTCAAAAAATCAGTACTGTCTGCTGCTGACACAAGAGGAAACTTGTCATATTCACGCTAGCCTAAGGACAAGGCAGAATTCATAGGATTTTATCAGATCTGCAACAACACAAACATTCAGCTGATATCAGAAACTGCAGAAATTTCATAATACATGAAAAAGAATATGGAAGCGCTGCTCAGTACGCATTAGAATAAATCAGAAATGAAAGTATCAGTATTCCAAGATTGGAGAAGATGATTCTATCCTTAAATTTTAAGTTGCATTATCTATATTGCAAAGCAGGGGGAGGAGGGAAATGGAGGAGGCTGGAAAAAAGAGTCCAGAGAGAAGTGTGGCATATCACAACTGTATGTCCCTACAGATATGTAAACTTAGGATGTGCACTCTTGGTAAAAGCACATCTCCTAAAATGGAAACTGTATTCTGCAGTCCATTACTGCAGAAATAATAGACAGAAATGTACATAAATATTTTTGTATACAGTCTAATACTGATGAGCTCTACGGCACTGAGATACTCTAAGGCACCTAATAAACTATGATTCAAAATATTTATATTTGGTGTCATCATTTGAAGCACATGTTACACTTTTCAAATTGATTCCTATAACTAAAGAAGACAAATTTAAACAGAGTAAAAGTAAGCAGCATCCCTATTCACTAAGCTGGGGTTACAAATCTTTATGAAAGGTAATCCTGGACACAGAGATAGAGAAACAGGTAAAGGTGTAACTGAATCTTTTTTTCACTGCATAGACTTCACAATCACACTTTTTCTCCTACGTAAACCTCCTTCCGAATACATGAAGAGAAAGAGGCAAAGACACAGGCTAGGTATATAATCAGTTAGTATTTGTCCTACAAACAGGACTTTGATGGCAAAGTCACACTGTTTAGCTTGCAGTTCTGCATGACTCCCTCCTTCCCTATGGACCAGACACATCTGCAGCTGGCATACAGGGACATGAAAGAACAAAGCCAGCATGCAATACTGCAAACATAAAAAAATGACTTCACCACAGAGAAAAATCAGATAGACTTCCAATGAAAGCAAGAAAAAACCCAAAGATACTAATAGACTGTAATAGATCACTGTGGGGTTTTTTGCCTGTGGTGCCTGTACATGCTGCATGCTCCTCTATCTTATAAAACTAGCAGAACTGATCAAGAGTTTCAGAAACATGTAATGTATAAATCCATACATCTATAGTTCTTTAAAAAGTTCTTTAATACCAAGTGAATAGATTGGATCATAAGCCTATTTGTGTGTTCTTCTGCCTCTCAAGATTTTTGGGTTTTTTTCTGGGCCTCCTTAGGACTCCAACACTTTTCATCATCACATTAAACATACAAAAACCATAAAAGACAACTCCATCAGCAACTTCCATTCACTTCCTGGTAGGTCTTGCCAAGCCAAATAATCCACAACATGAGAAAACCAAAACGGATTTCCCATAGCAAGAATTTTCTAACCACTGCTTTCTCTCCTCCAGGGTTTTGAATTCAGACTTAAGCAGTCTCAAATGTGATGTAATAACATAGGGAAAGAGACCAAAACCCACGTTGAGTGTATAAAAACACAGATCCGTGCAGTAGGAAAGGCTCATGCACGACAATTTCAGCTCCTAATGAAATCATTCAAAGGACTAAAAACTCAACAGGAATTCCTCAGAAATGGATTAGATTCTTGCAGAAAAAATAGAAATGCTCTCCTTTAGATGAGCACTCAGTGCTTGTGCTAAACTATTATGGGTTTCTTTCTTTCCTTTGAAAAGAATGAGGTCATCTTGCTTTCACTGGTCCTCTGTTTTGGGAAACGATCATCCAGCAATTCTGCCAGATGCAGGAAGTTAACAAAATGAAAACTGTGTTTAAATATTTATTCTATACCCTTCCAGTTATAGTAACATAGCTGTTACACAGAAAAATAACAGATTTAGAGAATCAGCATTTTCTGAATGTTAAGCTGGCATTTTAAAGTTGCATATGAACAACCAGGAAAGCTTTTAAATAGAAGAACTAATATGCTCAATTAGTCAAGTATTTATCAATGCTAACGTCCTTTTTATTATTTCCAAAATATCTAGTTTGACTATCCTACTGTCAAATCTAGAAACACAGACCTTTCATGCCAGAACACAGGGAACCAGCACTGGAATACATGTATTTGTCTTCTGCAGGAACTCCTAATCAGTGTATTTGAAATGTTGAAAAAAATACAGAGAGAAGAGCAGATTTAAAATACATGCAGACATATTTTAAGTTAGTCTTTTTTCCTAGTTCTGAAGGAAAAATGGTAAAAAATGTATTCAAAAGAAGGTTAATGAATAAGTTGCTTTTTATACAGAGACACTATACAAACATATATATATACTTTTGATATTTTGATATATTCTGATATATTAAAAAATAAAAAAATTCTTGTCCCTTCTCCTTCTCAACAATTCACCTGCCTACCAAATGCAGCAAACTTTATCATTTAAAAACCATCTTCAGTTAAATTCTTCATGAACTACAATTTGCAAATGAAACTTGCATGACATTTTTTCCAGGATCTGAAGCAGACACATAAGTGGTACTCCAATACTACTGCAACAAATTATATTCTTGATAGAGAACAAAACATTGCCTATTCATATGCTAAAAGAACTTGTCTATAGGTTTGACATGCAATCTTTCCAGATCTGAAAGATCTCTGTACACATCCCAGTAGGTCATGGACCTCAACTCCTCCATCACTCAGGAGAGTTAAAGCTCAGAAAAAGTTTTTGATACAGGTTTGTGGGTTACAGTTTAGAACGTGTTTAAAAATAATAACATGCAATTAAAACTTTTTTCTTTCCATGATTACCTGTTCCAGTCCATGCACACTGACCATCAGTAAGTACTATACTAAAGCCAGTGCCCAAATCTTTTTCCCATGATACTTGTAGAAAATACACTGCTTCTGGATCAGAAACTGGATGAATTCTTTTCAAAATCTTCTCCATTTTCCAGACTCCTGTTTATGAAGTAAGACAAACTTGTTATAAACAATGGCTTCTTTCCACAGGTGCTTATTAGTTTCACATAACTAGCTTCAGAAACAAAATAAAACAAACAAAACCCAAAACAACATCCCCCTTCCACCCCAAAAAAAATAACAGCCAAATCAACAAAATACAACCAAAAAATCCAAACCAAGATACAAATGTAAACGTGCTTCCAATTGTATTTTTACTTTCCTTCACAAATTCACTTTGAACTTCAAATGGGCTTAGGTTGTGCCAGGGTAGGTTTAGATTAGATATTAGGAAGAATTTCTTTACTGAAAGAGTGGTAAGACATTGGAATAGGCTGCCCAGGAAGGTGGTGGAGTCACCATCCCTGGAGGTTTTTAAGATGAGGATAGATGTGTTTCTTCAGGGGATGATTTAGGGGTAAGAGTAGTGTAGGGCTATCGGTTGGACTAGATGATCCTGAGGGTCCTTTCCAACCGTAGTGATTCTGTGATTCTGTGTGACTTCCAAACTTAAACCTGTAGGGCTTAAAAGATCAGTGCCAGAAATCAAATATATCTGATTAGTCCCAAATTAAGAAACTAAGCATCAGGAAGCTAAGGAACAGAAAATTACAATATACTAGAACTTCCCCATGCCTATGTTTTTAACATTCTGTCCACTGTCACCTGGAATATAATCTAAAATAACATTAATCCATAAGACTGCCATGTGAAAGCATGGTACTAAGTTTCACTGCAAAGCAGTGGTTGCAGTGGATGGCAGCAAACAAAGAAATTATTTTAAAAACTGGATGCTGCAGAGTACAAACTTTATGATGCTGCAGTGAATTTTTTGCTCAGTATAAATGCAATTTGGCAATCTCGACACAGGACCTTCTAAAGAATTTCATGTACTTATACATGGTCTAATCTGACAATAATGAATTCTCACAGTACTGAAGAAATTTAAAACTGTAATTGGCAATTTGATCCACAGAATAATGAAGAAACAGCCAATTCTGAAGCTAACATTGGTAGACAGTATTTTCACTGAGAATGCTTAATGCTGTTCAATACCTAAAGATTTTGTTTTATGGTGTTCAGTTGTTTTAACCTACCATTTCTTAGAAGAATGAAGTACATGAAAAAGAGCTACATGTTTCTCACAGCATGTATTGGTAAAAGCAGCAAAAATGCAACTGGGGCATTTAAACTCCATACACCAAGTACAACGACGCTTGGATAGGTTAGGTATTAAAAACGCTGATCAAGTTTTCTGTCTAAACCACAGTAATAAGTAATCCTCATCAGGCTCAGTTCAGGGTAGGGGACTCCACTGTTTGAGTGGTAGCAAAGGTAAGCTCTTTCTTCACTCATGGACATTGAAACTCAAATCTAGATACAGATTTAACTACTGCTGGCCTCCCAAAAAATTGACATTTTCAGGTTAGGAGGAACAGTTTAAATTGCAGGCTACTGCACTGTGTCTGACTGTTCCTCCACTCTGCACCCAACAATATTTGAGGATGCCTTTCTGCTATTCAGACAAATGCACAGTATTCAAGAGCAGTAAAATGTAGGAATAAAAAGACTTGGTTTTCAAGCATAAAGCTGTATTAACAGCAAGGCAACAGCTGCATTGTCAAGAATACATTCATTATAGATACCAACAACATTAATGATACAAGTTCTTAACTACTTATGATAGGTAATTAAACTACAATACAGATCACCTTGAACGAACAAATACCATTCCTAAACAATAAAAGGAACATTATGTATAAGTGCCTGCGACAAATTACAGCCTGAACTTTGGCCAAAACATGTCACTAGGCTCTTCCAGCACTTCTGACTACCCATTACATTTTCATCACCAAACACTCAAAGCGTAATTTTATTTTCTTAGCTTAAACCTTAAGTACACAAAAGCACTATAACATTTCCCTTGTTCAGAATGTTCTTCCAAAAGAGCTTAGGATTCAAAAACTATGGTAGGAGTAGAAGGAGATAAATAATGGACATATAGTTAAGCAAAATAAATTCTCACCAATAACAGTAAGAGGGATGACTTTACTATTTACATCTATTTACATCCAAATCAGCACTGCTTACACTATACAGATGTCATACTCTGTATTTCCGTTCACAGAAAACACCCCAGAAACTAAAAGGTTACTTAAAAGCAATATTGAAAAGTCAGTTTAAGTCAAAGTATGACCAAACAACTGGTGATTTCTGAAAATTTACAGTATGCCTGTGCAACTGTAAACAAGAATATAAAATAAAATATTTGGGGCATGGAGGACTAGAACAAGGCATTTTCAATCCGTGCTTATAGAACTAAAGGCATTTTAAAGATGTGTAATGCATTAACTGCCTGGACTTACGTCAATATTTTTATTTAAGGATTGTAAAACAGTTGCCAGCAACCCAGACAAACAGCATGAGGTACTGATGCATGTATATAGGGTAATAGGGAGGTTTTGCTTGTTGCATTTGATTTTCATCATAAAGCAGAGCAGCGCTCAGTGGCAACCTCTACAAGAGGTTTTCTTTTAATGTAGACTGTTTATCACAGAAAGCACAGAGAAGAGGATTTTCCACTTTTACGACAATAGAAAGAATGAACTGTGTCAGTTCTTAGTCAGAAAAAGTACTGCCAAGAGTCACACAGGACAATTTATTAATTTACTTATTTAAAGATATACCACCTAGGTTTCTTAAGGCCTGAGATTAAATTTATCTGATATCTTCATACTGTACTTCCCATGCATCCATCTTCACACATTCGTAAGCTAAAAATGAAGATTGTTTTTAGAAATCATTCTTAAAAGGTCAGTTGTCAGCATAAGGGATGAGCCTGTGAGCAGAACTGAGAAAGCTTCCAAACAATTCATATACCTGCAGTAAAACACTATTGCAATAAAAACACACACCGCAAGGAGATACAACAGAAAATAATGTTCTGTATTTCAGTATAAAATGTTATTAAAACACAGGTGTTAAGCTTTTCAACATTTTATTGTGCATCTTTAAACAATTTTACCAGTGAGAATAAAACGAGAATATGTATTTTCTCCCAGCTTTTCTCTACTCCATTTTAATTACTGACTTTTTGAGAGGAGTATTAGCCATTACTACATGTTTAAAAACTGCTTCACAAAGCAGAGCCCAGTCTTGCTTGAGATCTCCAAGCACTCAACTGTTCCAATCCATCAGCAAAAGCTTAAGTATTCTTGGCTGTGTATAATAGCTATGATTGTTATTGTGTAAAATGGCTTTTGCTTCTCTGCAAGAGGAACAAAACTTCTTCATGAAAATTAGTCTGACCTACACAGCATATACAAAAAACACCGCGAACAAAAATTATACCTTAGTGCTTTTAAAAAACATCTTAGAAAAAAAAAGAACAACAAAGAACATGCACAGAAAACTCTTCAACAAATCTCCCAATAACACAACTCCTTCACAGAGTTTAGTATAGTGTTAATGGATAAGCCACACACAGCTAAAGCATGAATACAGTTAAAAAAAATAGCAAAGGAGTTATCTATTTAGCAACAACCACTAATGAAAAAAACACAAACAAAAAACCCAGACCAAAACAAACAAACCAAAACACCAGAAGTAAAAATTAAGAGCATATTCCTTATTAATTTCCTAAAAGGTCACTGCATGCATCTCACCCATTATAGCAAAACATAATACATATGTACACAATATATTTCCAAAACAAGAATTTCAGAGTGAAAAGTTTGACATCCTGCTTGAATACCTAAAGCTCATTGTATGCTCACAGGATTCACAAGTAACTTTGTTCAACATCTTTACAAGACGTATCACACTATACTTCAAAATCTGAAGTAAACTAAACCACCCTTCCTGTAACTAACCCATCTCAATTCACCTGCCTGCTTACTATAATCTCTCAACACCTCATCAGCTTCCATCATAGCAAGTACGCATGACTCTACAGATCAAGTACTTGTATGTAAAAAGTGATCATGTTCCTACTAGAGCTCCTGCCCCAGAGCTTTTGGTGGTGATGGAAATGCCGAAGTCTGAAGGGCACACAAAGAGCAACTGGCCAAAGAAGATTCTTCACCACCTCTTTCCCAAATTCACACACTCCCCTTCATAAATATTTCAGTTTAGCTACCTATTAGCATTCTCTCCAGGAATGCAGAAGACCACTAACATCTCCAAGACATCTGACTGAATCTACACTTTAGTAATTTCCACAGGAGATGTCATGTATCTACAAATTTGAGTTAACATAGCATGAAGGCTGCAACAAGTGAGGTTTCCCATTTTTACTGTTGACAAAATTGTCTCACAAACCCTAAATTCTAAAACTGAAAATATAATGTGTGCTTCAATCTAACATCTAAATAATGCTTTAAAAGACCAGTTATTCAGCAGGATACTTCATTGTCGTAACTACAACATATACAAAATTTCAGCCAACAGTCCTGCATGTGCTTGTCTAAGAATTTACTTTTATATATTCAAAAAGTAGTCCCGCTAGAAACATGAATAAATTTTTAAATGAATGCCAAACCTTTTCTCTCTTGTGGCTGTTGTCTCAAATAATCCATTAACACTACACCTACAACTGAAGCGTAAAGAGCCACAGCTGGTTTAAGTACTCTGGGCTAGACACTCAGCTAGAACTAAATAACTGCAGATGTACTGACAAAGGGCTCTGAAAAATACATGTCAACTTGGGACCTGAACTTCCACAGAGCAAGTCACACAAGCTTGTAGAAGCTGGTACTGTTTAAGATTTTACTAACATCCCACCTCCATGGAGTCATAATTTCATTATGAAAGGCAGCCAAAAATGTAAAGGATGAGGGACAGTTGAAACTTTAAGAGCAAGCTTCACCTCTTTAGTGGGGAAAAATAGGACACAGTTAAGAACTGTGTTAATGCTAAAAATGGTTGAAACAGTCACCTGAATTTTGGCACTCTCACGGTTTAACACTCCAGCCATTGTGCAAGCTTATTAAAGAAAAAAAAAATCACTGCATAAACCCAAACTATTCTGATACCTTTCAAAGACCAGATCACTGAAATCAGATTCTTACTATTGCAGTCAGAAAAGCACCTCTAAGACTACTAGACCAGAGGAGTACCTTTAAGTGCTGTTCAATACTCAGCAACACTGTCTCCATAGGCTCTTTCCATTCACTGTCTCAATAAAATAAGGTCAGTACTTTCTTCCTCCCTCAACTATGATACGAAAAAGCTGCAGAGAAACTGATTGATTAGGGCCATAAGAAAGCCAGTGTTTTTCTCCTTAAGGGCACAGAAGTTCATACCACATACCAGCACCTCACCGTGTTAGAGCCAAGGATCTGAGACAAGCTTGCAGGTGGGAACAGTTGAGTCCCACCCCAAATTTGCAAATCAGAGGCTTTATTGAGGCCTTCAAACAGTTGAGGATTGAGCTGTTTATCTTTAGCACTTTGTCCCTTTGGTCTTTGGCTTCCATGACCTATATTAGGCAATGTTTCTTTCTAAGGAGCAATCAGCTGTTGGCTGGTGTGCAATTGACTGGAGTCTACCCTCTGAACAAACAGTGTACACAGTCACTTCTGAATAAACAAGACACTTTTAAAATTGGTTTACAAAGAATTTTATATGTTGTTTTGGATAGCACTAGGCATAGACCAAAAGCCAAATCTTTTAGGCTGCTCCAACACAGCATCATTGATAGTATTTTGAAATTCAGCACTTTTTTTTTCCATGCAGACTAATGGCTTTCTTTTCAGATTGCTTTGGCTGCAGGTGTTCCAGGCTTCAGCAGCGATGCATGGAAGGCTGCTCACAGATCAGAAAGAGCTACTATGTCTTCCTAATGGAGCAATTAACTTAAGTGCTTTCTTGTTGAGCAAAACGTGGAGCTATCTACAGTAAGTTCACAATAGAAGACCAGCACATACAGCAGCACACTGCTCTTGAAGTCTATAATTTGACCTCTTCTGTCATTGGCGTGACCACAACATACACTACAAACTGGAATCCAATAATCAGGAGAAAGTAAATAGTCAACCTACAGTCAGAGAACAGGCACTAAACAGGAGATGCTATGTGTACTTTTAAGTGGAGTACTAGAAACTTAAATGAGTCAAGAAAAACTCAGATTGCTTTTAAAGACTAAAACTAGATATTAAAACACTTTCCAACAGAAGGAAATAAGATAATGTCCATATTTATTAATATTTCTAGGTATATATTTCATATAAATTGATATTCTCTCATGTTAATTTAAAATTCCATTAACTCAAATACCTCCAGAGGAAGCGCATTAAAATATCTGACAAAAACTTCTATGGCTGAGTTAATCTAAAAACTACTACAGACTTAATAAGGACTTCCTCTTTTCTTGGAAGAACATGAGTGGGCCAATAAACACGAAGAAAACAATACAGCATCCTTCCTACTACACCTCACAATAAGCCTCCCATTCCCTTAGCCACAATGTTATGTTTGACACTGAAGAACAAATTCAATAACCTTCAGTTGTAACTTCAAAGTACATCTGGAGACCAAAGATGATAAAAAATTTTGAAGAACTTTGTTTTCTAATGAAATTTAGAGGGCTAACACACTTTTATACACATGTAATCTAATATTTTATCTAGTTGTTCTTAACTGTGTTCTATATTAAAAGCACAAGGATTACCTTTTTATCAATTATGCAACTTTGTCTTGCAGATAAAGGAAGCAAATCAAAAATTGGCACAGGATATGACAAAGTGATTGAATAACTTTGTAACTTTGTGCAGATGGGTGAACGGCCTATTTTAAAAACGCAGTCCTGCATGACAGCATTTGATCAAGAGATTGACTTCAAGACAGCTGCAGTCAGTATTTGGTCCTCACGGACCAAACTGCAGAGGCATGACTCACATGGCTAACATTTGCACTGCTTGCTTCCCACTGTGTCGTGGCAGCCACAAAAGGATTGGAAACATGCACATGCTTTCTGTGCAATTGTCCAGAAAAAAAAAAAAAAGGCAGTCTTGAGATTGTCAGGCTCCACAGGCCAATAGGATATGCAAGATCTGTCACAAAAGATCTGGAATCTACGATAAGGAACAAGCCCTGTCAGACTTATTTACTACAGTCACCAGCTGAAAAATGAGGAGAAACAGAAGGAAGCAGACAGTCAACAACCTTTATAGTAGGAATCTTACTAACAAGCTTTGATCTTAATTGTAGCCTGGAGGCAAAGCCCACCCTGGTGTCTTTCATCCTCTTGAAGTCTCAGACCTAACCCACTACCAACTCCAAGCATCCAGGCTTGCCAAGCTTACTTACAAGCATATATATTAGGAGACAGTTTAAGCTATAACAATCTAAAAAAACCCCCAAAACAAAAGGCCTTCATATATTAAAATAAACACCCAACTGGGCAATTATACTAGCACATACTATTACAAAAGGGAAAAACCTTTCTTTTTCACCCTTTTCTATGAGTTCTGCCCAACAATTCCAGCTCATTGTGTGCATGCTGCCAAACCCATACTTTCCAAAAAAATCCTAAGGCTTCCCTAGACAAATCATGATACGCTAATTAA
The DNA here is from genome assembly GCA_013399015.1 of Galbula dea. NCBI lineage: Eukaryota > Metazoa > Chordata > Aves > Piciformes > Galbulidae > Galbula > Galbula dea. The sequence goes on from VWZX01008008.1 coordinate 51,265, forward strand.
ATGTTATTAACCTGTAAAAAATAAAGTCATATAACTGAAATATTTCCTGATGAAAAAATTAATTTTAGTACTAAAGTCACTAAAAAGTTTGTGTGGAACTGAGCAAGGGCCAATGACGACCACCAGGCCAGCTTCAAGTGGGCAAATCCAGATTGCAAATCCAGCAGGCACGCCCAATAGACCTGGACTCACTACCTTTCTTGCCTCTGGAAGATGCAAGACCCAACAAATATTTTATAAATCTACTTTGGCAGTAGGTCACCCTGGCTTTCTAAGGCTCTACCAAAGTCAACCCTGGCATGGAGCCATACATGCTATGCCTTCCCTTGAAAACTGCAAATTTAGACCACTTGATAGGAAAGACAATTCACCTTCTCACAACACAACATTCTAAATTTATATAAATTTTCCCTTAATCTCTCTGAAAAAAAACAACCCAGCACTAAACTAACTGTGTTTTGCAGATTCAAAATAGAAAATGGAAACAATTCTGTAGAACTCTGCTGGACTCTGGAGCCATATATAATCACTAAGAACTAAGATTCACGAATTCCTACTATCTTAGTCACACTTGTGAAGTTTTCAGAATTTAAATTGAAAAACCAAACAAATAAACAAACAAACCTTCCCCCTCCCCCCTCCCTCCCCCCACCCCAAAAAAAAAAGAAACCAGCAGCATGTTTGAAAACACCCTTTGACCATCCAAAAAGACTCAGATGCATATGTCTTTTTGATGTATATTTGGATAACATAGTAGTCTGGTTGAGGTATCATCTGTTTTCCAAAACATTGCCTTATTTAGGATTAAATATTATCAGGATATTCAGCACAAAACAAATCTGTCCTACAGATTTCCTTTGTCTTCTGTTCTTTAGTCCCCATATAGACCTATTATAATCCCACTCAGTATGACATGTTTCTGTAAATGTTTAATGGAAAACATTGCTCAGTGATGTTAAACAGCATGCTGGGTTTTTTTGGTTGTTTGTTTCTTTGTTTGTTTTGGTTTGGTTTTTTTTAATTTGAAATAAAGTCAAATAAACTAAGTAACAGATCTGAAACAAGGATAAATGAAACAAAGAAATCAGTATCAGATAGATATGGATGGTTGTAATTACATGTGTAAGATTTCTGAAGAGCTTTGAAAAAATTGAGCAAATAACCTGGAAAAACAAGTTTCACCAAATGTATCCACTTTGGTGGGACAAGAGCAGGTATAAATATGAAGTCTTACATATCCTCCTTTCCTCCCACCTCTGTACCCAAGACTTCCAAAGAGATGGATTATTTTAATTTCACATCCCTGTCAAATTAATAATAAAAAATAGGCCTAGACTCCAAATTGCTTTATCTTGCTAAACAGTTTCCTAAGGCATTTTCTTTGAAGAAAATTCCTGCATTACCCTGTCTCCTCTTAAGAAAAGTTTTATTATGTTTTGCTTTCCATTTGCAATTTATCTACTGGAGAAGGCAACACTGACCTCCCTGAAAACAAAGTGCTCACACTGCTTCAACTTATTAATTTAAACATTGTAATTCATTTTGTTTCATCTGGCCCCCACAGAAAGATAATTCACAAGACACTGCGCTGGGATATTCACTTTCAGTGCATTTAAATTTCAATTTTGCAGCTCTTTATTCAGCCATGTTTATAACTTTGCACTGAAAATTAATTACTTCTTTGATGGATTAGGCTGAGCAATAATAGTTTGAAGATAAGGCAAAAAGACATCTATCTGTATTGATCCTTACTGAACATCAACTTCAGCTGTTTCCACAGATGGGCACTGATTCAGCTTTGGTTCTTCGGTGTGCCTGAATGCCAAACCATGAGATTCAGCATAATCAGGTAACATGACAAGTACATATACATAGGATTATATGATGTTGGTGCCTTATGGTATAGCACCTTCAAAAGAGGCAAGAAAGCCACAGAAAAGCAAAGCACCAGATTAGCTTAAGCACTGTGATAATTGATAATGATAAATGATTATAATATAAATTAT
>VWZX01008008.1:53300-105943 GCA_013399015.1 Galbula dea
ATAATCATATTATATGATATATGGTTATATATAATAATATATAATAAATTATAATAAGACCATATAAAATTACATAAATTATCAAATGATAAATGGTAAAACATTGAACAAAGCAAAACAGGAAAGACGCACCAGTCCATATCCAAGAACAATGGACATTGCAGTATTTTAGCAAGGATTGCACCCAGTGCACAAGTCCCACAACCCTACGAAGCTCTGAGCAAACAAGCAGCTTCTTTTTTTAAAAAGTCCATAAAATAGGCATTTAGTTCCACTAAACAGATAGCAAATTCAGTGGCCACTGCACCCTAACCAATCACATATCTATCAGCTTGTGCTCAATCAGCACGATGTCTATAAACCGCATTTAGAAAGGAAAGATGACAAAAAGAGCTCCACAAGAATCACTTGTACTTTTTATATCTTAAATTCTACGCAAAAAAACAAAGGTTTTCAGAACATAGCAGCTCACTGCACTTCTAAGTGTTCTCCTAACTCTTTTATGTGGGGGGTTTTTTTGCCCTCTTCCTATGGTCTAGACACAGAACAAAAAACAACTCTCAAATATTAAACCCTCACCCAAAACACTTGATGCCAAGCAGGGTGTCTACTTAAGGAAGTCAGCTTTTCAATATTAGTTTTCTTTCACATCTACTAAAGAATGGAGGCTTGCACTGGTGTGAAAAGAAAGTTGCAGACTAATATGAGGACACAGCAGGGATCTACCAGCTGAAAAATGCCATTGAGACTTGAACTGAGAGAGCAATTAGGTACTCATTAAGAAAACATGGCACAAAAGTGCTTTGATACTACATGAGTTAGACACAGTTTTGAGATCTTAAAGTGTAAATTATTACAATGCAACCCTGTGGAGCATCAGTGTGGAGTTCTCAAGTTTTAAGAACGTAAGCCACTGCATTCCCTGATAAGTCAAACCAGTTCTTACAGAATGACGACATAAAAAGTTAGAGTGGTGCAGGGCAACAGAACAAAAGGGAAAAAATATTTTTAAAGTAAGTGTCAGTTAAGTGTAGGCTTCACTCTATGTTTGGTTGGACTTCACTTGCACATTCCTGGGCTATTTGGTTCCCAACAGAAAGCCAAACAGAACACGTCGCCATCTGAAATGGAAGAGTGAACAAATACATTGGCTCTGAAATAATGTAAGTGCATAAGCATAAAAAACCCTAGCCCTTTGTGCAGATGAGTCAATTCTTCACAGCTCCAACAAACTGTTTTGATACTGTTTCATATACAATACCCCCAAAACACCTTCCACCCTTTCAATGCTGCATGTTTATTTGCTTTGCATCATTAAATACCAAAATCACAACACAAAACTCAAATTAACAGTATATATTAAAAAAATCATCCATTGTCTCATTATTTACAGAGAAGAAAAAAATGTCTATTTTTAGGCCAGTCAAGGTTAATAAAACAAATCCATGGTGCAGACATGATTAAAGAAAGATTATAAAATATAAAGCACAGTTTTCATCTATATAATTCCCTGAACAAGGCAGGGAAAAAACCCAACATTCTAATATTGCCTTCAGGAGATTATGAAACATAAGTCAAGTAGGTCCATTACCAAGACACGCACAAGGATTCTTCAGCTAGTTCATTGCTGCCTCTCCCCAAAAATAACTATCCTCTATAACAGCAATGCCTAGCTTTCACTGACATTAACATTTCTGCCCAATCTCCCTTATGCCTATGGCCACTGTGGGCTGTGCTCTGTAAATTAATGTTAAGTGCCACAGCTGGAGAAATTTAATAGAAACCAACACCATGCCTCCAGCTACTATCTCAGCTTCCCTCATGGGCTCAGTCAAATACAAATCTCTCCTCAGTTTTTTGTGAAGTTTCCACCATAAGCTTGACACAGCTGACGGCATTTGGAAAGCCCCATGTTCCCTCTTTCTTGTCCAGCTACTGTGCTGAAAAAGGTGGCCTCTAAGATGCTTTTGTAGATTGCTGACAAACAATCCCTTTCATACTCATCTGAATAATTTTTAAAAACAAGTGAAGCCTGTAATAGGATATATAGCCTCACTTTTCCTCCAATTGCATTAATTTTTCCATCCCAAGATAGAAAGCAATTAGGCTGATGTCTAGATCAAGAACACAAAAGTTCTCGGTCTCTGTACTCCAAAAATCACATAAGATCAGCCTCCCTTTTTTTACTACTTATTTTACAATCTCAGCTGTATCTGTCTGCTCAGCTGGAGGACACCTATTCCCACAAAACTCACCTAGAAATTTGCAAAGCAGATGCAAAAATAGCCCAGTAATTTTTCAAGTTTTGGATCTTTGGACTATTTAATCAATAATTTTTTAAAAATAAACTACTAATATACATCAGATGATAGTAACACCAAAAGGCCTTGCTTAGGCAATGCATAAGGAAAGTTTTCTCAACTTGCAACTTCTCCTGTAAGCTATGTTCCTTACATTGATCAGATTTGACTGTGCCAAACTAACAAACAACACGTATTTGTTTGGTAATTTCCTTCTAAATTTCACCTTAGCTTGTGTCAATATGGTACCATACATTATCCACTAAGTTTTCCATGCACTGAGTTATCTCTGATAGCGGTACCTACATAGAATCACAGAATGACCCAGGTTGGAAGGGACCTTCAAGATCATCTAGTTTCAATCCCCCTGCCATGGGCAGGGATGCCACTCACTAGACCAGGTTGCCCAGGGCCGCACCCAGCCTGGCCTTGAACACTGCCAGGGATGGGGCAGCCACAACCTCTCTGGGCAACCTGTTCCAGTGCCTCACTACCATCTGGGTAAAGAATCTCTTTCTAATTACTGTCTAAATTTCCCCCTCTTCAGCTTGTATCCATTCCCCCATGCCCTGTTGCAATTTGACCAGCTGAAAAGTCTCTCCCCCTCTATCTTGTAATCCCCCTTTAGGTACTGAAAGGCTGCTGTAAGGTATCCTGGAAGCCTTCTCTTCTCCAGGCTGAACAACCCCAAGTCTATCAGACTATTCTCATAGTGGAAGTGCTCTAGTCCTCTGATCATCTTTGTGGCCTGCCGTGGTTTGGGTTAGAACAGCACTAATTCTATTTGATGATTTTACTTTTCAGTTAAAGCTCCTCTGAGAAACTGCACTTTCTGAAACTACCACCACGTTTTCACAAACACTGCCTGCTTCTTTCTAGCAGTTATAAGACTTAATATTTATATTTACTACCAGGAATTGGTACACAAACTGAGGTCACTGCTAAATCTTCTGTCTCACACTAGAGGGTGTAGGGTAAAGGCTGCACCTTCAGGAAGGAGCAGACAGGACACGTGACCCTAAACTGACCAACTAAAGTATTCCATCCCATATATGTTATATTCAGTATATAAACTGGGGGTCAGTTCCGCACTTCTAGCTCTTTCTTCTTCTTCTCCTGCGCTTCAATGGTCAGTATCTGAGGAGAACTCTGCCTGTTCAGCCCTTCATCCTGACCCATAAGTTCCTGCATCCAGTACCATGATGTAGTCCCTGAGCCTGGCTCCCATCTGCTGCTGAGGCCTTCTGCCGCAGTATCAGCAGTGACGTAGGTACCATCAAAGGGGAGTTTGAGTTCAGTATTGGGTTCTGTACATATTTCTATATGTTTGGATATATTTCATTTATCATAATTATTATCATCATTAAAGTAGTTTTAGTCTTCTTTTCCAATCCAGAAGTCTCTCTCTCTCATCCCCTTTCCCTTCCCGTGGGGGGAGGGAAAGAAGGTAATAGGGAGGGTCCATCACTGGGTTGGTGGTTGGCCCAGCCTTGACCCTCAACATGGCTCTCCTCTGGACCTGCTCTAACAGATCCCCATCTTTCTTATGCTGAGGACACCACAACTGGATACAGTACTCCAGGTGGAGTCTCACAGGGGCAGAGCAGAGAGGCAGAATCACCCCCCTAGACCTGCTGGTCATGACTCTCCTGATGCAGCCCAGGATATGGCTGGCTTTCTGGGCTGCAAGTATACATTGCTAGCTCATATCCAGCTTTTCATCTATCATGACCCCCAAGTCCTTCTCTGCACGACTGCTCTCAACGAGTTCCTCTCCCATTCTGCATTTATATCTTGAATTGTCCCTACCCAGGTGCAGGATCTTACACTTGGACTTGCTAACTTCACCTGATCCTCATGTTTCAAGTTTGTCCAGGTCCCTCTGGATGGCACCCTTCTGGTGCGTCTGGTGTGTCAGCCACACCACTCACCTTCTTGTCATCTCTGACCTAGCTGAGGTTGCACTTGATACCCCTGTCTAAGTCATTAATAAAGACATGTACAGATTCGCAGATGATTCATGGTTGGAAAGGACCAATTGAGATCACTGACTCCAACCACAAAAAAACCCTAAAAACCCACAAAACACAAAACAACAGCAACAACAATAAAAACCAACAAAACCCAACAAACACCACACCAACACACCACCAACCATACAACCATTAACATGCTAGAGCATGTCCTGAAGGACCATGTCTACACGCTTCTTAAACACCTCCAGGGACAGCGACTCAACCACCTCCCTGGGAAGGCTGTTCCAGTGCCTCACCACTCCCTCTGTAAAGAATTTCCTCCTAACATCTGCTCTAAACCACCCCTGTCGCAACTTCAGACCATTTCCTCTTGTCCTGTCATTAGTTACTATAGAGAAGAGGCCAACACCAACCTCCTTTCAGGTAGTTATAGAGGGCAATGAGGTTTCCCTTCAGCTTCCTCTTCTCCGGACTAAACATGCCCAGCTCCTTCAGCCTTTCCTCATACGACTTGTTCTCTAACCCCTCACAAGCTTGGTAGCTCTCCCCTGGACACACTCCAACACCTCCATGTCCTCCCTATAATGAGGGGCCCTGACCTGAACACAGTACTCGAGATGAGGCCTCACAAAAGCCGAGTACAAGAACACGATAACTTCTCTTCTCCTGCTGACCACATTGAAGAGCACCAGTCCCAAGACAGAGTCCTGAGGGACACCACTTGTCATTGGTCTCCACCTAAACAAAGAGCCATTGACAACAACTCTCTGCCTGCGTCTGTCCAGCCAATTTCCTATCCACCAAATAGTCCACCCACCAAATCTGTATCTCTCCAATTTTGAGATAAGATTGTCATGAGGGAACATATTGACGGCCTTATAAAAATCCAGGCAGACGACATCAGTCAGTCTTCCCTCATCAACTGTTGCAGTATTGCATCATAGAAGGCCACCAGATTGGTCAGGCATGATTTACCCATAGTGAATCCATGGACATTATCTGATACTAAGTTCCATTGATAATCTTCAAATTCAAAAGAGCCTTTGGCCACCTTTTTTCCTCTCATGTACAGAGGCAAATGAGGTGCGGAAGGCTAAAATCCACAAAGAGATTCCAGTGACAATTACTAAGAGGTCAAAGACAGTTTCTTAATCTAGGAAACGGACACAGCTTGCAGAGAAACCACGGAAGGAACCCGAGCAAACCCTACTTTTGCTGCAAAAAAATCCATTTCATGAACCATTTAATGATATTTTACAATAGTTTTCTAAATTGGATTTTCTGTTATTCAGTGAAGTTAGTCCAGATCATAACATAAATGTGCATGCACATTATTTTACATGTTCCCCACAGTAACAACAAGCAATATACATTTTTTGCCACATACAACCATGAATAAATCACACCTGCATCCTATTAACCTCAAAGACATAAGTAATGGTCTCAGACATTTAAAATCTCACCCTAAACGCCTGGCAATTCCACGTACTCTTCAAGGATGTGTGGTGCTTTTTCATTTGGGTCTCCTGAGCTCTAACATAAACCCTTAAAATCCTTCTCCACCCACTGCTAAGCCCTAGTTGACAAGAAGTGAGGATTAAAAATTCTCATCTTCAAGTGGCCCTGAAAGATAACAAGGACATCAGAAATAGGCCCTGAAACAAAACAGCAGTGACCCTGTAATGCTCACTGCACACAGATAAGCATGTGACATGTAAAACAGTGAAACCAACACGCAGTATAGTAAACCATTGTAAATTATCTCATCCATACTAAAATGGAAGTTTTCTGGTCAAAACAGACCACTGTATACTATTGAACACTCTTGCAAACCTGCCAGCAAGACAAGAAACTGGCAGCAGCAATACTGGCATTGTGTATGCCACAAGAGGGGCTATGGTCACGTGTGTCATGCACAGTGTAACTATTTCTCCAGCAAGGCCATAACATTTTTTTTTTCTTTATAACAAGCTGAAGTGCCTTGCTAAGTTGTGCAGCAACCTTAGCATTAGTTCATCACTTGTGTATGACTATCTTTTCTCTTTTTATCTTCTTAAACTAATACTCAAGAGAAAAACTTTATTTTGCACGCTTTAAGTAACAACTTAAATGAAATGGTTTCAGTTCAGATAAACACTTGAAATCAACTGAATTTAAATGCTGAGGCAATTTCAAAAATCCTCTATGCACCTTTGCATACCATAATAGCATTTAAAATTCTAACTCATTAGGTTCATTTCTCAAGTACTTCACTGACACATTCATTAGAATCATCTTGTAGATCCAAGATTCTGCTATTCTGCTCATCTCACTGTCAATGTCAAAAGACTTTCTGAAGTGCCTGTAACACCATAACTTCATAAACCAAGTAATTTTTGACACAAAACAGCTGCCAAAAATGTTGAGCATGTAAAGTAATAAGCAAGTGCATTCTCTTCAATAGCCTGGACAACATAGCCCCCATGATGTGATGCAACACGTAAAGGTATCCCAGACTATAAACTCAGTATGTGTGTATCCCACATCAAGTATAGCTTGCATATTCTTTCCTCACAGTCTTTCAAGACTCTAGTCAACTCCTATAAAAGAACGGTCTGCACAATTCAGAGTTTTATTATACTGATAAAGGACAGTAATTCACATGAAACCTGCTATGAAAAGCAGAAACTTTAAGGTGTAGGAACTCCCATTGTTATACGAACATTATCATACAACACCTGAGACTATGTTTCTATAAAATGAATGGCTACAATACTAGGTTGAAGCACCCCTTCCAGGCACCTCTGATGTGAAGACTAAGGAGACTGAGTATTCACTGTTGCCCAGAATAGCTGCAACCTCTAGGCATTTTAAAGCTATTGTGACTCATCCTACCATAGTGAATACAATGTGCACTTTTGCTAGGTAAAGGAGGGAGGCAAGCAACAGAAAAAGAAGCCATAGGTAAATGTAGGTTTTTGCAAAATGGTATTCACAGAATCACAGACTGTTAGGAGTTGGAAGGGACCTCGAAAGATCATCTACTAGTCCAACCCCCCTGCCGCAGCAAGATTCCCTAGACCAGGTCACACAGAAGCTCATCCAGACAGGTTTTGAATATCTCCATAGAAGGAGACTACACAATCTCTCTGGGCAGTCTGTGCCAGTGCTCTGGCACCCTCAACTGTGAAAAAAATTTCCACGTGTATTAGCAAACAAAATATCATGCTCTAATACCACTGCTAGCATACAGAACACTACCTACTCACTGTGTTTTTCTGAATAATGCATATCCTTCATATTCTACCACCTCCTTGCTGCAGTGGGAGAGCTAAATGAATTTGTTGGTGAAGCAACTATGCAAATAAGTTTATATGCATTCATTCTTGTAGTTGAAGATACTTGAACAACAAAAGTAGATACAATGTGAAAGCAAAAGAAGAGCATTCTCAGGCTCTGCCAATCATTCAAAATAGCATTATCTCAAAACCCCTGCATTTATATTTTATTTGAAAATGTGGGGCTTTTTTCAGTTCGTATACACCCTTGTATGTTTGTTATGCACAAAAACTTGTGTACAGATATCTATCCTGTCAGTCACCCTCCTGTAACATTTTTAAAGTACCTCCTCCATTCCTCCTACTTCTATGAAAGCTAAGACACACAAGAGGAGCTGAATACCTAGCCTCCCACATGCAACTGACATTGTTTTGTTACAATTCTCCCTGCATCTGAAAACAGCCTAGAATTACAGAATCACAGAATATTAGGAGTTGGAAGGGACCTCAAAAGATCATCTAGTCCAACCCCCCTGCCGCAGCAGGATTCCCTAGACCAGGTCACACAGAAGCTTAACCTCTGAAGCTACCATTTTTTATCTTTCATTATACACACAAGTTGCTTGGTATGCTCTACTGCTTAAACACTCAACTGAACAGCACGAAATCTCTTACCTAGCAAATCACATGACTAAAACGTTTCTCATGTTTTTAGCCAATATCATTAATCCTCCTTTAGAAAAAAAAAGAAACAACACAGAAAACAAGTATTCAACATACAGGTTTATTTATCTATTTGACTACTGCTATGTAAATAAATGTAATTGGTCAAACTTCTATTTATTTTCACATTTCAACACACAAGAATGCACATCCAGATAATTCCAATAGACACCACCAACCAAGCTATCTCAGCCACAGGTAGCTGGTTTTCCATGACAACACTAATTAGGAGAAAAAAAAACAAAGGGAACTGGAATACCACCTTCTCAAATCTTATATCCCAACCAATATCCTATGCATATCACATCTGCATCCCAAAAGATATTGTCATGCTAGGTACACTATATTTTGAACAATGCCACTAAGGTTCCCACAAGATCTTTAATGATCAAATGGCACTTCTCCCTCAAGAGCAAAATATGCAGCTGAAATCATTTTAATATAGCATGTAATCAATGAAAATTCTTCTTTGTATAGTTGAAACTACTGGAAACTTCTCTTGAAAATTAAATTTCTAGGGTAAATAAAGAGCATTTTCACAAAAGTCTGTTATAGATTTCATATGTGATCTTACCAGAACTACCAAAGCAGATAACAGTATATAAAAATCATCTATACACAGCACCTTTGCAAACAAAACTACTGAACTAGAGAAAGCTAGCTGACCACGTGGACGCAGGCTTGACTACAATATGACCGAGAACCAACAGCTGCAGTTACAGAAATATTTTTTCCATTTCAGTAACTCATACACATTGAGAAATCAAAATGGAAATTAAAAAGAAAAAACAACTAGCCTTATTATTCCACCTCAGAGATACATAAGTTCAAAAGTATTATTGCCTCTAAAATCCAGGGTCATATTAACCATTAAAGATTGAAATGCTTGGTGGTTATATTCAGAACTTCTTTCACTTTAGAAATCTACCTGACTGTGAGATCAAATCCTTTAACATTATCTTATACTAAATAAGGCTGGGTTTAGAACTGTATTTCTGCATTTTAATTTAATTCCATTTTTCATCCAAAGCTTCAACATGTGAATAAAAGAAATTGATCCTGTGAATGTAATTCATTAACAAAACAGCAACTCCTATTTATGCACAAGACAACCCCAAAGTCCCACCATGTGAAGCACAGGAGATTCTGTGTGAATACACGTAGAAATGTTTTCCCAGTTGAGGTGCCAGAGCACTGGCACACACTGCCCAGAGAGGTTGTGGAGTCTCCTTCTCTGGAGGTATTCAAAAACCATCTGGACGCGCTTCTGTGTGACCTGGTCTAGGGAATCCTGCTGTGGCAGGGGGGTTAGACTAGATGATCTTTCGAGGTCCCTTCCAACTCCTAACAGTCTGTGATTCCGTGATGTGTCTAAGAGCACTGTCCAAATGCTTCTTGAATTCTTGATGTGCCTACTCACTGTAGGGGGGTTGGACTAGATGACCTCTGAGGTCCCTTCGAACCCTGATAATTCTATGATTGTATGATTCTATGAATTCCATGACAGTTGACTGCATCCCTGTTCCAATGCTCCATCACCCTTTGGGTAAAGAATCTTTCCCCAGTATCTAACCTGCATCTCCCCTGGCACAGCTTCGTTCCATTTCTCCTAGTTGCGGGCCACCACAGTGAATATATCAGCACCTGCCAGTATGGATTTTCCCTAAGGAAGAACAAAACCTTAACTTTACAATAAAAAGCAACTTACTAAAAACAGCTTCCTTCAGCCGTTCTTTACATTTCACTAGCAAGCGGCTCACCCCTGCATCTCGCCCGCAAGAAGGAAAGAAGGAAGCGAAGGGCTACGGTCTCTCCACCTTGCTCACCGGCACCCTTACCCTGCAACTCTCAGGCCACCAGCCCACTCCCTGCCCCGCAGACAAACAAAAAAAAACAACCAAAGAAAAAAAAACTCAACGAAAACAAAAACTCAACAACCAACCAAAAAACCTGGCACTTTCCGCGAACAGGCAAAGGCCAAAGGGCCGCTCTGCCCTAGGCCTGGCTCCGAGGGGCCTGNCACGGCCACCCCCGCCACGGCAGAGGGGGCGGGGCACACCAACTTACCTCCTCCCGCACCGCCACCTGCCGCTTCCGCCTCCCCGAAAAGGGCGCGCTCCCAGAGGCCGCGCGGCAGCCAATGAGAAGCGCGCTTGCCCTTTCGTCCCGCCTCCTTCCCACCCGTCCTGCCAATCGCGGTCGCTCACATCGCCGGCTGCCAATACCGGCAGCAGCCCCGCCCGTGCTCCCTGAGAGACGCTAGTCGTGGCCCCGTTTCCGCCCCTCCCCCGCCCGCCGGAAGTGTGATGTGGCCGCGAGCGGGTCGCCATGGTAAGCGCGGGGCGACGGGCGGGGGAGGGGCGCTTGTTCTCCTTCGGGGTACGGCGGGGGTAGCGGCGCCGGCGGATACGCTGCGCTTTCCTGCCAAGCTGGCCGCGTCTCTGTTTAGCGGCGCTGACTGAGGCTCAGGGCTCCCTAACGTCCATGCGAGCTGCGCTTTTGAACCCACTCAGAGGCCGAGGCCCTCGCCTCGCCGCGGGCAGCGAGCTCGCGGGAACGCAGCCGTCCCATTTCTATCGTAAAGCCTTGTTTGGTAGTCGGCCTAGCAGTAACGCACACCGGGAATGCCCGTTGGTCCTTTTCCCACCCCTAGCCTGACATGTTTTCCGTCTGTACCGGCCTAGCCGGGTTTTTCCCGGGGTAGCAGGCCTATCTCTGAGCCGCAGTACCATGTCTTGTCAGTATAGTACTGAGTATATAGTGAGTATGTTGTTTGACCTCTTGCTTCTTGGGCAGCACGCTGAATCCTGGCATGGGCTGCTCTTCCCGTTTTTCAGAAATAGCGTCAGAGACCTAGGTCTGTTTGCTAAAGAAAAACGCAAATGGTATTTATATTGATCTAGAGGCTTATTAGCATTGTCATTAATGTTTTCTATGGTTTCTGCCTTTTTGTTTTTCTTTATCTGTACAGAGAATATAAACGAAAGATTCGTATTTGGCTTAAGGGTTAAAGCTACGCTGTGAGATAATGTGAGGGGTCTAGAGCACAAGTGTTATGAGGAGTGACTAGGGGAAGTGGGGTTGTGTAGACTGGAGAAAAGGAGGGTCAGTGGGGACCTTATCTCTCATTGAAGCTACCTGAAAGGAGGTTGGAGGGGGCTGAAGCTCAGTCTCTTCGCCCAAGAAACAAGTGATAGGAGAAGAAGTAATGGCTTCAAGTTGTGCCAGAGGAGGTTTAGGTTAGATATTAGGAAGGATTTCTTCACTGAGAGGCTTATCAGGCATTCCACTGCCCATGGAGGTGGTGGAATCACCATCCCTGTAAGTGTTCAAAAATGTGTAGATGTGGTACTTGGGGACGTGGTTTAGTGAGGGGCATGGTAGTGTTAGTTTAATGGTTGTACTCAATGGTCTCAGAGGTCTTTTCCATCCATAATGATTTTATGAAACTGTGGTTGTCTTTCTTAGCTAAAGCGAAGATTTTTATGTGATTAGTACAGATACACAATTTTAAAACTAAAATGAAAAGCATTGCTTAGAGAGATTTCCATGTACAAATAAAGGGGTTTATGTATCTTTAATTCCACACAGTTATTTTAAGATAAGCATTTTCAAAATTGTTCTTGGAACCACAGAATGGTTTGGTTTGGAAGGGACCTTTAGGATCACCTAGTCCACCTCCCCCTGCCACAGGCAGGGACACCTTTCACAAGATCAGTTTGCTCAAAGCCCTATCCAACCTGACTTTGACAGGTTATCCTTCACCAGTGGTGTATACTGTACAACTTTTCACTGAATCTTTTTGTACTTCCCACATATTTATTAAAAGATAGATATCTCCCAAACTTTCTTATGGTTCAGTTCAAAAAAAGTTCTTAGGCTCCAGATCTTGTCAGCAGCAGGAAATTGCTGGAAGTTGCTCACCTGAGCATTCCTTGGCATATCTTTTAGATGAACCTGTCCTAATCTGTGGCTTCAAGCAGTGAACAAAGGGTTTTTATGATAAGAGGCATAAATTATCTCAGAAGATCTAAAACACACTTGTAGAAGATGAGACAAAGGAGAAGGGAATACCTCATCTTTAATCACTGCCTTGAAAGGCTAGATACTATAGAAGTATAATATCACCTTGCTGTTCTTCACAGCACTTAAAAAGATTTGAAATTGTAGGAAAAAGGCAAGAAAGCCTCAATGGTCAGTGAGACTTTTATGTTGCTTAGTTTAGCACTTAAATGTAACACTTCATATTTAGCAAGAAGATTATGGCAAGTGTGTGAGATTGTGTAAGAATTTTTTTTCTCTGCTTGTTAGAATTTATATATTTCAATGAACACTCAGGATAAAAAAAAAAGTTGTCTGATGGAATTATCAGTCATAAGCTGTAGTTGATGCTTTCTTTTGAGTTTACACTTTACTGTTGGATAGGAAACAGCTGCTGTCTACCTATCATCAAATGGAAGAGAGTAGAGCTATACCTCCAATTTGTTGTCCAAAGAAAATGAACTGCAACTGTGGCAAGCCAGTGGCTCTTTGGAAAGTGTAATTTTTGAAGCATAATTTCCAGAGGACATCATCCATTGCAGCCTTCCATCCCATCTTTGAATTCTGTCCTGGGCTTCCTTACCACATCCTTACTAAGCAAGTCAGAACTTCTGCTGAGTGAACAGCCAACTGCTGCTGAACAGAAAATATATAAGCTGGCTCCTACCTGTCTTTTCCTTTGTGTGTTCGTGCTTTTTTCCTGTTCACTACCTGTGGGTAGAAAAAAGATACTATTTCAACTTAAATTTGAAAGTGGGTAGAAGCTGTTCAAGGGATTAAAAGGTTACTAGTAACAGAAGGCATGGAGAGCTGCTTTGTTTATTTAGAAGTTGTTTACTGACATTCACAGATCATTGTCTCAGTTTATCCTGTCAACTTCTGAAATTCTGTATCTGAAAAATCAACAAAGCTATTCCTAATGGAAAAGTTGGGAAATTTGCCATGCACATGTGTTACAGTCAGTGGAAAGAGGGAAGAAGCCTTAAGTAATAGTAAAATTAGTTATGAACCTCTCTCCTGCTAAAGGGTGGTCTTTCCTTTCCTGAGTAGCACAGATGTGCAGTTGTAGCCAAACACGAGCACGTGTACTAAAAGCCACCTATGTTCTGTGTCTGTAATTACAATTTGGTGGTGAAGAAAATAAAGAATTTCAGAAAACCTCACAAAGATGGCTTATTTCCCTTCACCCTCTGGTTAGGGCTGAACTCAAGCACCACATTAATGCCGAAAAGTACATTTGGGAACTTTCCATGAGGACAAACATTTTGTCACAATCTTTGTGGCTGTTTTAGAATGGTGTTTATAGAAGGCAGGAGAATTTGTCATAGAACCAATTGTAAAAACATTCACTAGTAAATATTAATCCAAGCCAACCTCTCAGTTGCAAACATACCAGAATCTGAGACACTGTTTCAGGAGTCTTCACATACAAAGTTTGTGTTTGGCTTATTCCAAGTTGCAAGGAGTAATCGATACTGATTCAGATTTGCTAATAGCTTTATCATGGCCTAAAAGTAGACAGGATTAAAATCATTTCCTACTTCATCTCACAATCTTAAGATGTCTTTGTATTGTGAATTTATTCTGGAATAGTGGTGCGCAACTTTTTGCATGTCATCATTATAATGCTGTCAGACATTGAATTTTTTGAATAGGAAACAGGTAGAATTTCAGGGAGTTACAGCTTCAGTAACACATTTTTCTTCATCTGATAAACCCTTTGCTTATCTGATTTTGCTGAGAATCTGAGGATTTTAGTCTTACACCAAAGCTATAATGCAAGAAGTTTGTAGGACCTTCTCTGCCACAAATCATGCAACAGCTGACTCTTGTCCTTGCACTCAGTGCTTGTTGGCCCCCACGCCACTCTGGTGTGTCCTGTCACTAGGAGCAAAGTTAATGGAGGAGAAAGCAAAAAGGATCTGTTTTGTGTGTACCTTTTCTCCTGACAATAAAAAACCTCAGCTTTCAATTGCACAGGCTTTCCATGGGGATGAGAGATACTCAGAGAAAGAGAAGGCATCTTCCTGCTTTTTAACTGTTCTGCTATGGAGCCCGTCTCTAGTTATTTTTTTGTTCTTGCTGGTGAGTTCGGTTTGATAGTAGAACTTTCACCATAACACTATTTTCTTCAATTTATTGAACACCAGCACACAGAATGGTAGTTGTAGCACAAATATAAAAGTATCCAATACAAGAAAGCAAAAATATTTCAGTATCTTCATCTTTGAGAACTTCGACTTTCTTCCATGTCCATGTTAAAACTCCTGTACCATCCTTTGTTACAAACCCATGCTTTTTGCATGCTAAAGTAAGGGTGTAATCTGATTCAAAATCTGCTGGCATATTAGAGCGACTCTTACCTATCCCCTTTATTCCCACAGTTTTTACAGTTTCTTATGATTCTCTATTAAACTTAGGGTAAAAAAACTAAGCAGTGTTCTGTGCGAGTTCAAAAGGGAGAGTTAGCTAATTTCATAGAAACTGCTGCTCAGTTGTCAAAAACACAAGAATGATACAAGTTTATAATCAGGCATATTTCTTCAGTAAGCAGCAAGAGGAGCCACAGGTTACTCTTTTTCTTTATGGAGGTAATTTTTTTCTTTCTGTTTGACTATACTCTAGATCCAACGCACAGATTTGTAGGGTAGGAGAAGCAAAGGAGCTGCGAGCTCTGTGGCAGTGGCTGAGGGTCGCCAACTGTGTTCATAGTTCCAGAAACTACCATTATATATACCCTGTTGCTCTGGAGAACATACATAAAAAGAAGATTATAGAAATTATTCCCATTACCTAAAGGGGGAGGAGAGCAGAGAAAAATACACTATAAAGTTGTGCACTACTTAACCCACAAAGAAGACGTGAAGGAAAAGAGATCTTTTACTGCCATCTCTATGTTTATTGAATAAATACATGGACACATGCACCTATGTGTTACAGTAACCTCAATAAAAAGAGCTTAATATTGTAACTTTCACTTTTTTTATTGTAAGATTTTTTATTAAATTCTGCATCTATCACAGTATCACACAGTACCACAGTATTTTAGGAGTTGGAAGGGACCTTGAAAGATCACCTAGTCCAGCCCCCCTGCCAGAGCACTAGGTTACAACAAAGCTTCCCTGACAGGGATTTGAACCCAGGTCCTGGTGGTGAGAGCACTGAGTCCTGACCACTAGACCACCTCCAACCTGCTGGCTGCTTACACTCAGCTGCTTCAGTTTATCATCTAGGCATTAGGGCAAAGAGGAAGGAATTCAAGCAGGCATGGAGTTTCAATGTCACTTTGAGGCGTCATCTCAGTTTTGGTCTGTGGATTTGAAGTGCAGTAAAAAACCTAAATGTGTTAAAGTCAAGAGTGCTTTTGTGGGAGAAGGCAACTGTTTCCATCTGTTAATTCATTGTCTAATTGTTTAAAAAGCCTGTATATGGTATAAACAGATGTGTTACTCTTCAGCTGACTGAAAAGCATATGTGTTAGTTCCTATATGCTGTGCTTGCCATATAAATTAGATAGCATACTTCAAGAAATGTCTAGGGGAAAGATTCCCTATTACAGTAATAGAACCTTAGCTTAAATTCTATGAATGCAAAAATATTTTAAGACAGAACTTTGAATGTTTTAGACATGAGAATGAGTATTAAATACTGTGCTTAAATTCTCTGGAAACTAAGTACTTGGGTGAATGTGCAGTGGACTTGAAGTAAAAAACCCTGTTCATGTTGGAGCAACCACTAACTGCTGACTGGGCAGTTATGGATACTTAATAAGCAGAAACCAGTTTTGCCTAAACACCTCTTGCTTATTCATTAAGTATAGTTTTGCCAGTAATCACTTCAAACTTAACTGATTTGTTTTTTACTCTTCGTGTAGTTCTCATTAGCATGCCTCTTTTACAAATGCTTATTTTCTGTTTGTTATATTAGACTTTTATCAGCAGTGGGATAACAAATTATTTCAGAATAGATTGGAAAATATTGTAATTATGTGCATGTTTTAATGAATATTTAACAGCTGTTTTGACATTAAAGTTGGGAGTAGTCCTACATGTTTTATTTCCTGTTAATTTTTTTCAATATTATTCTCCTAAAAATTAGATTTAGACTGGGGAAATAATGAGTGTAAAAGACACCTGAAATCTTAGATAATGAGCGTTTTCTCTTTCAGCTTTTTAAGGGACTATTTATTGAAATTTGGTAGATTGATTTCACTCCTCTATGATGAGATTTGAAGCCCACATTACTATTTTCATGTAGGCTTTACATTTATGTCAACTCTTGCTTAACAGTGGTTTAACTACAATGTAAGCTCTTGCTCATATTTTAATATGAGAAAGGCAGCCAGATGTTCATATATCAGCATTTGTTTCTTTGGTTCCAGAGAGCATGATCATCCATCAATTTTATAATACTGAGGAGGAAAAGAAAAAGTAAGACTGTTATAGAAAGGCTGTATATTCTGTAGCATATTAAAGCAAAGTGGCTATTGTTTCTTTAGAATATTCCAATAATTCATCTATGTTTGCACACATAAATTAATAAATGTAATAACTGGGGGGCAAAGTTTAACAGTTTGCTAGCACTACAATGGCCTTTCTTGTTACAGCATGCACAGATGAAATCATGGTCACACTGCAATCAGAGATACGAGTAATCATTTTGTAAATACTGAAAGTCTAGCGAAGATTAAGCTTTGGTTTCTGTGTAAAGTCTGTTGAGATAAAGTGGAAGGGCTTTTGTTTTAGGCTTTCTACCAACACAGGGGACAGCATTATGGGATTTATGTTCTCCTTCCGAGTGATTTTTTTCCCCTAGAACCATGATATATCAAATGGTTTATTTTAAATGAAATGTTATGAGGCAAGGGGAAATTCAGTGGGTCCTTCCATGACACATCCTCTTGCATCAAAGCGTGTGATGTAATTTTTTACAGTGGTACTTAAGGGTTGCATCATTAAGTGTTCCATAATACTGTGGTGCTCCCTGCAAAGAAATGGAATAAAACAGTATCTGGTTCAGACAATGTAGGATAGAGAGAGCAAATTAAAAGGGCAGATGTAGATACAATACAAAGTCTTGGCTCTGGCTATTATTTTCACTGTGGAAAAATGTTGAGGATCACTGTATCTGTTGTGACTGTGCTGAATGCACGTTGACCAGTGATCACTGAAAATTCAGGCAGTCTTCTGACTGTTACATAAATGTAAAAATTTATTACTTTGTACTATTCCATACTTTTTACACCATCCATAAGCTGCTCCTTCCCTCCCTCCTTGCCCCAGAGAAAGCAGCTGTCTCACTGTGTCCTGGTCCTGTTTTGTAGCAGACTCACTGATGGCATCTTCTAGAGGCAACTGGAGAGTTTCTCTCCTGCTAACTCCCTGTTTTGCCAGTATCCTCTGTGCCAACAGCTATGCTGTTCAGATGAGGGCTTCGATGGGAATACGTTCAAATATCTCTAGCTCTACTGTTTGTCTTCTGACCACCATATAAAATTTGCATGAGTATTTCTAATTCATGCTGCCACTGCTAATCTGAGCAGAGGGAGACTTTCAGGAGTATTCATTCTTTATTTGTATGATGTATTATATGGAATTATTTTTACTAAGATATGATATGATCAGGGAAATATCATTGGGGCATTTTTTAATGTCTAATTTTGGGAAGGATTTAAAAGAGCCTTTAGGTATGAGCTCTCAAAGCTAAATCCAGGGTCTTAAATTTCTAAAGACTTAAGGAAAAAACTTGCTCTTGCAAGTTATGCTGAATAGAATACCTCATTAGTGCTGCAGGTGTTGTGGTACTGCTCCACAACTACCTGCAGACAGCACATGGTGTGTGGGGGTGAAATGTGGAATTAGTGAAGTAACACAGATTGTAACTACTAAGGTGCTTCCACCATGTCAGAAATGTGCCAAAAATTTCAGTGTATTTAAGTCATAGCTTGCACTGTCTCTAAAACAATAATAAAATACCAGTGCTGATTCTTTTCTGTGTTTGCAGTCTGAGTTTTGGGAAGTTAGTTGTCCTTTCCCCAACATGTGGACACAGTCTAAAAGATAACATCGTTTCTCCATGTGCTGAAATGTCTTTATAATGGGAATGGGCTCACAGGATCTACATGAAGCCAGTCAACACATTTGAAAAATTCCAACTAATTAGTTTGGGATCAGAGGAACCTAGTTTAACCAAATGAACTGCAGCCTACTAACAGTATGACATTTTTTTAATAGCTTGGTATGTAAATGCAGTATTTTTTAAAACGATTCCTAGAAATGTGTGACTCTTAGAGCAGCTTTTAATTATATCAGTTCAAGCAGCTGGATGTAAATGACCTGTTTCTGTAAATTTGGCTGTTCCATGAGAATTATTTTGGATATGAAATTTGAAGCCATCTACTTCAGAAGTAAATTTTCATTTTCAGTTTAAAATTGTAAACAAATTTTTAAATATGCCTTTTCTTTCAAAGCAACTATATATATATAAATGTGTAATCCTGAACACATTTCAGTGGAATGGCATCTGTAACTACAGCAATGCTCTATGCTATGCATCTGGAAAAACATGTGAAGTGGCCAACAAAGAACAATTATATGCTGCCCCTATTGATTAATAACACATTTCATGAGTATACATTTACAATCCCTGCTTAAGAGGAAGCAAGTGTGCCATTCTGCCATTTCTGTATGTTGAAGTACCCGATACCACCAGCCTCCTTGGGAAGCAGCTGCAGGAAAGAGCTTGCAGGAATTCATGGGAACCAAGCTCTGGCAAGCACTGTGCTGTGAGATGTTGAGAGCAGCTGCCTCTCCCAGAGGACTGATCGAATTAATCAGTTGATAGGGAGTATCTGGCTTTTCTGAGAGGCAGCCACTCCTGGATCCGGCCTTGTCGCGTTCCTAGACCCACAGGAGCCAGGAGACACTGCCTCTTGTAGGTTGTAGGAGTTGTCTTTGTAGGGAAATTGAGAGTTCCCTGGTTTCTGAAGCTGGCCCTGTTAGAAAGACTGTCCCCATCTTTCTTATTGACTGCCTTTAAGTATTGAAAGGCCACAGTAATGTTTCCTGGAGCTGCCCTCTCCAGGCTGAACAGTCCCAAACTAAACCACATACAATTTAGCAAATGCTGTAGGTTGGGAGAAAAGCAGATGGCCTCACTCCCCTTGAAAACCCTGAGGGCTGGCTTTGGGTGTTGGATCACCACTCTAATTAGATAATGTCTGCTCTCCATGTTGCCTGAAACCTTCCTGCACATCAGCTGTTGTGTGTGTGGCTGCCATTTACTCCTTACCTTTCTCCACTGGCTGCCTTCTTTATGCATCCTAATAATCACATTTTCTCCCTATCCCTTTCTTGTCTGTCAGGCTATTGTCATAGAAAAGGCATGAGGAATGAGTGTGCTAGCTTCCGAATTTTGCTCCTTCAGAAGTACGGCTGATACAAGAGGGCTTCTGATTTGGGCAGAAGGGGAGAGTAGGGCACCCACTTCAACTGGTAATGCTACCTTTGGGGACATTCCCTCAAGGTTGGTGGAACCTCTCATACAGGCTGTGGGGGCAGAGTTATTTAGTTGCTCCTTGAGCCTCTCCACGCTGTTCCTTAACAGGTACCTTAGAGACTTAAATTAGCTTCTGGATCTAGCCCTGTCTAATGCATGTATTCAGGTCAGCAGTTGTACACATGTTCCAGTGTTCCTTCATACAATGTATGAAGACTTCTACATAAGCTAAGGTTATTTTTTTGTTATTGTTAAAAGATTTTAGGTCTCAGCTTCAGAAGGGTCGTGTATGTTCCAATGGCTTTGCTTCTGCTACAGCTTGTTTCTCTCTTAATTTGCTCTTAATGCAATACTGAACTGACATATTGTGAATTTCTCTTGCAGTTCTTCTTAACATTCTTCTTAACTATTTGGAGAAATTTGATTATCAGAGCTTCAAAACATTATAATTTTGTGACATAGGAAGAAAGAACAAAGACTGTGGAAATGGGAGTTCTGATGTGCACTTAAATCCCTTGAGTTTTGCTTGAAGAGGGAAGATACAATGTAGTATTCCTTCATAAGTCCTACCTATTTAAACTTAATTAAATACTGCTACTCAAGTCTTCTGGGTTAAGCAGTATAAAAAGTGTGAGATATTTAGACACATGTTCATCAAAACTCAAGAACAGAGTGAATTTATTGTATTTACTTTGCCATTTTTTTTGAGTTCAGACTAAATAGGATGTGCAAATGAAGGTAGCTAAATGAGCAAAGAGAAAATAAAGTGATTGCCTACTGTACTACCTGGTGCTGTTAAATTGACTGAAATGTCAGCTAACACATGCTAAGTTACAAAAAAGAAAACAAAACAAAGCAAAACAATAAAACAGCAGCTTGATGCAGGTGGATTATTTTCACATTGTAAAAAGACTCAAAGTCTCACATATTATTAGAAGTTACAGATCACAAGGACTAGTAGGCAAATATTTCTACTAAAAATTCCAGTGAACCAACAAGGTTAAAAAAAAAGCTTCTAGTGCATTATTTTTTGGAATGGTGATGTGGCACTTGCTGGAAGTCAGCATCAGCCATCTTTCTTCCTCATTTTCTGTTTGATTATTACATGAGTACCTTCTCTTCCCCCATAATGTTTATACTTCTGGAAAATACTGCTTCACATAAGCAATGATAGTTGCTTATAAGTTAATGATTAAAGATGACGTTGGCCACAAGACTCAGATGTTAATTAAAAATAAAAAGTTTGTGAGATGCACTTAACTGCATATTACTGATATTTTAAAATGTAGCAAATAGCCAGATGTAGCAATTTCTCAAGATTTGTTTCATCCTAGTGCCAGTAGACATATTAGTTTTACTATCAAAAACCAGAACTTTAATCTCCATGCTAAGGCAGTTCCTCTATTTGTCCAACATTTTCCAGATAATTAGCACTTCTGAAAATGTATTTGTAATAAAGAAGTTTTAAATTTAAAATCTAACTGTGATATGAAAAGAAAATTAACCAGTTATGTTTTCATAGTTCAGGTGGGCTTAATTATGAAAGAATTTTTATAAATCTGTTGATTTTTTGATCAACTAAAACAGTTTAGTCTTTATAACAGTTTTAGTCTTTTTAAAGCTGTATATTAAAAATTCTTCTACATATTTCATGTTATTCTCTGTCTTGGTCACCACTGGTTTACTTTTCACCTACTCTCATCTCCACCTTCACCACCACCACAATATTCTATTAATGCTTACTGCAGTTACACATATTCTTGGTCAAGAGGGAGTCTTAGTCTGCTACTGATGGGTTTCCACAAACTGGCATTGGAGCAGGTGACTGGGAGGAAAACTGTAAGGTTACCATTTTGCCTGCAGCTTGTTTCCCTTCTGGGAATGGATCAAGAGGAAAAACCTCTGTTCTTCCACCATTGTGTGCAGTAGACTGCTCAAAAAAGTTTCTGACTCACTGGCATTGTAGGATTCAATTTTGTTTTTAATGGGTGTAGTCTGGGGGATCACCTGTTTTCTCCACTTTCTGCAGTAGGAGAAGTTTTCTACTGTGAAGATGTAATTAATACTTTTCTAATTTTCTTCCATAGTCTGCCATCTTCAACTTTCAGAGTCTGCTGACTGTAATCTTGCTGCTCATATGTACATGTGCCTATATCAGATCCTTGGCTCCCAGCTTACTGGACAAAAATAAAACTGGGTATGTACTGTGATCATTTTAGAACTATACAAGGTGTTTGGTTTTAACTGCAACATTTTGGTATCTTCTAATGGTGTATGATAATAGAAATCTTAATTTGAAATTTTTCTCTCTTTAAAGATAAAAATCTTTGTACCTTACAGTAGAATGCAATAAGGTATTTCAAAGCACTTACTTGCAATTTTATAGGGAGAATTTATTAAGTAACAAAGCCAGCTAATACTGCTTTTTTAGTTCTTTCTAGATTTACAACTTTATTGTTAGTTGTATATAAAAGACACCAAAATGAGTGACTGAAAGAAAACATTTTTCTACATGCAGCTATTGCTGTAATGATGTATTTTTTGTTCTTAGGATAAGTAAGAAAACAGCAGAAGCTAGCTTTTTTTTTATTTTCAAGATGGACATCTTGGAGGTACAAGTTTGAAACACAGCTTTAGCTACAATCTCTAACTAAAACAATAAAATTTTGCAAAATAAGCAACATTGTCCTTATGTATGTATGGTCTCTTGTCATTGTTTTGTGTTCTGTAAGATGAAGGAATTTGTGGAAGAGTTTTTGAAAGCTTCTAGGAAACCCAACCTATGTTTTTTTGTCCTTTGGGCACTTCACCTCTCCCTTTTATTCCTAAAGAGCATGTTCAAGATGGCCAGTGTCTTCTCTGTGTTCATTGTTCTCCTGGAATGTTGTGGCACCAATACTGCTACAAAACAGTTCTCTACTCTGCTGCTCAACAGCAGAATTTTTGGGGTGGTGGGAAATGGGGACAGCTACAGAGCCAAATACGTGCCTCACTTAGGCTCTTAATACCTATTCACCTTTTGGCTTACTAGTGGGTTTTGTGCTACAAAGAATGAGACTATATGCTGAGTACCATCAGCAGTACGTGATTTAAATGCTGTTGTTTTAAAGTAACAATTGGACAATTTTACACCTGTAGTATTTCAGTAATTCTGTCACCTAAGGTTAATACAAAGGAGATAGTATTTGTAGAAGTAGGAGGCAATTTTAGCTGGTAATGTTCCAGCTGGAAAAAACCAGCAAACTTTTGGGTGTTGGGTGTTTGACTTCTCCACTTCTCCATTAGATCATTTTCTGCTACAGAAAATGTTTTTTCTCCTAAGTATCTTCTGCCACTTCTGCATTTAATTTTTAGAGAAAATACCAAGTTTTAAGCAGGCTTTTGTCACCAACAACCTTGAGTCTTTGTCTTCTGAAAACCTTTGTTGTAATTAACATCTTGAATTGCTGTTTTATCACAGTTTTCTTTTACCTATGTAAGACACCCAGAGTGCATTATTTTCAATTTGGAGTTTTAACATCAAAATGCTTGTGTCCTTTCATATGAGATCGTGAGGTTGCCACTGATGGGAGAGATTTCTTTTGATAGAAGATGGAAAGAAAGGATGACTTCATGAGGACTGTGGGCTAGGGGGCAAGGGGAATTTGGATGTCTGGTAGTGGAAGATAACAATAATCAATGAAGTATACACAGTAAGAAGTAAGAATATTTATTTTACTGATTAAAATTTTAGTGCTATTCTTGGCAAGGAGTATTTCCTTTAATGTAGAGCTACTCTGTTTATTCTTGAGGCAAATCTGTCTGGAGTACAATAGAACTCTCTTCATAAAATGTTTTCAATAGAGCAATTGTGGATGTTTGATCTGTAGGTTTGTATTTATATATATGTTGGACATACTATTTTATTTCTGGTTTTTGTTTCATATGTAGGTATGTAGACTACTTTGTACTAGAGAATAAAACATTGGCTTGGAAGCAATGAAATTTGTTTCCTGAATGGTAGATGTTTACATGGAGCACATTTGCTGTTAAAGTCCTGTCCCTCGTCACTAACATATTTCATTCTCGAGTGGAAATGTCTAGAAATACTGGATAAAGTAAATTCTAGTGATACTTCATTTTACCACAAAGATGTTCTTACCTCATTATTCCTGCTCCAATTTAATAATATAACAAAGTAGCAATAAAATATTAAAGTGACAGAGAGAAGAAGTATTTATAGTTGTTCACTACATTTCTGACTGAGCGAGTGGTAACTTTGGTGAAGATTTAAATCTGTTGATAGTAAGTAAAGAAACATGTTTCTGTTGGTTTAGAGACTGTGTTGCAAAGCGATGTCACCCCTCCTCATAACTCTGTATTTCATCCCATTGACTTCTACAAAAAATGTGTCTTTTCCTACCACACCGAACAGATTTTTAAACTTTCATTTTCTCTGATTCATCTTGAGTGTTTCCATATGCTTTGTCTTGAGCATTTATGGTTGGGAAAGCAAGTGGAAATTTACTGTTTCATGCTAACTAGAGGAGGATGCATACCACAACATAATTCTCTCCTCCCTGCTAACCAGAAAGATATGTTAGCTTATATGCAGTGGAGGCTTCCTTTGACTTGCTGCAAGCATTGCAGTGAAATATCTCCCACACAGCTTCCTGCAGTGGTAGTGGAGTTGTCCTGGTAAACACATGGCAGCTGCATTTTGCAGAATTCCTTGTCTAGCAACCAAAGTCTAAAGCCCCAGTAAGCCTTTCTCATCTTATTGGATTTCATTTCCTTGGATTTTTTTGTTCTTCAGATAACCAACAGCACTTTCATTATCAGTGCTTTTAACATTGACACTGAAAGCCAGGAGTATGCAGCAGCTTTTGCACATTTGACTTGTGGCTGCCAGAAAACAGCAGGTATGCAAGCCAGACTGACATGTTTTGCCGGCATCAAAACAAGGATGAAGATGAATGTGAAGGGGAGAATAAGGAACAGCGTAATTACTTTGAGAAGTTGCTTCAGGAAGAATTATTTTGGAGTAAATTCATTCAAGGCAACATCATTTCTGTAATAATCAAACAGGTTTTGACTTGAAGAGGTGCGTGTTGTGGACCTGAGATGAACAATAATGGAAAAATTCAGGAGAGCAGAAGGTCTGCACAGGCTTTTCTTCCAGTGTGAGCTCCCCAATTCATCCAGGGGCTGTGACTGTAGCTGTTCAGAAGGTCCACATTTCAATTTGCTTTTGCTCAGCAGTGAACAGATGTATTGAGCTGTTCAAATAGCAGCACAAGCATCTTAAAAAGATGCTGTTGTCATCCGTTGGAAGGCTTGTCAATCCTCATGTAACTGGTGACTTTAGGGTAATAAATTGTAAATTACAGTAAGAGTAGCTAATTAAACTCATACTCTATCTGGTATATATATTTTTTTTTTTCTCCTGGAAAGGAAAAACCATATTTTCACTGAGAAGGGTATTTTCTAGGGCTAGGAACAATGTACAGTACTTCAGTTACAACATATTGTTACATACAGTCTAAAACCCCTGAAAAGGCAAAGAAATACCCTTGCTGAGATTGTGAGGCAAATTTATAGACTGCCTGAAGGAGTTAATAGTCTTTTTTTCCCAGGTAAGATTCTTCATATATTCATATGAAAAGGACAATAATATTTTGTTTCAGTTCCTGGGCAAGTTTTTTAGAGATGGCAACTGGAGATGCTGGGCTATGGAAGTTTTTGACTTGGTTTTGCAGCATGGAATCTGTTAACTTTACAGAAGGTGACAGCAGTTTCAAGAGTCGTAAGAGCCATCCACACAGTACTGAGGGACTGTGTGTTTTAGTCTATAAGATTTACAGGAGTGCTTTTCTACCTGCATGCATCTTCAAAAAGTGCATAGGTATCTTAAGGTTACTTTACTCTATGACCTCTTTGCCTGGACATGTGTGATGATCTACATGCAGGGATTATTACTTCTGCCTGTGGAGCTGTATAAAAGCAGGAAGAAAGAGCTTTGACTACACAGAAATACTTTTGGCTTGAGGTAAAACAATCTAAAGCACAAATGAAAGAGCCTGTTTTCTAAAAAGGAAAATGCTGTAATGCTGTTCACAATAAATTGGTCATCAAGAGATACATCAGTCAAAAAGTATTTAATTTGACTTTGAAAACCTCAGTCGCTTGCTGCCTCTTAGAACACTAGCTTCTCACCTACCCAACAGTGGCCCTTTATTTCAGAAATAAAAGGGAGGCTGCTAAATGAGAAGAGGGAAATATGCTGAAGTAAAGTAAGGCCATAAAAGAAGCCATAAAATATGAAGTCGTGCAGAAAAAATGGAGAATATGTTGACTGCTGAAGTTCACAGGAGCAAGTGGCCCAAAACTGTCTGTCTCTGTTTAAGCAGGAAAAAAATAGGCAGTTACTAGAGCCCAAGAAAAGGAGAAGACAGATAATCAAACCATTGTGGGTATGGGTTCAGAGCACTGTGGGAAAGCACTTGGAGAACTGCCATCACAGCAGGTAGTAGATACAACCCCACAAATAATGTAGGCTGAGGTTACTGCTGATAAACATATCAGAAAAGGAGGAAAAATAATAAGGCTTTTTTGTCCCTAAAATTGATGCTATATATTATTTATTTATTAATAGACAATATAATTTAATCCAGATGTTTTAAGTGCATTGCAGCCAGTGATACTATGAAGGAAACCTTCCTGTAGACAAGCCTTCAACAGTTTTGAGCAATGTTTGAAAGGCTGAAAGCTGGCTTCTAGTTCAAGGGTGCTTCAGTATTCTTTCCCTCCTCCCCATATTCTAAAGCAGTCCCTACTCTTGTTCCTTTTGGGCAGTCAGTATGAGATTATTTTAGTCACACAGAGAAATTATAAATTTGTGGCACACGTGCTTCTACATCCCTTTGGGTGAATCCTTCTTTTCACTTTTGAGAGTGAACCTCCAGAGCAAGCAGCATTAGAGAGACATGAGCTAGGTAAACCTTGGTAAAAGAAGTTGGTAAAAACAAACCTGAAGAATTGTTATTTATTTAAGCATGAGTTGTCTGTATCATACATATAGATATGTTCTGCTAGAAAAGGCAGTTTTATCTCCTGTTGCTTGGGGAAATGCAAAAGGGAGACTACAGAGCATTAGAAGTAAAGTACTCAGGTTTGTAATAGAATTGTAGAATCATTAAGGTTGGAAAAAACCTCTAAGATCATAAAGTCCAACTATCATAGAATCATACCTGCAGGAAAACTTGCATCAAAATCTTAATATAACAAATTTCCCTTATGCAATGACATGAATGCCTGTTGGTATTTCCTACTCTTCCATTTCAGGCTTTTTTCTTTGCATAGTTTTCTGTCTAGGGTGTTTCAATGTAGAATATAGCATTCTGATGAAATCTTCAGATTTGGAGCACAGCCTGACTAAATGCATCTTTGTTTTTCTTCCATGCAAAAAACATTGCTGGACTTATAAAGAACTTTGTCACTTGTTCAGTTCATAGCCTGTACCTTTCAGTGCAGTTATCTTGTATTTTCTGATGCTGAATAGAGCATCAAGTTGACAAACTACAGTTAATGTGGATTTTTTTAGCATAAAAAAGGAATAGTGGTTGACTTAAAGTATTTTGTTGAACAAAGAGCCTAATGAATTTATTCTGTCTTTACAGAGTATTGGGAATATTCTGGAAATGCGCCAGGATTGGTAATTTTTTTTCTTTGAAATCTTCTAAGACCAGTGTTTTTTCTAGAGTATGCATTACTTGTTAGGATAATGTTTCCATGTAGCAATGAAACACGTACTCATACCTCATCTTAAAAAATGCAGGGTTTGTCTCCATGAAATGTAGTGAAGAGGAAGGAGGCTGGGGTATGACTATCTTAGCAAAATGAAAGCTCACGTTTTCTGATGTCAATGCATATATGTGGTGTTACAGTTGCAAAAATATTTTGCACTTTTTACTGTGTGAAATAACCAAGAGCATACTTCATACTTACATAGAAAGAAATCTGTGATTCCCTATAAACTGCTGTCTATTTGAAATTCAAAATGGATTGCTGACAAAAGCCAGGTATTTATCTTATGGTAATAAACCAACGTGGAATTCATAATGCAGTAAGGTTTCTGTTTAATTGCAAACATTTTTTCTCTCCTTTCTTTAGTTAGCTTCTATGCAGTTTTGAAAAAAGCTTTTGGTGTCAAGTGGCATCTATATGCAGGCCAATCAGCTCTATCTGATTTTAGACATTTTCCCTAAACTTTGGTGTTTTTATCTGTTTTCATCCTTACTCTCAATTTATTTTGATGAGGAAACAGGAATATGCAACAGGAGTTCAGTCTTAGCATATCCAAGGTTTTGAAAAAATGACAAGTCCATCATCCTTCAAATTGCATAGTTAATGGGGAGCAGAAACATAGAACTTGTCATTCCACATCTAACCTAAAGGAAAAAATGTATGATTCCCTTTTCTTCATTCTCAGGCTTTGAAAGGGACATGACATACATTTTTCAGTATATCAAAAAGCATTGATGGAAAAAGCAGTTTCTTGTGAAGACCCATTGTTAAAACGATTGCAGATCTTGTCCTACTTAGATAAGCTATTATCTAAATACTAAAATTTAAATTCTGCTAAGAATCTGTTTTTGTATTGTAATTGAAAGATACTGTCATGGTGGCAGCTGTCAGAAATGAATTTTGAGCTCTGCCAGAAAAATCAAATGTAAAAATTCAGCTGCTTTAGGGGTCATTCAAGGTTGAAGGGAACACCTTACCTTATCTTACCTTACCATTTTCTTTTTAAATAAGGGTAAGCATATTTTTTTTTCGATTAGCTATGAAGAGCAAACAGTTTAAAAAACTCTTTAAAAGTGTACATAAGAGATTTTACAAGGTCCCTGTTCGCTTAATAAACCTAAGAATGTAGTTCAACTGGAACAGAGTCCTGCTTTCCCATCATGTAGTAACATTTAACACGTTTGCATTGCAGCATCCAAGGTAATGCATCCACTCTTTTGCCCTATACTGAGCTCCATCGTTTTCTCTTTTTCATGTAAAACATTAATTTATTTACAACTTACATCTGGTATGATCCAATTTGACTTTCTTTAGGAATGACAGATGAGAAGGTAGCATCTTAATGTTCCTTCTGTATTGTTCCTCGCATAGTGGTACCATACCCTTGGTATAGGAGATGAGCTCTGAAGATGATGCCCGTTACTTTATTTGTGTTAATCATAAAGACATGTAGGAAGTGTAGGCTTCTAAAAATGAAAATGCCTACTAGCTTCCCTTAAGTTTAACTTGTCCAGTGTGCTTAAACAACCTTTTCACATGTGCACTAGATTTTAATAACAAGCAAGTGGTTACATACTTAACAAAGCTGTGCAAAACGATGTTTAATCCTGCCACATGGTGATTTCTCTTTTAAGAAAATTAAGAGCAGGAAAGTACAACCGAGATGAAAATTGTAATTCTCTAAACTGTAGGAGGTGGACTTCCTCAAAAATGTATTTTAAACAGATGTGAAACTGCAGACATTAATTCAGTATTTGAAGTTTAATTAAATATATGCCAGATCATGACAGCATCTTGTAATGCCACTGTGGCAGGAACTCCTGCTTATGGGAGGTGTCAACACAAAGTTTTTGTTTGTTTTGGTTTTTGTTTTTTTTCCTGTGGAAAGTTTGTTCCTCCTGTATTTGAAGGTCCTACTGGTAAAAGAGACTTTTTTTCCCCTGATGATGACACCTTAATGCTAGACTTGTGAGCTTTCGCAAGTTTTTTACTGTTTCTCTGAAAACTGTATCTCAGAAAAGATGGTTTATATTAAGGCAAAAGATCCTCACACAGCAAAACTAAATTTAACTTTGTTTGTTCAATACAAACAGCTCCAGCTCTGTCTTTGTGCTTCTGAATACATAAAACCAGGAGTATTCTCACTTTAAAGTTATTGCTGTGTTGACACTTCCTGACAGTTTTGTAGGCTGAAGTACCATTCAGTGTAGGGGACCTAGGTCTCTATATATAGAGAAGTCAGTGCATTCATGAAGAGAAACACTTAAGTAGAAGAGTAAAAATGCCTGGCTAATTAAATGAAGTGCCTGTGTAAATAGGTAGCAGTCAGATTAACATTACTTACACTCCCCTGATTGTGTTACAGTTTCCTACCTAAGATTAATTTTTTTCCATGGTTTATTTGGTGAACAAGAGCCCTCTATAACATTTTGTTCGGTCCAAATGAGTGGAAATAGATCTTTCTCAATTGCATTTGCCTCTAAATATATATTTAAAGTCTGTTAATGGAGTACGCTTAGCTTTCATCCGTAGTCCGCTCTGGAGAACTGTAACACTAATATGAAAGAGTCAGAAATAGAAGTGTATGTACAACTTCTGTAATCTGTTCAGCATTTTTTATCACCTGAGGCTAGAGCCTCTCCACATGCTAACAATGTTATATCTCTCTAGCAAAGAAAAAAGGCAGGTGTCTGGCCAGTCTGGGTCTGTACTTGCTTCCCAGCTAGTTACCGACTCCTACATGATACCATGCACAGAAGATGCATGCTGCATATAGCAACTGCCATGGCCAGGCAGCACTGAGGTTCAAGTCTTCTCAGCTGACACAGAACAGTGATAGCTCTTAGCCAGAACTGACAAGAGAGCTAGTAAAAGATTTTTATCAGAATCTGATCAGCTTTCTAATGCCTGCCTTCTGACTCTCTATGGTGCTAAGAGATAGCAGCAATTTTTTTTTTTTTTTTTTAATGTTTTCCTGGAAACTGCATCTCAGAAAAGATGGTTTATAATTTATAATAAGGTAGAAATCCTTTCATTGGTATTTGCTTCAAGTCCAGCTCTGTCTTTATGTATCAGTATATCACATCCTACAACTTTCCCCACTCCCGTGCATGTTCTTCCTCAATACATAATTGTAGTTGTAATAGCATTTCTCCCGCTAAGAAATGTTGAATCATAATTTGCATGTGCAATAGGATAATTGCCATATTAGGTTAGGAGCTGCTCAGATCTGTGTAGTCATGCCTGAATTTTTGTTTGTTTTGGGTTTTTTCCCTACTCTTAGGTGAACGGAAGAGCCCCTATGTGGCTGTGTGCTGTGTCGTGATGGCCTTCAGCATTCTGTTTGTACAGTAGCGACTGGACAGTGTCACCTATAGCCAGCTACCAAACAGTAGAGCATCGAAGAACTTCTGGCAGGACAAGATGGGAAGGTGTCATCAGGTCTCCTCTTGCATATTGGATAGCCTGCCTTTTAGTGGACACCCCCCTCCTGCAAATGAATCATCATGTGCGGTATTAGTGATCATAATGTAACTAACTCCAGATTACATATACTTAGTAATGTCAAGTCAGTACTGACACTCCCGATGTAACTCTTGAAAGAGTGTCTGTTGTATATCTTTCAGATATACAAAAGGCTTGTAATTTTCACATTTGGCAGGCCTAGTTGATGAAACTTAAAAAGGATAAATCTAGCAATAGCAATACGACCACTTGTCCATGAAAAAAGAACGTTGTGATTCTAGGATATATTTACAAACACATTTTGAGTTCTTACTGTCTGAAGGATTCCTGTCATTTTTTGATAGCTATACTTGCATACTAAAAATAGAACTGCTGGCCTAAGTTACATTTAGCTTCTGTTTTCTAAACTTGTAATTCCTCAAATAATCTATCAACATTTTTATTGTTAAGATATGAATGTAGGCAGGGACCATAAGTGATGTCTGATTAGCTGCTAAGAAGGCACAGATGTGGGATTTGAGAACCTGGACTTCCCTGGGTAAAATACCATGTTCTACTCATTTTTAGAGATCTAAGTCTCAGGTAAATCATTCCCCAACTTTTTTCAATATGGTAAGAAAATAATCTAAAGATTCTGTTGTTATTGTTGCATGTAAAACAAGGTTGCTACATCAGCTAAGTGAACATTCAGCTTTTTAGGAGTCTGCAGATAGGGAAGTTGCATGTCCAGTATTCTAAAGGTTGAAGAAAACAACTAAGTTAGATCACACTTACTATTAATGAAGTTTGAAGATTAGATTACTTCTAGAAATAGTTACTATTGGCTTTTGTTTTACAATTTTGCAGACTATTAGTAATCTAGTAACTTATTGTAATAGTACCTGGCAGGTGTGTTTATACCAGAGAACTATATGACTTCATAATGACTGCACTTGAGAGAGTTGTCTTTCAGCAGTTTTTTGGGGTTTTTTGTTTTTTATTTTCATGTATGATCAGAATGAGCTAAGCTGGCAATAAAACACACTGAAAGTTATTTAACTGTTGTCATTCTTGTTTGGAAAAACTTGTTTCATAGATGCAGATTACTCTACATTCAAAAAGAGATTATTACTTACTAGCTTTCTATTATCTCACATATACCTGCATATCTAAATCACCATCAGAAATACTTGTCCACAACTCTTTTCTAATCTGGAGCCAGGAAAAGTAGGTATCTCCTATTTAGACCACATAAATACCCCTGGCTGTAAAACAGACAGGTTCAGAGGTGTACAGAGCTGTATGGTGACCATATTGTGCACACATAGAAGCCTTAAACTGTGTGGGAGATCTGGGGAGAGGCAAAATCTGTTTCTGTAACTCTAAATGTGGATACTACTCCAAACATAGCATCAAAGCAACTCAGGGATTTCAAAGGTGCCATTCCTAAGTTGAGGGGAGGGAAATTCCTAAAGAGTCTTGGGTTTTGACTGTTAGGTGTATATGTGTTCAGAATATGCAGAAGAGCATCTGAGAACTTTTTTTATACTAAGCAATTAAATTCTGGTTTTTAATATTTACAGGACTTTATTACAAATAGTGGCGTTTGTGTGATAGTAACATATTGTGAATTCATCCAAAGCTGTTCTAGCTACCAGATTAATTCTTAATAATCTCTCACAATTAACTGTGACTAGGAATACCAAAGCAATTCTTTTTTCTGAGAATCTGAAAACTGTTGACATGAAAGAATTGTATTGTAAAAGCCTTTCTTCTTCACAGTGTTTTCTTGTCAAAGAGGTTCACACAAACAAGCCTCTTCTGGTTTGTTGTTTGTTGTTCAAACTTTGACATTATTTCTTAGATAACAGTTCTCCATTTTTTCCTAAATGCAGATCAATATGTCCTGTTTTGGGATTTGTTTTCCACTTTATACAACATTTACAGGCTATTCATGGTGTACTAGCTGCATAGTTGCTCAACAGTGCTACACTACCAGCCAGATAAATAGCACATTTCTCAGCAGTTGCTGGCAACACACTGGCAATACATTGCTGGAATAGTCCAGCAGCACTAGACTGTATGCAAGCGCTAGAAAAGATTGTAGGCAGAGGTAAGTGTCATCTGTGGCAGGGCCACTCAACATTTGCCTCTAGTAAAAGTATCTGAAAACGTGATCTTTAAACTGAGACAAACTCAAGTTGCTTTGAAATTCCTGCTTTAGGCAGATGGTTGCCTTGAAATGAGAATTTTGTTTTTTTGGCTTTGAAGAGATTGATACCTCATCTTTTCTAGGAAGGTATGAAGAAAATACTGTTCTCCCATGTTAGAATCTTAAATAGATATTTTCTGCTTTCTTTTTGTCAAGCCAAAGAGACACGAGAAACCAAGAATATCTTGACATTTGACCAAGGTATAAATTCTGTGAGAAGGAAGGGGGAAATACAATTTTTGGCACACACACTCAGTAAAGCTTTACTACACATCATCTTTAAAGTCTCAGGCTGAACTGTGTAGTTTTCAAAAGAGCAGTAAATAAGTTCCAGTAGAGCTCTGTTAGATGATGTGTCAAGGAAAATAGCCTCTTCTGGCACTTAGTTTTTGCTCTGAGTCCTGGACTGACCGGACAAGTGATGAGCTTACTACAGAATAACTTAGGTGCTAAAGTAGCCTAAAATGGCAGATACACAATTGCAGTATTTGGCATAAGCTGACAGAATGGGTAACAGCTCTCACACGTGACTGAGGAAACAGCAGCAGGAATTTGTGGCTGAAATACAGGAGCTTATGACCAGGGCAAGTCTGTACACTTTACTCTGTGCAGAGGTGCTGGAAGGTGCACAGGGGGTGAATGGAAGAGTGATTAAATATGACTTAGGCTAGAGGTTTGCCTATGAATATGGAAAAAGTACTTCCACATTGAGACTTCATCTGACAGGGTCCCCTGTCTGTACTTGTTGCACACGCTGCATGAAAGGGAAGGGTGGTGTAGGCTCTGGTTTTAAGTGCAGATCAGAGGAGGGATCCCATCTGTTTTTCTTTACTGATGAGACAACAAAGAGAATGCAGGATTATGGAAGAGTGTTTTCCAGTAAGACAGCATTCCTTGGATCAAGATTATGCAACTTGAAAAATATCAAGAGTTCTCCCTTCTAGGAGTTGCATAAGCAGAGGGAACCCAGGTATGGACCCTTCATCTTGTATTTGTCACTTGTTGGGTGCACTCCTTCTGCAGCATTTTATGTTTGTGATTACAACTTCTGGAGACATGACTGATCTGTCATGTGCATTGGCAGGCAAGAGTAGGAGACCAACTGCAAGCCCTTCCCTTGTCAGGCACCAACTGAACTGAGCTGTGTGCTGTCACAGCTGTGTTGCTAATCCTTCACTAAAGGTAGACCAAGCTAGAATTTGCTAAAACGGCACATTTACAATCTTGGAATAAAATGTGACAGTCTTATTTGGTATATGCAAATCCAAATAGACTGCTTAATGATGCAATAATGAATTAATGCAGTAAAAACAGAAACACAATGTGTTATTCTTTGAATACACAGAATATTTGTACCCTTGCATGTATTTGCTGTGGATTATTGTTATGTTAACTTTCATCCATACCTGCACTCTAAATGACCTCAAATTCAAAACAGGGATTTAGGAGGACTAAATTGAAAGGCAGTACTAGCCATGTTGGGAAATGAGTAAAGCATGAGTAAGAGATGGGATCACTGTAAAGGTCTGATGTTCTGGAGAGACTGATAAGCAAATGGGCATGTGTTACTAGTGGAGGAGAAAACAAAAAGTGGAGTCCAAGAATGACTGGAAGGTTTAATGTTCTTGGAACAATGTTACTGTTCTACAAATGCCCTTTCTACGTCGTTAACCAGAGCCAGTGAGCAGTGGAAATACACTGTCAGCAAGAGGTGAAGTTGCACTGTGGTAAAGGAAATAACTAGTCTAGTGTTATTTCTAGTGCTTTTATTCTTTCAGTTCGTTCACCAGCTGAAGCAAATCATGTTTCCTGTAAAGATGTTATTCACAGATAAAGCAACATGCAGTCATTCTCTACAGCCCCTAGAATCAAAGGAGAGCATTAAACATACCATTTTGCAGTGGACAGTTACAAACACATAAGGATTACTGTCACTCCCAGAATTAATACTTCTGTTTTCCCAGTACTGAACTCCTCAAAACATACCTGAATCTCTGATTACTGCTTACAGTTAAAGCCACTTTTTTCCTCATATTTCCTGGTGTCTCCTCAATAGATAAATACAAATGACAGAGGCACAGTGTCTCAGGTTCTATCCCATTGACATCAATGGGAAGGCCCACCATATAATGCTTAGAAAGGCACACCGTGATCTAGTGTTTCCTTCCCTGCTTCTCCCTTTCATGACATAACTACTCTGGAGAAAAGAAAGCAAATAGAAAACCATCATCTTCCTACTAATAAATTAAAATGCTAACCATGGTAAAAGCCACCAGAAGCCAAGAAAGTGTGATCTAAACCTGCCTCTTGTACATATGTGGTGACTTTAAATTGTCTAGCCAAAACATTCCCAGTTAAGGAAGGTTTTCCATCCTGTTTTTTTTCCCATCTTTTATCTTGTTTTACTTGAACATTGTTAGTCATTCCAGACACAGTTGGCTAGTGCTTTCAACATACATTACACCACCTATATAGGTTCCACGTGCACTTGAAAAGAAGCTTTCCTTTAGCTCATGTGGTGCAATATAACCGTCATGCTGGGTATGGGAGATACATCTACACACTTAAAAAAATGTTTTGCACATGTGGTCTGAATTGTTTGCTTGACTACAGTTCTTATATTTTATAAATAATACCACTTTTCATGATACCCTGACCTCATAAGCAAGGCAAAATGTGTGGATAAATACAGTCATTCTGCAAGACCTGCTGACAGTCGGAAAAAAACAACTCTGTTCCAAACCTGAAGGGCTTGTGTGCCTCAAGGCACATCTGTTTTCTTCACTCAGTCAATAGCTGACAAGATACAGTGCAACTCCACACAACTTCTGCCTAAATTTCATGATCTGTTAATTGGCTAATAGACCACAAAGAGTCCTCTGTAAGTGTCCTCTCACTTCACAGTGCACCCTTCTTTTTGGCTATTTGACAGTTGGAGCCCAAGATCCTATGATGAAAAGTAAGGCTGAATCTTCACTCAAGCATCAGAGACTTCAGAAATAAAATAGCCTTTAGTGCTGCGGCTCACCCATTTTACTAACTCATGCCATTCCCACTGGTGGGGGAGTGAGATGCCAACATTTTATTAATTATCTGGGTATAAACATTTCCAGTCACACTATTCCTGCCAGGTCCTGGTATGTCAATGGAGAAAATAATTACTTATTGGGGTCCTCTCTTAAATGCAAAAACTTCTTGAGAGGGTCTCATTGCATCACATAATTTCTGTTAATTGAAAGGGTTCTTTGGAAACTACTAAAAGAAGTGAGGTTTTCTCTCCAGCTCAGCTAAATGAGTGGGAACAGTCCATGTATCTCCAGCACAACCCCAAGTGTGTCCAGCTACAATGTCATTTCAGTAAATTGCCATGTTTGTGGAGACAAGTTGTAGACCAATTCACCAATTTGTGCAGGCCTAATTAAACTCTATGGCATGCCACTCATCTCCTTTTCGACATGATGTAAGCACATATGATCCAAATACACTGCACCAGGCTTCTTGACATCTTCTGCATCAGCTGTTTACATTGTACATAACAAAGTCAGAGGAGCCTATCACTTCATTTTTACCACATGAGAGCATTTACTTTTGGCAAACTCAGTGATTGAAATATTGTATTTCCCCTAAGGAAGACAAGGAAGTTCTATAAGGGTAAAATTATATATGGTTTTATTTATTCTGCAAAAAAAGGACTGGTTTAAAAACACAAAAGACTTGTTGTTTCAAAGCAAAGTCAAGTCAGGTCAAAATATGAAAGTATCCTTTTCAATTCTGAAGTCTTCACAGCTGGTCATTCCCACATACAAAAACTTAAATAACCTTTCAGGGCTGTAGTAGGCCTAATAAAAAGTCCAACAAAATGATAGATGTATTTGGACATAAATGTCATACCCAGTGGAATTAAAAGGAAATCAATAGTAATTTAAAAGCATTGGCAAGCTGCTTTTCTGACTGTGTAGCGCCACCAGCATATTTTACATGGGTATCACCAGTCATGAATAAGTCAGACCAGACACACATTCACAAACCAGTTTTGATTTCCTACTAAGCTACATGTTTATTTTCTTCCCCCACCCTTTTCAGCTACTAAAGGAAGCCAAGACAATGCACTGATCTTTGTCTTTTTGGAACAAATGTTAGCTACAAATTCTCATGGTTGA
This sequence comes from Galbula dea, assembly GCA_013399015.1. NCBI lineage: Eukaryota > Metazoa > Chordata > Aves > Piciformes > Galbulidae > Galbula > Galbula dea. Next base: position 90,696 of record VWZX01008008.1, read on the forward strand.
TTCCCACAGAATGTTAAAACTTCAGGAGAGAGAAAAAAGAAAAAGAAACACCAAAAACCAAACCAACCTTCCTAATGATAAGCCATTCTTGACATTTGAACTGCTTGAGGTTTAATTTGGGCATAAAATCCTGATACCAAAGATGGCACTAAAATTATCATAGAATCATAGAATGGCTCAGGTTGGAAGGGACCTTAAAGATCATCTAGTTCCAAGCCCCCTGCCATGCCACATGGCATGGACTAGGCCAGGTCGTCCAGGGCCACATCCAGCCTGGCCTTAAACACCGCCAGGGATGGGGCCTCCACAACCTCTCTGGGCAAGCATCATCACTAGCAATGTGCCAAGGGCTAGAGGGCTTAAACCGGGCTCCTCGTTCAACAGGAGTTTATGAGCATAGTCTTCCGCATACTTCTCTGCCGAGAAAGTCCATCTGCCTGCCAAGGAACAAGTTTTGACATCAATCTGATAGTTTGATGATTCTCTTCCTTAGAAGACCAGAGGCATGGAAAAGATTTCATTCTCTGGTTTCATGGTGACTTCTGGAAGTAATAAGAATTGTCTCCTCCTCTTCTTCTCACAAAGAAGAACAAATCCTTTGAAATCCAGCTGCTCCAGGTCATAGCCTGATCTGTTGATCTGATCATGCCATCATCTTCTTGATATCCCTCCTGCCCAGATTTTCTCTTTTGCTTTTACAGCTGTTTAAACTCTCCTTCCCTACTGACACACAGGAGGTTCTTCCTCCTTACATTGTGCAGCAACAAACCCAGTAATACCAGGTTTGAAAACAAAGTTCTCCTAAACAATTCTCTTCTCTTGTGTGCAGGTCTTTATGCATATGAAGTAGCTTACACTGGTCTATAAGACAGCTTGCTGTTCTTCATTTCACATTCATCCATAAATAACTGCTTTTGAAACTCCACCTATAGAGCACTTGTCATGACTTGGCAGTACCTGATCACTGTTTGCAGAAGACAAATGGCCATGAGACCACCACACTTTGCATTTAGTTAACACAAGGTACTTGTGTATTCCATAGCTGCATCAAATTGTGCACTCATAAGCCATGAAGCTTTGTTAACCAGGGTATGTATCATAGTACTGAACGTGGAGAATTGCTCTACAAAACTTAAGGCACAGTTCTTCTGTGCCCTTTGGCACTGGAAGCTCCCGCCTTGTGTCTAAATTTCTCTGCCCACCCACTCCCCTTGCACTCCACACCCTCTGCAAAAAATAAAAAGACGATCCAGCTGGGGAACCTAAACACAAGGATATTTACCAGCCACACCTGAGCTTGTCAGCCCAGCTCTGCCAAGGAAGTGTGCGCCTCCTCTTTTGAGAGCAGAAAAACAGAATCTAATTAATAAAGGAGGAGGACCCAACTTGTTGAGTTCCCTTCAGTTTTTTTTTCCCATTTATCACCTGTTTTCCACTTGTCTTTTCAGCTGTTAGATTTTTAAGATAGCCTTGGTATTGCAGCCTCTTCTTAGCACAACACACTGACACCATGGAGAGCTTTTTGTGCTTTCCCCCTTTTTTCCCTTTTGTACATTTAAGGTGATGATCTTTGCTGGCTCACAAACTTGATGGAATGATTCAATATGTGCTCACAAGAGCCGTAACAGTATAAGGCTATTCCCTAAACTCACTCAGACAACTCATCTCACATTTGGAAAATATGTTTTAAAGGAAAAAAAGGTCACAAACCACAAAAGTGCTCTCTATGACAAGTTTATTATATTTATTTAGTATGCCTTGGTGAGAGGCTCTGAATTGTGCATGCGCAAACAGACCTCATTGCTCCTTGTCATAATAAAGTACAATATAATACACAGACAAGTGCTCCAGTGCCATGACCTGAGTGCAGGAATGGGAGCTTGGTCCTCTTCACTTCCATTACCAAATAACTCACTCTTCTTGGGGAGTCATTTATCAACTTCTTGCTGAGCCAGCAGATTGTGTCCTAACAAGCCCAAAACCACCACCTGCCCTTTATCAGTCTCAGGGTTCAGTCTCCAGATGGAGAAGTAGGAAAACAAAGAGCCTTTTAAGACCCATTTTAGCACCCCCATATGCAATACATGACCATACAATGCATATGTCTACTGTGGTCCATGTCTGCAAACACTGACCTAGCTATTTGTTTTGTCCAGATCTCCCTAACTTCAGCATTTTCCCCCCTTCGACTCTTCCCCAAGCAGAAAGTCTGTGCTCAATTAGGGACTGACAAACTCATTTTGAAATCACCTCATCAATTCAAGATGAACACTGCAAAATGCAGAGTGAGAAGGGGCAGGGACAGAGAAAACCAAACTATCCATTGAAAATCAACACATGGAGAAGCTGTGATAGCAAGTAGGAAAGATCAAGTGGTGTGGACTAGATTTTCGCACTGCTTCAGTCCTCCAAAGGATTTCGTCATTTACCTTGGACTTATCCAGCTATCAGGGTGAGCATACAATGTGCCTCCCATTCTGTATGGCCAAAAGGTTAGGGTTGGAGGAGTCCCTGGAAAGGAGGTGTGCACTCAAGGTTGAGGAAAATCGAAAACGTATGTCTCCTTACTGGGTAAACATTCAAAGCAGTCCGTGTGCCAACAGCATTTCCAAGTAGAAGTGATCAGCACAGACAGACTTCTCCCTACCTTGCTCTCCAAACCACAGAAAAGCCACACTGGGCTGACTTCAGCGATCAGGGGATGTTATGCCCCAAACCCCAAGTCCTAAGCCTTCCTAATTGCTTTCTTACATTTAGACATATGCTTTCCACCTAAACCTTTCCATAGCCAGGACAGAAAAGTCTGGATTACTAACAAAGAGGTTTTATATCAGTAGCATGCACTAGTTTTAAATACCCAGTTTGTGTGACCTAGAAGACAGTATTTCAGAATGCTTTCAGCACTGTGTACATTTCATGTATGATTCTACATTAAGCATGCAAAAAAGAGCTAGAAGCCCAGGACAGGAAAGCAATACCTTCTGGAGCCACAGTTCTAGGACAGTCAAGACTAAAGATAGACCACTAGTTAGCACTAATGTGAACAAGCTTCCGTAGACTGTATTTATACACAGAAAGAGGTGTATTTGCTGAAGGAGTGGGACCCACTCAGAGATCTTCTAGCCAAGTGCTAGCTGATTTAAACTGTAGTCTAGACCTTAGTCATTTACACATCAAATAACTGAGGGTGGGGGTGGGGTCTGTGTGTTTGTCTTGTGCACTGATAGGTCTTGATGATCCTCCTGGGTCCCTTCCAACTCAGGACATTCTAGGATTGTATGAAGAACTCAAAGTAGGATGCCTTTAAGTAGATATTTAATCACTTTATCACAATTATATATACAATTGTCAGGTAATGTGCAACTCTGCTATGCTGCTGCCACAGGTGTTGCCCATTTCCACCTTCCAAGGTTACTTCTCTATTGCATGCCCACCTGCAATAAACTTATTTGGGATGCCTAAATCAGCTTTACTTCCAAAAACTTACTCTGCAACAGACTGTTGTTTCATCATCTTGGAAAGATCTGTTAGAAATAAGACCTTTATTAACACTTTTTACCTTGGAAAAGGCAGAAATACTCCTTCTTTCAAAATAAAATATTCTTGATTTGGAGGGAAAAGAAAATTTTTCCATGCAATGTTTAGATGATGCTTCTCATACAACATTCCTGTCTACAAAATTTACAGTTCACAAATGTGTATGAAGCTACCAGATGGTACTTATAGAGAATGACAATAAAAGTATGTCCAATTGGATACTATTCCTCTTCCAAAAGTGCTAACTAATCTTAGCTGTCTTCGTGATTTACAACAATAGTAATGGAAGTAGTTATCAACATGCTCTGGCAAGCAAGAGCATGCAAACTAGGGAAAGAGAGAAACATCCTACACTGGAGAAAAAATATGCATTTACTGAAGGGAACAGGGGTGAGGAACATACGCAAAAGTAGAATTAAAACACTCTGGTCCCTGGGTTTTCCTGTGTTTCTGGATATCCGTTACTGAGTATATAAATTAGATTCACTTGTACTGAGAATAAATCTAACAACTGTTGGCAACCGAAATACCAAGTCCCAGTCAGGACCAAAATTTTCCAAAGTCATGTCTTGGGTCCCTTCTTCAACTGATAAGAATATTTTTCCAACATCATTTATGTCAAAGGTGCAAATATAATCTTCTAAATCCACTTAGCCACATTTCTGCTATTTTGTGATAACAATGCTCTATTTTGTGATAACAATGCTCTGTTTTGTGACAATAATGCTCCACTATGTTTTACCTTGGAAAATTTCTTCTCACTTTCATTTCATGTGCAACACTTCCTTTTCCTCAGATGTTAGATTATCATCAATTTATTCCTGCAGGAAAACTCACATGAGACTATTTCTGCTAAGATTAATAGAAACAGTCTCACCTGAAACTGTCATGCCTGCTAGGCCATTTGCCTAGTATTGTCCTCCCTTTCTGAAGGAAAACCAACAGCTACTGAAGTGAACAAAGTAGATAGTCAATACTGTTGATTTTCTGGCTGTAATACTGAAGAAAGTATACAGGGTTGTTGGGTTTTTTTGCAGGACCTCGTTTTCATTGACCATTGTTTCTTGCTCTTTTGTTCCATGCTTGGTAGGCTCCTTTCCACAAGCAGCCTGGAAGAAGGAGTCAAGGAAAACTGTAAGGTCACAAGGGAAATCAAATGGTATAATTACAAATGACACAAACATTAAATTAAAGGCTTTCCTTCCTCAGGCTTTTTACATTTCTAAAGGCTCAAGTGACTGAAATGCTAGGATTAATTAAATAGAACACCAGTGAATTCTGCAGATGTTAAGTAGATTTCTGTTTTTTCACCTTCTTAATTGTAAGAAAATTGAAGAGACTAGATACAGGAAAATATTTCTCTGTCCTATTAAATCTAGTTGAAAAAAAGTACATTTTTTTGTAGACAGGCATGAAAATGGAGATGAAGGAGGAATTTTCCACGTGGTTACCAAGAGATGCTTGATTATAATTAGAGAAGGGGCAGGGAATATATCAAATCAGAAGTTGCTGACAACCTGCACAAATGTTATGGCTAATAGCCAAAATTCAATCAAGTAGGAGAACAAATACATAGCTACTTGTCTGTAATAAGAGTCTGCTGTAGCTAGCAGGTGACAGAATAATACTCCTCTGGCTAAAACTACAAGCTTCTCTTTCAGTGTAGGCAAACTTGTCAACCATGATCCCATCTTCACCCATGCACATAACAGAAGAAATCCCTTGTGCCATACAGCAGCAGTGATCAGGTAAGACAGCAAAACTCAAGAGGAAAGGCCACTGTCCTGGCCAAAAAATCTTGTTTCTGCTCCTCTCTGCTTTTAAACATCATCTGGAGAATGTACATGACTCTCTCTGGTTCTCCAGCCCTAGGCTCTTTGCAAGCATCAAATTGGCTACTATATTCTGCATAATAGGACAGAAAGGCATATCCTCTCTTTATATAAAAGTCAGCCAGTATTTGTTTACAAAATGTCCATTTTTCACTAGGGGCTTTCATCACTTGCACTGGAATAATGAAGGACATGCAAACTACAGTGTAACCTTACCAATGTATTTTCATGAAGAGCTCAGAAGTCAAGTCCACAGCTGTCTCTCAGAGAAATGCATGCAGAGGAGGATATCAATTATCATTTTAGAGATCACAGAATCACAGAATCATAGAATATTAGGAGCAGGAAGGGACCTTCAAAGATCATCTAGTCCAACCCCCCTGCCACAGCAGGATTCCCTAGACCAGCTCACACAGAAGAGCGTCCAGATGGGTTTTGAATATCTCCAGAGAAGGAGAATCCACAGCCTCTCTGGGCAGTCTGTGCCAGTGCTCTGGCACCTGAACTCGGAAAAAATTCCTACGTGCATTCACACGGAATCTCCTATGCTTCAGCTTGCAGCCATTACCTCTTGTCCTGTTACTGGGCTCCACTTAGAAGAGCCTGACCCCATCCTCCTGACACACACCCTTCACATATTTAAAAGCAGAGATGAGGTCACCCCTTAGTCTCCTCTCCTCCAAGCTAAAGAGACCCAGCTTCCTCAGCCTTTCCTCATAAGGGAGATGTTCCAACCCCTTCATCATTTTTGTGGCTCTGCGCTGGACTCTTTCAAGCAGTTCCCTATCCTTCTTCAACTGAGGGGCCCACAACTGGACACAATATTCCAGATGCAGCCTCACAAAGGGAGATTAAAGTGGAAGAAGAACCTCTCTTGACCTACTAGCCACACCCCTTTTAATACACCCCGGAATCCCATTAGCCCTCCTGGCCACAAGAGAACACTGCTGCCTCATGCTCATCCTTCCATCCACCAGGACCCCCAGATCCCTTTCCCCTTCTCTGCTCTCCAATAGCTCAGCCCCCAACCTATACTCATACATGGGGTTGGTCTGTCCCAGGTGCAAGACTCGACACTTGCCCTTCTTGAATCTCATTAAATTTCTCCCTGCCCAACTCTCCAGCCTGTCTAAGTCTCACTGAATGGCAGCACAACCCTGTGGTGTGTCAGCCACTCCACCCACTCTAGTGTCATCAGCAAACTTGCTGACCGCACACTCTATTCCCTCATCCAAGTCATTAATGAAGCGACTGAAAAGTACTGGTCCCAGTATTGACCCCTGAGGGACTCCACTAGACACAAGCCTCCAACTAGACTTCATCCCATTGACCACAACTCTCTGACTTCTGTTCTTCAACCACTTCACAATCCACCTCACTACCCAATCAGCCAGACCACACTTCCTCAGTTGAGCTGCAGGGATGCTGTGGGATGCTGTAGAGATGCCTAAATTCTCACATTTCTAAATTAAAACATCTGTTAACAATGTGGCAAATGAGCCAGATCTACAGGCTGGTTTGTAATTCCATGTGATCATAGTAAGGCTATTTGAACAATGCCCAGCCTCATGGTTAGGTTTAATTTTGTCAGGACCAGATGGTAGATGTGCCAAAACACTGTTGTAAGATGAAAACAATTATGTCAAGGAACAGCTTATGTTGTATCATGTTTACTTTTAATAGCCATTTGTCTGGTGATCTGGGCATTAAACAAACAAGTTCAGTAATAAAGGTTTATATGGTTTTCCAAAGTACATAGTTCTTAAACCATTTGGTCTTCATTGCCTTAAACTGTATGCAAACTGCTCCTTGCATTAAATGGCATTGACTATGAACCATACAAACCAGCAATTTTTTACCAAACTACCATGGACCCAGCAAAAATAGGACTCTATCATTCATTAGGATTTCTCAGCAGTGTAAAACTGGCATAACTCCTCCATAAATAATATATTTGGAAAATAGATTTAAACCCTTAAAGATTTCCACCAGAAATGCCAGTGCTGCCAATAAATTTCATAACATGTCAGGATTAGTCACCTGTGTGTTTCTCTAGGATACTAGAATAAGGGCAACTGCACTTGTAATTGAGAAAGATAACAATAAGACTTTGAAGCCTCATCATTTTCACTTGTTTCCTAAAACACAGAACACCCAGTCAAACATGTAATTCTTGCTACAGAGGAATAGAATTAACTTTCATGCTCCAAACTTCTCTTCTGGTCCAGGGAACAAGCTCCAAAGAGGGGGCTCCAAAGTGTTCTTGCCTTCCTTCCCAGTGATCAGCCCATGGCATAGGGAAATACTCTCCCAAGTGTACTAATACTGCCTGTCTTCTGCTGACTGCTCATGAAAAGAAATTTTTGCAGCTGTAGATGCCACAGAGAAACATACTGCTTTTTTTAACTTAAGTTACACTAGCATTGTGTTTAGTGCTACAAAGTCAGGGTTTATTTGCCAGTATGACAATTTTGTGAAGAGAGTTGTTAGGGTCACAGTCGTATTTTCATGTGTCACAGCACGTGTGAAAATTCCAGCCTGTATGTCCACTTCTTGGCAAAAGAATCTAGTAGATACTACTGTGGCTGGCTAGTCTGTGATTCCAAAATTTTGCACCAATGCAAATGCAGGTTCAAACTTTCCCCTGACCACAAACACAGCCTGTGGAACTGATAAATGTTCACTTTTTTCTGAGGACAATGGACATAGTGCAAAACACTGACTATGGCTGTACAGATTCCGTGGTGTAGTCCCACAAGAGCCACCAATTGCATGTGATGTCCTGTATGCAGTAGAGTATCACTTATCTGCTCCTATGAAACAATCACTGATTTCATTATAAAATCTGAGCTTCTTTGGTGTTTTATGTCCATTCTGCTTGGTCTGTTATTATTCTTCCCAATAGATGTGTTTGAAGTTTACTCTCATTTTTACAAATAGATTTGATTAAATATTTTAGAAAATGTTAACTACTTAATACCAGCAAGAAAATACAAATCACTATAACCTGTAGTAGACATTATGAAGACCTTCAGCAGCAGAGGTTAAATGGTTTAAATGCAAGGGGAGCAATTAATTGCTAGCCAGGGAAAACTTCTGCCATTTTATAAGTCTGGGGTATCTGAGCTACCTGTTCTAGGATGGTAGAAATGACACAGGATCTGTGCCTTCACAGAACAGCCAGAAGAGATACTCAGAATTCCTGTGTCCAGGGCAAGATGTGGACATTTAGGCAATAAGGCTTTGCCCAAAGACAAGGTGTCTGAATCCAGGGCAGGTTCTAATAAAAGACCATTTATAATTAGAGGTGGCAAGAGCTAGACATTGTAGACTTTCTTCCCCGCAGAAAGAGTTACATTTCTGAAGTGGATTGTATTCCAAAGTAGAAAAACATGCCAAGTATGGGGGGTTGGGGAATTTAAAAAGATAGTTTTGTGTAACTGAATAATCCAAGCATTTTCAGCAGCTGAAGAAAAAGACAAGGTCAGAGATCAAGCAATCTTGGATGGAGAGTCTATAAGCATGTGGAAGTCTCACAGAGACAATGTTACAAGTGGGCAAAGGAACTTCAGTGGAAAGGTCATGTATATGTCAGTGAGCTAACAGTCAGGAAAACTGATTCAATTAAACTGCAATTAAAGCTTAGTTTTGTTTTTATCAATCAACACGAAGTGCCTTGATGACAAGCATGTGATGAGAAGCAAGGTCCAAGTCCTAAGCAGAAGGAGAGTGATGCAAGCACCTGTTGAGCTAAAAAGAGCCACCTGTTCAAGAACAAAAGGTGAGAGATCTGTAATCTCTTAAACTGGTTTGAGAAAAAAACAAACAAATCAGAAACTGGGAAGTTTTTCTCTCTTTTTTTATCTGCTGATCATGTCAACATAATGAATTTTAATGAGATTATTTTCATGACCTTTAAGTGAAACTGGCTTATAAGATTTGAGCACCTGAAGTTTCCATGACAGCATAACAATCATTTCTCTATTCTATACATCATTAGCAGTGGAAGCTGGAAAAAAACCACAGCAGATGAAGCTAAATCCAAAGTTTCAACTTTGAATACAAGGCTTAGAGCTAGGAGGGTTATATCATTCTGAGATACAAATTAAAAGGTTATTTTGTGCTAAAGGAGCTACCCCCTTGGTTTGCACACTGACTCATACTTCCACCCCAATGACAATGGCAAAATATATTTGAGAAGACATATATATCTCCCCACAAAACACAATAATTTCATTTTCCCAAAAGTAAACGAAGTAAAATTGGAGGGAGAAGGGGAAGAATAATAAAAAAATCAGGAAGGTCTATATTCCTTCAATAAAAATCTAAGAGGAAGAATCATTAAAACCTATACAAAAAAAAAAAAGAAAGAAAGAAAAAAAGCATATGTCTCTTCAAAAGCTAGAATTTCCTTGGAACAACTTCCATTCCCTCAGAAATATAAAGCCCTTCAGTTTAAGAAGGATAGGGAACTGCTTGAAAGAGTCCAGCAAGATGATTAAGGAAGGGGTTGGAACATCTTCCTTCTGAGGAAAGGCTGAGGGAACTGGGTCTCTTTAGCTTGGGGAAGAGGAGAAGAAGGGGTGACCTCATCTATGCTTTTTTGAAGGATGGCTGTCGGGAGGATGGGGTCAGGCTCTTCCGAGTGAAGCCTGGTGAAAGGACAAGAGGCAATGGCTGTAAGCTGAAGCATAGGAGATTCTGTGTGAATACATGTAGAAATCTTTTCCCAGATCAGGTGCCAGAGCAGTGTAACAGACTGCCCAGAGAGGTTGTGGAGTCTCTTTCTATAGAGATACTCAAAACCAGTCTGGAGATGCTTCTGTGTGACCTGGTCTAGGGAATCCTGCTGTGGCAGGGGGGACTGGACTGGATGATCTTTTCAGGTCCCTTCCACCTTCTAACATTCTGTGATTCTGTGATCATGGTACTTAATACAGTCTAAAAGGACTTTCAGAAACATAAATATATTAAGAAGTCCCAGAAACCTGTTACAGATTTGAAAGTCATTTTTCATAAATACTAGCACCTGAAGTCTGGGGACTGTAGGAAAGTCAAAGTCAGACTTTTTATCCCAGCTACAGTCTGCAAACCTGTGTTTCAGAATGAAAACAACAGGAATGGAAATGACAGGTAAAATGTCAGGTTTTCTCGAGCAGCAAATCCGTATTTGAACACAAAGTCGCACTGATTTATGCAGCTGACTCTGTCCCATAAGTACTGCTGACATAAAAGACTCCCCACCTAAGAATGCCTAACAGCTCCTTTCCTCCCTGCAGCACAAAACTGTCAGGAAATTCCAGCTGTCCAAGAAGTTGAACTCCTGAAATGAAAGCTACCATTCAGAACAAGTTGTGCAAGGAAACGGAGGTGAAGTTTAGCGTCAACACAGTATCTGCAACATCATATCTTTCAGATTTGCCTTGGTGGTATTTTGGCATAGGAAAAACAAAGCTAATACCTGAGTTTCTGACATATTATGTTAAATCTAAAGGTATGAGTATTTTTCATGTGAAACCATATGTTTGATTCTGGTGTCGTATCTGTGGTACCAAAAATCTAGCTGAGGTATTTGTGATGCAGATGCAGTAAGGTTGGGATCACACTGTATTTGAGGAAAATTCCAACATACTTTGGACATTTTTTTCTTCTATTTTTTAAAGCTGGACTTGCAAAAGATAAGATGTAATGTTTTATGAATATCCACACAGGAAACATTGGAAGAAAAGCCCGGAACAAAAGCCCTTGTGTAACAAACCTGCAGATAATCTTGAACTCTGGAGTATAAGACAGTTCTATTGCCAGTATTACCCTGGCCATTTTTGATAACAGTAAGTTATTTTATCAATTGTTTTCCTACAATAAATCCTATTTCAAATGTTATGCAGGGGAAAACATTCTGGGGAGTAAATCAAGTACAACAAATTCAGGACATGAAGCTTCAGGGTGGATCCATCAATGAGCTGCTGGCTGGGGAGAAGTCAGATGTTTTTTAGGCCAACGTAAGTTAAAGTGAAAAACTGTGATGCCACTGTTATGATGTATGGCTAGAAATACATGTTTCCTGAAATCTTTCAGGTTTATTTTGAGTAGTTTTATCAGATATCAGTCTCATATACCAACACTACAAGTCAATTTACAGTCTAGATGAACTGATCAACATCACTGTTGTTCTTAGCTAATAAAACAGCTACATGTGCCTACTCTTCTTTATTCATCTTGTCTAGTTTGTCAGCCCCTTCAGCTTTAAAATTACAAAAGATGGTTTGTGGTTTTTTTCATGCACTTACTAAAACTGTAAGCTATTTCTACTTACTTCTTGCCTCTATCTAGCCATCTTATTAGAGTATTCTCCAAGCTGCTTCAAAAACATACAGAATAATGAATCAAATGTAAACAGAGGTAGCTACAGTCTTAAGCTCGCTAATGATATTCTTAGGTTATTTATTGTGAAACATATTATTTTCCTGGTGAAGAAAACAGATGACCCTTCTATCTGAAAGACAGCTTGTAAGCAAAGTACTAGACTTTAATCACCATGTCTACAGTCTCTTTTCAATACAGGCTTTTAGTATACACATAATAATCCTGCAAGTCAGTGAATAAACTAATCTTTAAAACATTTGTAGATGATGTGAGATATAGAAAAAAAGTTGAAAAATTTGTGTATAGAACATTTAAATTGACTGGCCTAAATTACTACAGTCTAAAGTCAAGTGTTAATGGTATGAGCTAAGACAGTTCTTGGCTTTCTCAGCAGTGACACAGCTTTCTCAGTCATGTACTGAGCAGTCATGAATTAAAGATAAGAAGTTAGTGGAGACAATTAACACAAAGCTCCCTACTGAATGTTTCCCAAGCAATAGATAACACTTTTTTTTAACATCTTGTCAGAGAAGGGCATCTCAGACACATGCATTATTATTGTGCCCATCTTGTCAACTAGAATGCTGTCATGAGATGGGATTGAGAAGAGCTCATACTAGATTTAGTCTAAATCAAGATCTAGCCTTTTCCTAAGCAAGATCTAATATATACTTTTAAGTAAAACTATCAAGGGTAAAAACTGGTATCATATGATGTTTTAATTCAGACTACTTACTAGTAAACTCCCTATAGGCACAAGGTGAACGACATGGCACAGCTGTAGGTCAGGACCTACTTGTGAGATGGAGGAACAAAAGTGTCTGCAGCCACAAGTGACAAGATTAACAGAGCAGTTCCTATGAGCCTTGCACTAGAAAAGTCATACAGCAGTAGATAAAATACAATGATTTATCTTAGTTAAGGTTAAGATGCCTGCAAAAGATTTCAGAAGGGCCAAATGCAATCAAATGTACAGAGAAGAATTATCTGAACTACGTCTAAACCTCACCAACAAATTTCAAGATACAGATCAGAGATCAATTCTCTCCAGATCTTCTTTGCTCTGTGTAGGAAGTACTTCCTCAGCTCTAGTTCTTCCCTTTCTTCTGAGCTCTTTAAAGGTACCAAACCCTGTAAATTAACATTAACAAGCACACAGTGCACAAGAGTAAAACACTTCAATTTGGCAGTCATTTTCATGGTACATTTGGGTTATCCCAAGCCCCACAATAGAAAGTACTTTTTCTTTTTGTCAGTCCAGATAACTTGCTCTTTTGGGCTAGCTATTTTTCCAGTTCTTGGCTCCAGCTCTCCCCTTAGTGAGTGTTATGATGTTCAGCAAAAGAGATCCAGCTGCTTGAATGAGGACTCCACATAAATTAAATAAGAAACTTGCAGTATGCCAGTTTTTCATCTAAACAACATGTGCATTTAAGCCTGGATAACAAAAACTCTTATGGCTTCAAGATTCAATTTATAGGCACTTCTGACAAAAGACACTGCAAAATGTTAACAGATCTACATCTATTTTATCTCAAAGTAGCCTAAGGCAACATAAGCTCAAAACTAGAGGCGTCCAATAGTTAGCATCTGAGAAACCTAGAAGTCTTCTGGTCTTTTAAATATTTTTCTTAGAAAAAAAAGTTATGAACTAGAAGAGTTTATCACCTTCTCTCCAAGCTAAGCAATACTTCATACCATACACCAAAGGTCAAAATTTTCTTCAGCTAGGAAATTTCTTTCCCCAAAACAAGTCCTCTTTGGGTCTTCAAACACATTATTGCCATAAAACAGAAACTAGAATAAAGATGACCTTTTTGTCCATTTTAACAAGTTGATGCTTTGCCTGAAAAAGTTCTGTCATATGAGCCAAAATGCATGTGAAACATTTTAACTAAGAGGTTTTTACTGTTCTGTACAATATGTAATACTTAAATGGTAGTTTGTAAAAATCTTTCCCTGAACAGAAACATCATTTCATTTTTTTCTTTCTATTTCAAATCATATATAGCAACAACTTCTTGACAGTTTTTTGTCATTATTTCTTTGTCTGCTTTTTCTTCCTCAGCATAATTATGCTAGACAAGAAATATAAAGATAAGACTAAAATTGCACTCTTTCTTCTTTATCTTGATGGTGTGTTGTACTGGAATATAGCATAGCATGAGACAGTGTCTTCCAATTAGGTCTAAGAAAGTTAAAAATAACTTTTTTTTGTCTTCTGTGGGAGTTTTGAAAGGATTGTAATGGAATTAGAAGACTCTGACTCCAATTTTATAGAAAGTAGCCCCAGCCACTTTTGTATTGTGGATGTGGAAAATCCCTGCCTCTATATCAATTCATTTCTTGTTACTTATAATGCAGTAGAAACACAGATGGGTAAGGTAGCAGGACTAGTCTTGCAGATTTGCAAGAGGCCAGCTCAGATCCTCATTATCTCTGAGGTCAAATTGTTTTTTGTGTTCTTTGGTAAAATCTCCATGATTTTGAAGTTGCATTCATAGATTGTGAACAATCATTCCAGCAATCCAAAACCAAATTCTTCTCTGCAACATATGAATGGGAAGTGACCTTATTTGTAGATGGTCAGCATTAGTCAGTACAAAGAAACTGAGTTTCTCCTTTCTCCACCACAGTTCATCCTCCACAACACCTCTTTTATTCTGAATTTTTACCTGAGCCTTAACAGAAACTGTTTTGAACATTCAAATATCAACAGTCACTTTTCAGCTCATAGGAAGTTCACAACCCCACTGTATTTTTGAAGTGTAAAATTCTGGATTGAGAGAAGAATAGACAATTTCATGGAAAGAAAACAGGCACTGGAGCTTTGCCCAAAATGTGTCATATCTGTCAATATTTAGGTTTTTGAAGGTATGTATTATTTGGATTTTTCGATGATGTTCCTTTCTCCCTTTCAGCTGCCCATATGGTTTTCCAACAATTCACTGTCTTTGGTACTAGATATGCCTGCTGTGTGTTAATTATAATCAGTGAGATAATACAAGAGGTATTTTGTTCTGATTCAGCCAGCATGCAAACACATTCTGGCACAAATATTACTATGAGTGAGAAGTGGGAATTTAATTTTCCTTGAATTCTCTGTTGAATTTTGGACTTAGTAATCCACAAATAAATGGGAAAGTAGTGTGATTGGAAGACAATTATTAAAACTGAGCAAGGTCACAAAAAATAAGAAAAAATGTGTGGTACAGTATTGGCTTTGCTACTATAAGCTTTTCATATTTATGCATATCACTAGGCTCAATATGGCTGTAAAGGACTCCACTGTCCCATTACCTTCATGACACAGACAGACATTACTTCTAGATAACATTAGTCATGTGCAAGTATCTTCTACAGGCTTCTAGACAAGTCTAATAGTGTTAAGTAATTTAGTTCACATAGAATATGGTCTTTAATTTCTTGCAGGTCCAAACAACCAATACAACAGGAGACAATTCTTTCCAGATCTTTGTGTCACAGAATCACAGAATCATTATGGTTGGAAAG
>VWZX01008009.1:2711-238029 GCA_013399015.1 Galbula dea
TTTTTTTTTTAGTGGAGTTTTTGAGCACTAGAACTTGTAATTAGTCCCAGCTAAGCTAAAGCCCCTGCTCACCCCTGCTCTAAGCTGCACATTCCAGGGCGCTGAGCGGGACGCTGAGCTCCTTGCCGGCACCGTACAGCTCTTCCACTCTCAGACCCAACTTTCTGCCTACCAACTCGAAAAGGCTGCAGGAGCTCAGGAACACGCACTGAAACTCGGACAGGGGAAAAATTGGTCTCTCATCCTCAGCCTGGGTGCTTTTCTTTATTCCCCCCGCCTCTTCCTCCTCCCTTTCTCTCCACACTCACAGTAGCAAGGTTGTCTCTTGACTACTCCCTGCCTTAAACTCACCAAACCAGATTTCTACTCCCAACACCTTCCCGTAAATCTGAACTGAAATTTTACCCTGCTTACTGAGCCTCGGCTGGCTGAGGGCCAATGCAGCATTCCTGTTGTTTTAAGAGGGCAGATTTTTTTCTTTCTTTTTTTTTTTTTTTAGAAAAAAAGAAAAAAAAAAGGAAAGAAAGAAGACAGGGAAACCTGGAGAGATACAAAGGTGGAGGGAAAATTTTAGAACAGCTTTACTAAAAATGCTGTGGGACACAGCAATTCCCTTTTATCTTTAAAGGGCTGAATTACTGATTGTTTTTTTGGCAGTGTCAATCATGACAAAATACTCTCCTTGTCCATCTGCATCCTTCAGGTGAATGAAGATTGAGAAGAAAATAAATGGCTAGTACTCACCTGAAGGAGAGCATCGCTGGCATCGGCAGGGCAGGGAGATGTGCTTACAACTTTGACCGATGCAGTTATCCCAAGGCAGAAGTAATGCTGGTTAAAGAAGTGCAGCATTTTACCCTTTTCTGACCTAAGGTTACAAGTCGTTTCTAGAAAAGGAACAAAAGAGAAAACGGTTAATTAAAAAACAAAACGAAACAAAACAAAACCAAAAGAAACCCAGCCAAAGAGCCAAGCCTTCTTTTAACCTCCAGATGATCCCTCTGACCGTTGTCTGGGAGGCTTAAAGAAATAATGAAGCAAGACTGTAAACTTTCTCACCTTTTACATTACCTGTCTGTGCCTGGCTATGGTCTTTGATGTATTGAAACAAAACACAAGACCTGTTTATAGTAAATGAAACCAGCCAACAGAGAGATCTAATTCAGACTTGTGACTAAACAAACTGGAACAGGAAGCATACACCAGCAGATTTTTTTAAGGAGTAATTCCTGCTTGCATTGTCATGCAACAACAACAAACCAAAACAAAACAAATCAGCTTCCCCCTTCAGACACTTTTGTTCAAACACAGAAACACAGTTCTTTTTTTTGCTGGAAAGCTTAATACAGGTAATGTTTCATCACAAATATGTAAATACTTCACAGAACAACATTTAACACCAGTAATGATCTAAAGATCTTACTCATCTATTTGTTTCCCTATGCAAGATGCTCCTGCAACTGGTTAGTCTGTTGTTCCCCACCCACCCACTCCCAATTAACATCTGTAATTGATGACTAGATGAAGGATCTTCACCTAGGAGAGCTGAACAAAGCAAGCCCCTTGACAAACAGGAGATTAGCAGTTCTGCAAGTTAAATCTTTGAAGAAGAAATAATATTGGAGGTTAAAGCTAGTGACAGAAATTAGTTCTTTTTTATTAACTAGTAAGAATTCTTAATACTTCTTAATTTTTAAAAGAACTCTTTAGAGAACATGTTATATTGCTTTGCTACTGTTACATTACCTATGCTTTTCAAAAGCATTTGTCTTTATAAACATGCATTGCTCTAATTGTATTCATTTTCTGGTAGAGAAAAATCCCACAGGTTTTACCTAAGCAAATCATTGACTTCCTAAGAAAGATTTGCTTCAGGCAGAAACTTATGAATCAAACTATGACTGGGACAACACATAAAGCCACACAGCCAAATGTTGCAAAGTTCAAGTTAACAGTATGTTCTCTCCAAAGTATTGTAACTCAAACTTTGATAAAGGTATGTGATTCCAGTTTTAGCAAAAGTATTAAGCATTAAAAAAAAAAATCAGAACTTACCAGTATTAATGAGCAAATAATCATGGGGAAAATTGTCATAAAATACTTGAATTAAAATGAGAATTCAGCATTAGCTGCAAATATTTTAGGCAGTTTAATTCTTTAAGGAAAAACAGTCCAGAAAAACAAATGATAAGGCTCTTAATGGTACAAAAATCTCTCAAGTATTCTAGCATCACCTTCCTTAATATCATGGCCCATTTGTCCAAAGCAAGGCTTTTCCACAGATTCTTCATCCAGTAAGTTTGCCAATAAGGTCCCTAGGAAACCCATCTCATGTTTGCTCCTTTTAGAGAAGTACTTCTTTGCCAACATGTACAGATTGCTTCTTCTAAATGAGAGTCTCTGTAATACAATGAAAATGGAAAATGGAAAGACATATGAGCATACTGCTCTGCGTATCCAGATTTCACCACTGCAGCAAAACCAACTATTTCAAGGCATGCTTCTAAAAGTGCTGCTCTGTCTGTTTTACTGACTTCATATGCACTTGTGGGTCTCACCTCTGACTGATATATCTCTGCAAAACATAAAATTCCTCTTATTGTAGGAGCTGTACCAGTTATGCCACCATAAGACATCTGTGTGAGTGCTGGTCAGATTGGATTCAACATCCTCTCTGAAAACCAAACCAGTTCATGCCATCTTTTCTGCTGGAGGATTCAAATAGGTTTGCTATGAAGATACCAAAGATAGGAAAGAGTTTGAAATTTTTCTTATGGCATTTCAGCTGCAGATGGAAGTATGTGGGCAGTCAGGGTAATGCCAGGCAATAGCTCATCCAGCAATCAAAGTACCTGTTACTGCTCACTCTGTGTGACAAGAGTTTCCATGGGCCCAGGTGAGACCGCAAGGTACCACATCTGTCTGCACACCACTGCAGGTACAGGGATGACCATGGCACATCTGCTCACAACATTTTAATGGATTTCCAAACTTTGGTGGGGACAGCGATTTCTATACTGCATAGCTTCCAGTGAAACAGTAGTGCTAAACCTCCAGTATTTAATGCTTATGATACTAAATAGAGTATTTCATATTGTACTCTGAGTCACAGATTCCAGTTCAAGTAACATGTAAATGTTGACAAGTTGTTCTTGAAGTGAACTTTCCTTTCTCAGTTTACAGTGGCCATTCAGATGACAGTAGCAATTCAGGAAAAATCTCTTCTTGACCACCAAATGCTCTATCTATCACAAGCTGAGATGGGATGAAAGCATCCTCAAAAATTTATGTTCAGTCATAGGGATTGTTGCCATTGCAGGTTCAGGTCATCTAAAATTAAACATTAGACCTAATTGATCTAATGGTAGTCTGAGCCATTTTTGACAACAGAATAATTTTTCTCCCTCTGTAACTCTTAATTGTTCAGCTGATTCAGTGTTTTAAGAGTTGTGAGCCCTTTACATAGGAAGGAAGGAGTGACCCAGCCAGTTTGCTGCAGCACTCTCCAGTCTGTGGGTTAAAATGAAAGAGCAGTCAAGTCACAACCCTGTAGCATGAAGTAGAAATTTCCTGTTCCTCTGCCAAGCCATGGTAGGGTTTCTGAGCAAAAGAAAAGAACTTAATGAGTCCATAGCAAAGCAAATTAAGCTAAGTGCAGCATGATTAGGCTGTGAACACTAATCTTTAAAGGTAATAATATTTGACTAAGGAAGGTGTCCTCCAAAACTGATCTTGAAATTGCAATAAAAAATGTCTGGCTATGAAGTTTAAATGTTGTGGGGCTTGAGTATTTTTTGGGGGGTGTGTCTCTGAGTTTGTAATGTCCTTCTGAATATGGCTTATTGTGGTGTCAATTTTGTAATACCTATTGTGCAGTTTATCACTACTGCCAAGAGCTGACTTTACTGGAGGAAGAAACATCATGTTGAAAGTTCAGTGACTGTATTTCATTCAGGAGATTATGAAAATACTTATTTTCTTTTTTTTTCCTAATTGGGAAACTCTGAAAAACACAAGTGAGAAAGTGTGTTGCTTGGGAATGAAACATTTCTAAATGCAAAAAAACTAATTGTAGAAGTAGAGCATTTGTTAATTCTGTAAAAAGAAAAGGTTAAAAAGCCTCTATTTTTTTGGTTTATGCCTTCTACAGAATATTTTTTAGTACAGTTTAAATATTTGGGTATAACTCTGTAAGCAAATACAGTCTGCAATTAAGTCAGTCATCTTACAGTGAATTTTTTTCTCAAAGATTCGAGTGAACATCTCTGATAGTGGTCTGTGGAATACTAATATTTCCTATGTAAAAGATCTCAATATGCTTTGTGACAAAGCACCTTCTCCTCCAGAGAGGTTTCATGAGGACAGATCTGGAACCCCATTTCTTAGGAAGAGAGGATGAAATGGTCACAGACAACTAATGAGGACAGTAATGGAAGGAAAGAGAGAGCCCAATAAAACTCCTGCAGTCTCCCAGAAAACCATATCTCCTTGCACATCCACTCTCAAGGGCCCTAGCTGAGGACAGCGCAGCATCAGGGTGTGAAAATCATCCATTTGTCAGCACAGCTGAAAGTATCAGAGCCGAGTCTGTCTTTAGGTTTAATTGCTTCTTAGCAACAAAACTCCCCATATTGTAAAAACTCAGCTTCTTTTCAGAAAGTTGTAATGGTTTGACCCAGGCTTTTCCTGGTAACCAGTTTGTAACCAGGGAAGTGATCATGTTTACCCAGTATTCCACATGATTTTACGTAACTGGGGGTATAAATACAGAGGGGGAGAGGCCCTCGCTCTCTTTTTTGCCTTCCGGTGGATCCGAGGACGCAGGTTCTCTGCTATCGGTCTCACCCGTGCAGAGAAGTCAAGCCTTGCAGGCCTTGTAGGCCTTGAGAGGGAGCGGTTGCTGGCGTCGGTAGTGTGACTCTGCTATCTTAAGTAGAGTTGTAAGATTCTGTTTTATTAGTTCTATCCTGGGTTTCGAGTGTACATACCTGCTTTAGTTTCCCTTTTCCCTTTTTTCCCTTTTTCCCCTTTTTCCCTTCCCTTTTCCCTTTCCCTTGGAGATTCCCTCTACTGTGTGCATAGTATTTTAATTGTATATAACTGCTATATATATAAATATAAATACTTTTGATGTAGTTCGGGTTGTTTCAGGCTCTTTAGTTTCTCTCGTTGTTTTTTTCCCTTAAACTCTGAGAGGGAAAGCGGGGGAAGGATTTCACTGTGAGTTTGGGCATTTGGCAGGGAGCCAGGTCCAAACCATCACAAAAGTATGTACAGATATTTGGCTACTGGTACCAGTCCAGAATTATTGAACTAACTCCTGTCACTTGGGATGTATGCAGAGTTCCTGTGGCTTGGACACAATGCCTTTTACTAAAGAAACTGTCTCATCAAGTTCAGTTTCCACCTAGACCAAAAGAGTGTAATAGAAGAGAATTAACCTCCTTTTAAAAGTCAAATCTGAACCCATAACTCATTAAAGGCATCACAGACCTATATAGAAGAATTTGCTCAGAAATATTTTATAGGTGGGGAAAGAATCTTGCCACTTTTCCTCATGTGGTCACAAAAACACCTCATCACACTGAATGCAGAAGTCTAATGGAATACCTCAAATTATTCTTCATAATCTGAATTATAAGGACTATAATTTTAATTATTAAGAAACTGTAACAACTGACATGATTGCCCTCATCTTCTTGTCCTCATATTTTTTCACCTGTGCCATTTTTGCTCTGATACTTCCAAGCAGGCTGACTGCAACCTCTGTCTCCTTGACTTCCCTTCTTCCCCATTGTCTCCTTGCAGTCTGTACATCTTCCTACTTACAGGTTTGACCATCCTACCCCTCCAAACAGCCCCATCTTCTATCTATATGCTTTTCAGATTCAGTCTTTTGTTTAAACCCTTCATATCTCAGCCCTTCTTACTCCTGTCTCCATCTCAGAGCTTTGCCTCTGCCTAGCCATGACTCCAGCATGTGCCAGCCCTGGTCACCAAGTAAGCTAATGTGTGCCTTTTCCTTGAGTCCCTTATTAAGATTTTAACAGCAGTGAGAGATTCCCAGTGTTATGTTTTGGGATGGAGATGACATGCCAAGAGGTGTGCCCGCCCCTGGCACTGGCAGAAGCTATGCAGCTGGCCTGGCTGTGCTGCAGCTTTTTGTCCTTTTTTGCCCTTCATTTCACTGCAATAACTCTCCTCCATCTTTAAGTCCTGGCTCTTGGTCACTGTGTAGCCGGTTATGCCTTTGGAAGCCAGGTACAAAACAGTCTTTTGGTTTTGAGGTTTGCATTCTTTGTGCACAGAAGCCCCTGACCACAGAAGTGCCCCCACTGTGGCTGTATGGGCTGCTCCATTCTGCAAGTGGCCAGGGGCTCTGCCTCCCAGCAAGCCCCAGTGTGGGGATGTCACAGCAACACCTGTCTTTGACAGCAGCAGCTCTATTTTATCTTAGATGTAATAAGCCCTTTACTCAGGGGAGTGGGCATGCTTGGTATGCCTTGTCCTCCTGCTGCATTCAGCCAGTAAATAATCCCTGGGGACTCCTGGAGCTAGAGAGGTACATTGGAGAGCTTTAGTTCAGGGATGTCCACATGATGCACCTTTGCTGCATATAAACGCGCCCTTAGGCAACCCTTGCTGCACCTCCAACCAAACCCACAAGTTGCAGGGTGCTGCAACAAGCTGCTACTCTTCTTTCCTCCTTATTTTTTAAAACTTTGGAGGGAAGAGAGCTCTGCACTTTCATATAGCCATGGGCAGCACCTCCTTCACCACAGAAACAATAGCAGTGTTTTTTCTGTTCATATTATGCTGAGCTCTCTCATATATGTGAAGTGGTTTTCCAGTCCTCGTAATAAAACAAGGACCTGAAAAAGCTAGGGTAAACCCCTTTGAAAGTAGTATTGCTCTTCTCTCTTAATTTCTCAGCTCAGAAGAGTGGATAGTTTGCACAAGGGATCTCAGAGATGTCTTCTGCTTTGTGGATGTTTGAGAATTCATGGGTGAAAACTTGGGTTCTCTCTTTAGAGCAAGCATACATCTCTCCAGATCAAAACTGGAAGCCATTGCTCATGAAATCAGAAGCTGGGTAAAATCACAAGGCTATGTGGTCAGATTTAACTCTGGCTAGGAGACACACTGAGTGCTGGTCTGGTATTTACTCGGCAGTCACTTCTCTTAGAAGGGAAGTGAAACAGGCAAAGTGCAGCAGAAGCAGTTCAGCAGGAAATTATCGTTATGTACTGAAGCAAGCTCTAAGAACAGAACAAAAACCAAGCCAAGTAGAATTCAGCTATTTATTAATCCTTGCAAAAGGCAAAAACAAAACAAAAAAAGTTGCCAAAATTCTCCATTTCTCTCTCAGAATACAGAAGAAAAGTGGTCTGAGAGGCTTACAAGCCAACATCACCGCAGCACATGTAGACACTTGTGTGCTCAGCTGGGTGTGAGCTTGTCTAGAGGCCAGGGGAAAAATTAGGAAGGTTTGTGTCTGTGGGAGGGAGGGGGTGTTCTTACATATCTCGTAATAGTCATGGGTGGTTAGCAGAAAAAAAATCTATTCATGTGACTCAGTGTCTTGAAAATTATGGTGAGAGCTGAACCCCCTCACTCTTCAATGGACAGAAGTACCTAAGCAGGATATGGGACAGAGACAGTGGAACTATAATGCAGAAAAAGGAACCCATCAAACAGGAAGGTCACACAGATAAATGAGATCTCTGTCCCACATAAGCCCTATGTTAATAAACACTGATGTTCTTTTTGACCTAAACAGCTAGTTAAAATTGAACAGTGCTGGGTAGATTTTTGTTTGGCTTTTTTTTTTTTTAATTAGCAATTTGCAACAAAACCAGGAACATTTATGGCAATTCAGACTACTTGCAAAAATATTTGTGTGTGTTATTTCTTGGACACAGGAGAAATCAAATAATCACAGAATCACAGAATGTTAGGGGTTGGAAGGGAGCTCAAAAGATCATCTAGTCCAACCCCCCTGCTGGGTCTTACACTTTGGTCATAATAACCCTATGCAAGATTGCAGGCTTGGAAAGAGTGGTTGGATTACTGTCTGTCAGAGAGGGACATGGGGGTGCTGGTTGATAGTCGACTGAATATGAACCAGCAGTGTGCCCAGGTGGCCAAGAAAGCTAATAGCATCTTGGCCTCTATCAAAAATAGTGTGACCAGTAGGACCAGAGAAGTGATTATCCCCCTGTACTCAGTGCTGGTGAGGCCACACCTAGAATACTGTGTTCAGTTTTGGGCCTCTCATTACAAGAAGGTTGTAGAGGCATTAGAATGTGTCCAGAGAAGGGCAATGACGCTAGTGAGAGTTCTGGAGCACAAGTCTTACAAGGAGTGGCTAAGGGAATTGGGGTCATTTAGTCTGGAGAAGAGAAGACTCAGGGGTGACCTTATCGCTCTCTACGACTACCTGAAAGGAGGTTGTAGCAAGATGGGGGTAAGTCTCTTCTCCAGGATAGACAGTGAGAGGACAAGAGGAAATGGCTTCAAGTTATTACTGGATATAAGGAGAAATTTCTTTACCAAAAGGGTTGGGAAGTCTTGGAATAGACTGCCCAGGGAGGTGGTGAAGTCACTGTCCCTGGAGGTGTTTAAGAAACATTTAGATGTAGTGCTTAGAGACAGGGTTTAGTGGTATGGTTATAGGTATGGTTGGACTTGATGATCTTGGAGGTGTCTTCCAACCTTTGTGATTCTGTGATTCTGTCAGTGTAAGAATTTGTGACACAGCCACAAACAGGGTCATGGATACAGTTGGTTTGACTTCAGAGTAAGTATAAATAATAACCAAAAAAGTAATTCTTCTATAATATTTCCAATCCAAGTGTGCTTTATCCTGAGGAAAACTTATTGAAAAAGATTATAAGTTCCATAGGAGAAAAGGTGGGATGTGGTCCGCATTTGGCAGCACTTAGCATAACAAGGTCCTGATCCATGACCAAGTCCCTCTAGCCCTTCAGTAAGATAAATTCTATATATCACCTCACCCTGCTGAGAAGCATTAGTTGTTGCAGACCCCACGACTTACAGTGCCTGGAAGCCAGTCAGGACTTACCTTTACTGCCATGTAATGGACCCAGCCATCCCTGACAGACTGTTCTTAAAAAAGCAGAATATATATGAATTTTATAGGCCTTAATTGTGGGGTTTTAGAAATACTATTAGCTTAGTAATTAGTGGTTTGTTAATAATAACCTTGACAAAGCCAGAATATCTACTGGCATTATAGACAGAATTGTTTTAAGGAGGAGAGGAGAGGAATGCGGTGTGCTGAGTCAGAAGCACGTCCCCTCTAGCCAATGCTGACACCACTGTGGTGTCAGCAACACTTTCTCAG
This sequence comes from Galbula dea, assembly GCA_013399015.1. Classification (NCBI taxonomy): domain Eukaryota; kingdom Metazoa; phylum Chordata; class Aves; order Piciformes; family Galbulidae; genus Galbula; species Galbula dea. The sequence goes on from VWZX01008009.1 coordinate 12,079, forward strand.
TGATAGCTAAGGTGCTTTTTGGGGTTTGTTTTCCTCCTGTGTAGTACTCTAATTTCTTCTAATTCTTTTTTTCTTCTACTTCCATAATCTTTACTATGTTTCACTTCTTCCTTTTGTCTCTTTTTCCCCAGACATATCCACCCAGCCCCAGTTTACCTCAAAATTCACCAGTTCAGCTTGCAGGTAGTAAAACTCATAAGCCCTATCCAGTGAGACAAGTAACAAGTAGTGCGCAGGAACAAGTGGAGAAAACTAGAACTTGGTTTTGAGCACCTGTGGAGAGGTTGCAGGCAGACACCATGCAAATACTTAGTCTCTGAGAAGTACCTGTTCCCTCCCATCTGCTACTACTCTTTTATTACAAGCTGAAACTGAGCTGACAAAGAAAAATCATGTAAGCACTCCTAAATGTAGTCTGGGTCAAGTCATCTAAGACAGCATAAATAGACTCTGATACCAGTGAGATGATATAGGGGGCAGAAGGGGAAGTAATGACTAGCTAGCAAGCAACAATCACCATCTGGGAATGAACCTGATCATGCACGAGCTACCGCAGTGGCATCAGCTTCATGCCATCACACTTCTGCTCACATCACCATGAAGAAAAATTTCACCCTGTGAAACATTTTTCCCCTTTTGAAGCCAGGATCTTTAAGTTAAAATGGATTTTTCATTAAAGTGTGCTCTTGTTTTTAGTTTTCTTGTGGAAGATAGAAAGAAGAGCAACGCTGACAATGGCTTTACAAAAAACTAGATCTCTGAGATGCGGTGTTTTTGTTCTTTGCCAACATAAATCTGCTTCCACTGAAGCAGATAAGAAAACAGTAGTTCTACTACACATTCTTGAGTTGAATTCTAAGAAAGATCATTAGGCTGAATTCTCTAAACTAACAAGGCAGCAGGATGCCTACTGCGATCCAGGCTCATACATTATAGATATCACAAAAAGCAACATTCTGAACAAGAAGCATGTCACAAGTAGATAGCACTACAACACAAGTGAAGTGTGGTAATATTTGCAATACAATAATCAAATCTTCCTGAAAATTTTACATGGGTGGAGAAATTTGCACACTAGCTCTGCTTGTAGACGAAAGGATGCTTTTTTCCCAGCTGATATCTGCAGCCCTATGAACAGCTGACTACTTGAAAATCAAGCTGGAGGCCTTTTCTCCTTTTGTTATCACAGAGTCACAGAGCTGGAAGAGACTTTGTGAGGTCATCCTGTGCATCCCCCTGCCCTAAGGGATGACCTGTTATTCCAATGCTGTTCCTGACAGTTACTCGCCCATTAATCTTCACTGTTAATCAGGAATCCTGGAGACCTTGTTGTGCTCACAGTGCTTGACATGAAGGATTTGCAGTGAAGGCTGTACAACTCCTCCTGATGCACAGTGTTTTAGGAAAAGGATCCAATCCTCTGTTCCTTACCTATGTTGGCTTAGAGGAATAAATCAGAGGAGAGAGGAAGGAAATAATTTCTGGTAGCGAAGAGCCAGGATTCTGAACACAAAGGTACTTTTTGAGCTTTTTTGTTGGTTTGTTCTTTTTCATTAGGATCATAGTTTGTAATAGTGATCATGGGAGCAATGCATGACACTTCCTAGCAGAAATCACTCAAATTCCTGCAAGGATTTTTGCAGCATGCAACACTTTCAAGCATAATGGGCTTAGATCCACAAATTTACAGCTTGTAAACTATCAAGGCTATAGCAGAGAGATTCAGAATCCCAGAAAAAAAACTCGCTTGCTATAATTTCAGCTTTTGTTTCTGTGGCACTGCAAAAATCTGTAACCACCATGCGTGACAGATACAAGCAGAAGGCTCTGCCGTGCCCATTGATGCAAGGTAGGAGTCAAACCAAGAGGTGCCCACCTTTTTGAATAGTCCCATGAGCTGAACATGCAAGAGAATAAATTCTGAATAAATATGCTAAGCAGGATATCAAATGGCTGAAGAAATGTCCTTTGAAGAGCCAGAAAGGCTAGAGAAGCAGGAAAGGAAAGGAAGGAAGGTAAAGTGGCTTATTCAGCTTCTTCTGCCGTTTTGGATAAGAAAAATATTTTCTTCGCACCAAGTCAGCAAAAGCATTTCCTGATGTCTTGATATCTTTGCTGCTGGGGTTTTTTTTCAGTGAAAGTATCTTTCTACAAGGCATTGAAAAATGTGGGTGCTGGTCAAAATGTCTGTCTCCAGGCTTCATGCATGCCAAGTCTGTTACCAGAACATGCAGGCACTTTCCATCATGGGTGCTCCTGTGCTGAGGGTGAGCTTCACCTCCACAAAGCACCATAGCTCAGAGCAGACAGAGAGAGCAGAATGAACCAGCAGCCAAGCAGAGTCCAGGAGGGCTAACAGCAGGAGCATTGGTGTGCACCCACCCTGTTGTGGGTTCCTCATTTAAATTCTTACACAGTTTTCCTTCAACTATTGAGTTTGCAAGGTGGCTTTGGGTTTCCCTCCCCTCTTCCTGGTGATCCTGTAGCCAAGTACAACTCGGGGTTGTGCTCTCTCACCACTGTTCAGCTGCTGTGAACCAACTAGGTTTTAAACTCATTAGTGCTGCGTGAAACAGCAGCAAAAATATTTCTGGGAGTAAATCAAGCAGCAAGGGGACCCAGGGCAGGATTTACCTCTGCTGTTTCTGAAATGTAAGAGGTAAAAGGAGACTTCACTCTGCATAGAAAATCTAACCCAGGTAGAGCTGATTTTACTTTTATGGGACTAGTTTTTAATCATTTAAAATCTTTACTATTTATGCTTTTATTACGTTTTTAGTGAGAACAGGTGACAGTTCTAAGTGTAGTTGCCTACACTGCAAAAATCTGTTTGCATGATTTGCTGAACTCTAGGAAAACAACTTTAAAAAAAAAATTGTAAATATTTTTAGTTAATGTAAACTACTCCACGGACCAGTAAGATTCAGGCCCATGTTTCACCTTTGTTCACAAGCCTTAAGTGAGCAACGAGCACAATTTGGGGAGGGGAAGGATCATTGGGTGTCCAGGCTGGGGAGCGCTGCAGGGCAGGGCAGGGGGCTGTGCTGCCAGAGAAGGGGACACAGGGTGGCCCTGCTGAGGGGCAACTGCTCCATGGCCACCTTGCGCCACCCTTCTCGGTATGCTGTTTGGAAATTGGTAGTGTTGGTGAGAAATGCAGACTGCACCTTTCTGAACTTCTGGTGAAGCCACTGTCCCTGCACGCCCCAAGACAGAGCAGTATTTCTTGTTCCAATTGCTAAGTGGCGTACGTCCTCTGCCTCCCCCACAGAGTGATTTATGCAATTATGTCTTATTAGGACACTCCAAACAGACGAATTATTATGAGCACATGCAGTGCCCTGGATGACCTAAGTGAAATCATCACAGTAGACTCGTTTTTTGTTTTCCAGGGGTGTAGAGCAGTCCTTCCAAGACTGGACAGCAAATGGCAGCTGCAGCAGTTTCTACCCTGCCCCTAAAGTGCAGAACTGTTAACACATGTCTTTCCAGACAAATGTTACCAGGCTGATTCTGAACTTGAAATGAACTTGGGCCAACTGCACCCTCGTACTTTAAAGTTACAAAAAAATGCTTGTTAGCAGCACTCCATGACCTGGTGTTTTAGGAAGGTGGCCATCAAAAACTCTAATGAAGAAAACAACGTGCACCAAATTTCTCCATTGTGTGTAGATGTTTTTCGTGTTCTCAAACTAGAGTTTGGTGTTTCTTTGGGTTGGTTGTGATTTGGGGGGGGTTGTGTGTTTTTTTCCTCCTCTGTTGCTAATGAGCACTTGAGAATTTGATTTAGCTCCTTGGAATGACTGCCACTTACTGCTAGAATGTTAATCTGTCTAAACCCATTCAGCTTCTCTTACTTGGAAGTCAATCACTTGGAGCCTGCATTTCAAAGAGATGCTGGCTAAGGCAGTCACAACAGCACAGAGATGTTTTGGGACAACTCCCACAGTTAGGAGTAATCTTGGGAAACTCAAAGGTACTAGACTGCAAACAGATTTGTGTTGATCCCCAGAGATAAGCTGAACTAGAGTAATTCCCTACAGAGACCAAGAGTGCAAATGGTGGGGAGATAGGAGGCTGTTAACAGCAGGTCACACAAGGGATGCTGTAGTGGCATGTTGTATCAGCTCTTCTGGGAGACAACCTTTAGGTAAGGGTAAAAAGATACCCAGGGAGGACATATGCAAATCAAGCACAAAGGAGATATGCCAGGACACAGATGGAGCTAAAGCTTTAAACTATCAGAGGAGGAGCCTGGTTTTCCAGAAATAATTAGACAGCTGATCTGTTGTATCTTGTATTGGCCCATGTTTTTAACCCGTTTGGATGGTGAGAAAATGCATAAAATCCTGTACTAAATGTAGGAAATATGGGTGTCACCTGAGACAGTTGATAGTGTGCTGGAATTGCGTGTCTGTGAATCATCCCACTGTGCTCGTCAGGAAATGTTTCTCTTTTAACTTCCTTAACATGCTCAGAACCCCCCATTCATGTTAGCTCATGCTGCCTAGGACAGAGAGGCAGCCACAGCTGGGGATGAGTGGGAAAGCCAAGATCTGGGGTTTGCACTGGGCCCTGCCTGAGGGTGGAGAGGACCACAAAATCTCTAATTACCAGAACTGCTCCTGGGAATTGCTTTGCATTTGTTGCATGGGAACAAGGGTGTTTCGCCCATGGCACACCTCATCCCTGTCACTGTCCTTTCACTCCCTGTGCAGTTCTCTGATGGCAAACTGTGCACAAACTACACCCTTGCAGAGAGATGAGACAATAATTTAACAGGAAAATAATTGCTTTGCTGCTTCTGTAGGGGAGCAGACTGGTTCTGTGATCCCATGTGAAAAAGGATATTTTGGGAATGAACGAATATTCATAGAATCATGAAGGCTGGAAAAGGTCTCTAAGGTTATCAAGACCAACCATCAACCCAAAACCACCATGCCTAAAAAATCACATCACAAAGTGCCATGTCTACAAGTTTTCACTTAGTCAGAGTCATTATTTGCTCTCTGAATAAAACTTTTAGTTCTTTTTAAATATGAAATGTGTCTTCAGAGTGCATCTCTAGAAACCCTATAAATGAGAAATGCACAAGGAATGTCACAGCAGATATTTTGTCAGTGTATACAATTCTTTATGAACAAAGACAGCCCAAGATAGAGTTGGGCTTCATTCAGGTAGGATTGCCTTTGTCTGCTATGAAAGTTCTAAAATGCTTCCTAATGCTTAGGAGTAACACCTATACTGAGACCTAATCTTAGAATTTCTTAAGAGGAACTTGGAAAAGAAATAGGATCAGCCCTTATACACTCACTACAGAGTATGACCAAAAGTATATTTTAGCTCTAGCCTATAAGCTTGGAGTATGCAGTCACTGTAATAACCTAGTACCTAAGTTTCAAAGTAAACTTTCTTTAAATTACTTATTAGTTAGCAAAAGTGGTCTGAAGGATTAAACATAGCAATAACAAAAGGACTTCAAATTCTACTCCAAAAGTTTTTTGCTGTTCACTGTGGAAGAGCTACTTTTGTGAACTTCTAATTTTCCACAGACATCAAGAGGAAAATCTAACAGAAGACCAATATTTTTCCCTTCTAAAAATTTCAGAAAAGAACTATGTATTCAAATCTTTGCAGTTACCAGCAACACACCCACTGCCAAGTTCCTCAGGGGAAGTCCTGGTACACAGTAGTACTAGCAACCTGCTAAGCCTAAGACCATGGTGAAAAGCAGCCAAAAAATGACCATTTTTGTCTCTTTGACTGCCAGGTTTATTCCAAGAACAAGATGTTTCCAGGAATGAACCTTTTCTGGAAAACAGAAAGACCATAAAGTGCAGCCAGGACACTGAGCTAATGTGGATGGATGGCTTTGTTTTACAAGGACAGAAAAATCTGCCTCTGCTCATGTTGTGACCATACAGCAAAGAAAGAAGTATTTCTGTGTGAAGAAACAAATGTTTTCTCATTTATTTACATCCATGTTTGATGAAGAGATGGAGAGGTTGCAGGTACCTGTATAAACACACAAACTTTCTAAACTGTCAACTGGAGAAGTCATGTTTAAAACTAAGTGAATCTCCAGCTTATCTTTAGTTCTCAGGTTTAAAACTTTTTAAAAAGTTGTGACAATTTCTGTTTGATTTTGTCTGAGATTTAAGGCAAAGATAGTTTTAGATACACAGGAGCAGTCAGAGCTGTTAGGAATGATGGGAAGATGATAAAGCAAAGCTTTTTAATATCCAGATGAAATATCCAGACCTGCCAAAAGATTCCCTTGAGAGGTGGAAGATGGTGGAAGAAAAAGAGTCTTCAGGCTTTTCTCTGTCTGTCATTGCTGCTATCAACTTGCACCAGCGAACTGATGCCTGCATGACAGCCACCTCATATCCCTCTGCATGGAGGCAGCCACCCTGGGCTCTGAAGCATAGAGGGGGCATGGGTCTCCCCAGCCAGCCAAGTCATGGTCCCACTGCTAGTGTAACCCTGTCATCACAGAAGGATTAAAAGACTTCTCATATTTGAATTATCCAAAACACAGCAATCCTACAGCCTGTTTCAGCCAAGCCATTTGCTTTTCTGAGAAAATGAGGTTTCTTAGGTGCTACTAGTATCAACTATGCTGGTAAAGGAATACTTCAGCTGCTATATACTGCCTCAGTAAGATGCTCTGCTACTGAACAGATGACACCTTCCTAATGCAAGCAAAGGGCTGTTTAAACTGTCAATCACAAAGACATTTGAGGTACTTTATTTTTAAGATCTTTAAGAAGTATGTCAGCCACAGGCTTGATCTTTCAATATTTTGCAGGAATCCCATTCCCTGAAAAGTAGAGGTTTGTTGTTAAAGATGGTTGTCAATGACTGGGGTTAAGCTGTAAGCTGATCTGGAATTTTTTTAATAAAGTGCCTATTATTTGCAGAAAACTGCTGAGTAAAGCTATTCACTTATATAGTGCCACCCTGTCTTTAAAAACACCATAGTAATGTAGAGTTAGGCATACATTTAACTGTGTGGTCTTCCAAAAGATGTGCACCAAACTAGTGTACAGCACTTGTACAAGTTATACTGCACTTGCCTGCGTGGCTGTTGCAAGAACTGACATCCTAGTGCAGTCAAACCTGACTGCCTGCAATTTGAAAGTCCAACCCCAAGTAGATTCAGATGTCCTGAAGAACAGCAAGATCCCATAGTACTCGTCTGAGCTTAAGTGTCTCAAACAATTCATACTGGGAAACTGTCTTCCCAAGTTTCAGCTGACTGAAAATGCCCAGATACAAACTCCTTCCAGCTGAACTTGATGCTTCTGACACAAACTCCTCAACTAGGCCAGTTGTCTTCTGCTTACACAAAGCTTATGTCTGATAATGACTTCCCTTGTATGACCTAAAGAGAAAGGCATTCTGGAAAAAAACCTGCTGCTATGATTTTACTCTATGTGTTCCAGCCTGGAGTTTTGAAATGGTAGACCAAATCCCAGTCATGACTGTTGTCAGGAAATGACAGAAAACCACTGTCTATGTGAAAACTCCTATACTCTTTTCCACATTTCCCACTGAATTGTTACTAGCAGACACTAATCATATTTGTATTGGGATGTAAAACTTCTGACAGGCAGAATTTCAAAAGACCAACACAAATGGAAACCGGTAAAATCAAGAGAAAGGGAAGAGCATGACTTCAGGAGGAAAATAAAAGCCTAGGAATCCTCTTATTCTAAATATCCACTTGTTGGCTGCACATCAAGTGAGGTCCAAGCTCAAGCCTACCCTAGTGAGGGTGAAATTGCAGGACCAGCCCAGTCATTTTCTTCACTCTCCACTGGCACAAGCAAAGCTCCCACTCCTGCAGCCTGATGAGACAATTGAGCTTCTTACCACATCCTGGTCTTCTGCTACATCCGGGAGCCCAGCACCTTATCTCAGGGCTGGTCATACCTCCTGAGTCACAGCCAAGCTCCCAGGTTTTCCAAGTAACCATCAGCTGTGCTCAGGACAGCAACTCACCCTGTGTGCTCCTCGCTCTAACAAAATCTTGAAGCCCTTCCAAGAAGGGAAAGGCCTTAAAAGGCCTAAAAAAAAAGAAAAAGAAAGAAAAAGAAATAAACTTGAGGAGAAAACCAGTTGATTACAGGGGACAACAAATGAAGATACAAGGGAAAGGGTGCAAAAGTTACAAGTTCAAAAATGTATCTGTAGAGGACTAGGGGGAGATGCCAAGCAGGGCACCCCTTACTTCTTGAAGCTGTCCAGAGAGGCAGTGGCCACCACAAAGGGGTGTTCTGCACAGGGTTATGAGAGGACAAGATGCACAACCACGAAGATGCCCCACAGAGCTTCTTGCTCCTGGTGGCACACATGACTAGCCTGGCCAGGGCTAGGAGATTGCTGGCAAACTCCAGTGACACTACTGCTGCCAGACACTGGCTCCTTCTATTCTTTAAAGCAGGATGAGGATTTTTTTTTTTGTTATTAAGGGCTTAAATACCCCTTCAAAACATTTAGCAGCAGTTCTGCCCCAGCATTATCCCATGCTAACCCCATGGTGTCATCCCATGAACTCTCTGGTTTGACTGTATGAAACAGTAAGACAGGCCTCCTGTATTTCTTCTCTGAGTTGGAAAAAGCTGTCTGGAAGAACTGGAAGAACAGCTGTAAATTTCAAAGCTTTATTTTCCTACCTTACTATCCCATATGATTTTGAAAGTGAATACCGGTACTGTCTAATTACCTTCATGGCAGCGCAGAGCTGCTCAGAGCAGCAGTTGCCTTTGAATACGGACTTTTCAGCAGAATACAAACTCTGACAATGTAATGCCAAGGCTAGAGAACACCCTTTGAATTTAAGCCTTTTGTATTTAATAGAAAATAATTTAAAAGCCCTATTTGCATGGCTATTTAAGGCAAGCTTATTAAGCTGGGCTCAATAGTACTGTGCAGAAACAATATAATTCATGGACTTCAGGTTACAGGGAAATAACCTTGTCTTCCTCATAATGTCATATTGTATAATAGTGATATAACTCATTTGGGTGACACAGCAATTGAAACCGAGATTGCTGTGCTCCTTTGCCATTGCAGGTGTTGTGCTGTATATGCAAACTGTGATACAGGGTTAGTTACTAATGGTAAATGCTAATCCCTGGGAGCAAGGGTGGAACAGAGGGAACTCCAGCCTTCGTGCCTTCCCTGAACACCTCAGGAACAGCACAGGACACACTGCACCTCAACACCTAATTCCAAAGGGTTGCTATCAACTAGGGCTAGGTTTCAGGGAAAGAAAAAAAAAAAGGAAAAAAAATTACTATTTTCTTTATGGAAATCTTTAAATTTTTCCTTTTTTCTGCAAGCATTCCAAACGCCCTGCTATATGTATTCCACACAACTAGCTAGCCATTCCCATAAAATACATGAGCAAGAGAATTCAGAAATATGGCTCTCACGAAAGGCTTCAGACAAACCAAACAAGTGAACAAAAATTCAGTAAGACTTTGGCCTGATAGCTCTCTTTATGGATAGACAGGCTTTTGTTCAGGTTCTTGACATTTTGTAAAGGAATCAAAGGGGTCTAATATAAAGGAAATCTAGAAGATGGAGTTTCTTTTTTAAACAGTTTTTAAAGCACTACAACACAATGACTGGGTATAGATCACCTCACCCACATCAAAGAATGGAAACCCAGCTATGCAAAAGAATCCCTCCATTGTAGAAAAACATTACTTCCCAGTGTTGCGAATACATCATTGTATTAAACAGTAGTGTCAAATTCACCAGCTAGAGCAAACACTTGTAAAGTATTTGGGGAAACTTCAGTGAAAGAGAATCATAAGATATACAAGACCTAGGGACGTCTCTTTAAATTACTTCTGAGATCTGTAAAAATTACAGTTCTAGCTTTTTTCCTTTTCCTTTTTTTTGTTTTTTTTGGGGGTTTTTTTAGAGTTTTTTTGTTTTGTTTTTGAAGCTGGGGTTTTGCAGACTCTATCCACTCTCCTCAGAACTCTCAGCTGGCTTTAAGCTAACGATGTGTTTATTTTTGATGAACAATAGGGGAAACTTCTAACCAGCAGCATTACTTGGCTTCTTTTATTTTGTGCTGGTTGTTGAAAGATAGATTGTGAATGTGGACAAGCAAGCTATTCAAAGTCAGCTCTAGCATGGATTCCAGGGATCCAGTGGAATAGCAAAGGCCTTATAACAAATCATGCAACATCCTATACAAAAGCTGAGAAGATAAATAAAGCTAGTGTTGTAATCTAACAGAAAAAAAGATCACGTGCTGAGTCTACAACTGTCAGGCAAAACAGGTCCAGAAATTCTGTGCCTTTCCTCCACATATATAGAAAATAAGGTAATCCAAAACATGGAAGGCTTTGGAAGTCCTGACTAGCAGAAAGCCATGCTGGTAATCCAAAAAATGGCATACACCTCTGTGTGTCTCACACGTAATTCTTCATGAACTTTGGAATCTGATTGCTCAGAACAGGATGCTTTTCCTGGAAATTGTTGGTTTGTTTCCAGTTTGGGCAGCAGCTGTCATTCAGCATTTGCAGTTCAGCCACTGCTGCCTACCAGGGGAGATATCCTGGCAGAGGAGGGGACACCCTTGTCATAGTTTAATCCCATCCATCATCTAACACCCACACAGGCCCTTGCTCACTCCCTCCAGTGGGGTGGTGGAGAGAATTGGAAGAGGAAAAGTGAGAAAACCTATAGTTTGAGATAAAATTTTCATAGGTAAAGCAGAAACCACACACGTAAGCAAAACAAAACAAAGAATTCATTCACAACTTCCCATGAGCAAGCAAGGTTCAGCCATCTCCAGGAAAGCAGAGCTTCACCACATGCAGTGGTTACTTGGGAAGACAAACACCATCACTCCAAAAGTTCTCCCCTTTTTTCTTCTTTCCCCAGCTTTATATACTGAACATGACATCATATGGTATGGAATATCCCTTTGGCCAGTTGGGGTCAGCTGTCTCAGCTGTGTCCCCTCCCAGTTTCTTGTGCACCCCTAGCCTACTTGCTAGCGGGGTGGTGTGAGAAGCAGAAAAGGCCTAGGCTCTGGGTAATCACTGCTCAACAATAACTACATCTCCCTGAATTACTGGTATTTTTTCAGCACAAATCCAAAACATAGCCCCATACTAGCTACTATGAAGAAAATTAAGTCAACCCCACAATAACCCAGAACTTCAACATTGCCCCTGTTGTACATTACAGCCCATCACAAAGGCTGTATGGATTCTCCTGTTTAGACACATATTGCAAGTAAGGCCATTTTAGAAAACAGAACACGTAAACACATCAAATGTATATAGGGAGGTGAGACTCCTTCCCTGCCTCAAGGAATCACTCCTGATCACATGCAGCTGGTGGAAGCTTTGCTAAATGAGTGCTTCCACACATCCTTGAGTGAGTCAGGTAAGCTACTGTTTCTGGTTTCCTCGTGTAGCATATCAGTACATTAATTAATAGTACAACAGTCTTTCCTTGCTTACAGGGCTGCTATGTGATCCAATGTGATAAAACCATGTCATAGTATAATGCTGACTGAATATCATTCAGTTTTGACTTAAAGTGGCTTAATTATTGTCAAGAACTGGCCAGATTTTGATGAGATATAAAAAAATCCAGCACTTGAGCATTTCTGTGCTTTATGTGAAAGTATTGTTTTGGGTTTCAAATCTGTGTCTTAGTGTTCCTAAGATGGTATAAAATTGTCACAAACTTCTCCAGAAGAGGCAGTCAAATATTAATCTTCTTACAAATAAACCACAAATTGAGGCTGGTTGCAGTACCCTTACTGTTTGTCCACCTGCCACAGAGCAAGGAGTTTGAGACAAAACATACATCAGGGTCTCACAGACTTTTCCAGATCTGCAGCTGCCCAGGTACCATTGTAAGCCTGTGGTTTGATAGATTTTGGTTTGGTTTGGTTTTTTCAATAGTGGTGCACAAATAAGCACTTCATCCAATTTTTCCCATTTCTGGTGATAGCTTCCAGCTCCCACACAAAATTTCAGGTTTGCAGGCGTAACTGACAGGAATGTATGGTTCTTGGAATGAGCATCTGAGAGATGAAGGTAGCTGCCTGCACCAGCACAAGTCACCAGGAGAAATGTCCTTGGAACCACAACCTAAGAGATGACAAGATATTTCTTCCATTCCTTTTTTGGCTACAATGAGCAACATGGAAGCACTGACAAGCCTTGCTTCTTTCTCTGCCCAGCTGCTCCTCTTCTTTTCCTTTCCTCCCCTCCTGGCTGAATCCAGAAGAGTGTATTTAAATGCAATGAGAATTTAAAACTCTTAAGAACACAGGTAGCCACACAACCTTTTTAAACAGATGTCACATATGTGAGGAAAGAAAAGGTGAAATCAAAAATGGGCCCAATTCAAAATTTCTGTTCCACTGAAGCTGAACAGGGTTGAGTCTGTATGTAAGAAAATGTACAATTTAACTTTCACTGTTTAGGTTAATTCTGCCTAATTTGAAACTAAATTTCAAAACTTTACTAGAAATAAAATGTTACCCAGACATACACCAGACTAGTGAAATAATCCTCATCACCATCTCATTCTCTGACATTGTTAACAATGGCTTTTTTGTCTGATATTAGGATGTTTAAGGAACCTTATATATTAAGAGGAACCCATAGAAAACTGTGACGAGAGCCACATAATGCAGGTCTTCACTGGCACCAGATCACAGATGATTTCAAAGTACAGCTTGCCAATTTCCAAGAGCTAAGTGAGGTGTCTACATTTGTTTCCTGCTTGTATAAGCACACTGGATAGGTTTGCCTTGGTTTTTCCAATTAAAAGTTTCTTCACCTTCCTAAGGACACATCTGAATGATGCATTTGAATGGGAACTTGTTTCAGCCCATCTCCTCTACCTTGTGAGATCCAGCATTTACTAGTGCTATTTGGCATCATTAACAAGTCCTTTTTATGTATTGCAAAGCCTCTTGCAATCAAGTACAGGACTAGCTCTAGTCCAAGACTTCAAATCAAGGCTATAGGGACACATAGGGAAAGCATATAAAAATATAAACATCCATGTGTAAACACAGGAATATAGTTTAGTTTTCTTATATTCCACCACATGCATTGAAACAGTCTGATGTATTTATTAACTAACTGGGGTGAACTAACATAGATGTACCTGGGTCCACTTTAATGGTAGCTTTAAATTCACCATACATAGAGGCAGAGAAAGGCCACAAGGTACAACTAACATTGTAAGTCGCTCTGACCACTGCCATCAGTTTCCCGAATCCTCTGCTCTTCAGTAACTGTAGGGTCATAGCTAGTGTACAGTTTCACAACTTCTGAGTAATTTCTTACCACCTCCTCTTGAATTAAAAAAAAAGAGATTAGGAAGGTGGGGTTTCTCTGCCTCTCAGGAATTTCGCTGAGGTTTTTCATCTATAGAAATTTCCCCCTGTAATGCCACCATCACTGAGAACCTTTGAAGCTAAAAGCTCAAATAACTACAAGTCGGGCTAAAGCAGCAATGCTAACATGACCAGCTGCACACCAGTGTATTTTTACCATGACAGGCAGGAATGGATGTTTTACTCATTCAGGACAATGACTGCTCTGAAAAATAACTCTTAACCCTGTCTTTCCTGCCACATCCAGGTTGTGCTATCAGTATCTGCCTCTTACACAACTTAGATGATTTGAATATGAAAAGTGAGGAGCTGCTGGCACATTGCCTTACTATAAGAGAAGAAAGGGGAGTTATTTCTAAAGGGAAATGAGTTGCATGGCAACACATAGCACATGTTACCTGTAAACAAAAGCAAATTTGGGCAGGGGAAGGCACCAGGCCCTGCGGCACATGGAGAAAAATGGAAAACGGGGACAATAGCAGGAAGCCAGAACACTCCTTGGAGTACAAAAGGGGGTCAAAAAATGACATGCATCAAGTATCTCTATGGATTTACTTTGTGAGATCGTGAAACAAGGAGAAATGCTTTGATGCTCAGCTTTCTGGATCACTAAAAGCATCCTGGGAGTCATTGTAATTGCTCTCCCCAAGTTCCACCCAAACAATTAATGCTCTGCTTTCTCTTCATGTTAGGAAGGAGTGGTTTGCTAGTTCTGTGGCAAAAAAATGAGGAGGCATGGCAATACAAACGATGCATAAAAAGTACATCTGAAAGTTCAGTAGAGTTATTGTTAGGTGCATTTTAAGGTTTTACTTAATAACAAGTGGCATCTCGACTCCTGCTAAACTAGCAGTCTTTACCCTCATGAATGTTCACGTGTGTATACATGTGTGTTTGTCATGACTCAGGGAATGCATAAGTGATTTTAATAGTTTTCAAGGACGTGGCTATATTTTGACAAAGCCAACATCATACTTCTCATGACATCAGAGCAAAACTGCAACTGCAAAAAGTTAGGAGGCAAGCTACCTTTCTTGCCCCTCTACTTGGCACTGGTGAGGCCACACCTTGAGTACTGTGTGCAGTTTTGGGCACCGCAGTATAGGAGGGACATTGAGGTGCTGGAGAGGGTGCAGAGAAGGGCAACTAAGCTAGTTCAGGGGTATGGAGAACAGGCCTTATGAGGAGAGGCGATAGAGATACTCTATTTAAATCTAGTAATCTTTCTTATTCTAGCAAGAAATGCCAGAACAAGTCTCCAATCCAGATGGAGATACCCATTCACTACAAGAATCTGTGTCAAAACAGAATACTTCTGCTATTCTTTCACTCAGTTTAAAACCAAGCAGTACTGGTTTGTTACAGTACTGTTTTTTTACAGTACTGTTTTGCTACAAGCTTGGGGAAAAAAACAACAAATATACACTTGAGGCAATGTTTCTCCTGAAATTTGACACAGTTGACTGTAAATTCTCCCACTGAAACTCTAGTATTAAAAAAATACAGGGGTTATTTCCTTAACAATGTTATTCACCAGCAATCATAATTTAAAGTTAGTCTATGAGCATACATTTTATTGCCTTTAACTTCTGAAATTGAGCTAGAATCAAGCCAAAGTCAGAGTTTATCTGACATTGGATGATACATTTCTTATCTTTTACAATCAAACACCATATTATACTTGTGTATATCTACTTATATTTTTATTAGCCATGAAAAGAATAATCTTTTTTTACATCTACATCTATTTTATATAATTGGAACACCAGTGACACCAGTTTGTCCAAGCCCTAGCCATATTTAAAGAGTGGATTTGGGATCCTTATTCTTGATTAGAGTCTGATAAATAATTGTGTTACAGAAATGGATGATTACTGATTGCAGACCTTTCAAACCTATACATATTAAAAGTAAATACACGGAGCAAGATCACTGCTCGTAACAGATTCTAAAGCATCACCTGTAATGCTTTAAAAGTGGAAGCCTGGAGCTATACTCAAGTGAAGACACAATTTATCCCACCTTTCAGGCTGGAGATAAGGTGATAGTTGAAAAAAACACTAGTGATGAAAGGGGAAAGGAAAATCACTCTCTTTGTAGTCTGAACAGAGTGGCAGATTAGCAGAGTTTTTTTTTTCAGGAAAGAGTAAACAAAGGAAAGGCTCCCAGAAAAATGAGTGTGAGGAAGATAAAGGGCACATTCATCCCTGGGTCTCAATTGGACTTTGAAGTAAGACCGAGTCCCTGCATTTCCTGCTGGCATATTAGTCCAGGAAAAGAACCTGGGGAAAAAAATTGCCCTGACTTAAAAAAGGTGCAGATATATAGTGATCTTCAGAAGCAGTGCAATTCCTTCCTAGTAATATCAAATGTAGATCCACATTTTTTTTTCTTCATACTTTCCAGCACCTACATTTCAATGCCTAGCCTGTGTGTGCATGCAGTTATCAGGCTGCAACTGCACAAGATTTATGCCTCCAGCTCCACCTCTCTGTTTCTAGCCTAAGATTCATGCTTGAAGGTTACCAGAAAAGTTATGAAAAAAAGATGCCAAACCCATTGGATCTTCAATTTCCTACTTAAAAGCAAATTTCCACAAGACTTTCACAATATTTTACATTCGTCAAGATCAGAATCTTGGGCAGGCAAATGTGGGGGGGTTCCTAGAAACCCCCCAGCGTGTCACATGTGCAGGCACATTCTCCTTACATCATCTTCTTATACAAAAGCGTGGTGATCCTGCCTGGCAATGCAGAGGCAGAGACTGTCCAGCCTCCTGTTTTCTTCCTTTTCAGTTCAAGACTTGCACTGCTCCGTAGGGACTGCTCCCAGCCCGGCTTCTCTGTGGTTATGCTATGTGACTGTGTCCCATTTCCACCTGATCAAGTAGGCCAAAACAAATAAACTTGGTCACAGTGACATATGCTAAAAGTTCACCCTTTTGATTAAAGGAATGAGAAGATATGACATTAGCACCTAGTCAGGTACAGAAAGTTTCCAGAATAAGCTCTGGTTTTGGATCATCCTTTCTTTGAATAGGAGATTTCTCTGTCCCAATCCTAAATGTGTAAGCTTGTGTGGCAAGACCCACATTAATTTATCTCCAGTGATGTAATTGCTAATGCATCCTTTGACCATGTGATGAAGTAGGCAGATAAGACAAAGTTTGTGTCAGTAAAATTCTGCTACTTTTTAATCTGGATTTAGCTTAGTATAAGCAGTAGACAGAAGACCAGAAGGAGAGTATGGCTGGAAATTAATATATTCTGCAACTGTCATGTTGACTCATATGAATATGGCATTGGAGCTTTAAGGAAGTGTTGAGCTAACCACCTGAAAAAGCCTATTTCAGAGGCAGTGATAGCTGTGAAGTACTGACCCTGTATCTAAACCCAAACTTTGCTAAAGTATAGATTTGGTTATTTTCTACCTGGCCTGGAGGCTGCTTCTGCTCTACAGTTTAGAAGCGGCTCTAATGAAGAAGATAATTGCATAACAGCCTATCCCAGAAGAGGAAGCTCTACTAGAGCTGCATGTCTCATGTTTATGAAAGGCATTAAGGCAAAAAGCACAGTAAAATTATCTAGTTAATAGGGTCCCTATAAATTAATTATTTATATTAATTCCTTGTGCACAAATGTCAAGTGCTTTTAGGGTCTGGTCAGTCATATTCATATTTATTGTAGTGCCTAGCTTGGTGAATGAAAGAGAATATGTCTTGGTCTAACAAATGCCTAATGAGAGGGGAAAAAAGGATCACTCTGACACCGCACAGTTTGAGAAAGAGACATGAGGACCAAAATAACGACCAAACAGCCTGCAAAACCTATTCAGAGGGAAGTTATTGAATAAATACAATAAGAATAAGGCCCACATCCTACAGAGACCTTTGCACTTGCTTTGCACTATTGTTTGTTAAAAAATACTGCATTAAATAATAAAAGCTAAGCAAATCTTCCCTTTCAATCCCATTCATCTCTCTTCTACCCAGATTGCACAGTTGTCATGTAATCAGTTGCTAACGACTGACAGCCAAAAGTCAAAAAATATAGTTTTGATGAATCCCCAACATCAGGGCCTGGAAAACACTGTCTAATTACATGATAGACCTTTTACTCCTCCACACAACTAAGAATAAATCTGTAGATGGTAAATGAGTCTCTCATAAATGTCTTCTATTTGACATGTTGTACAATAGCATAGACAAAGCAGAACTTGCCTTACCAATGATCACAGGTATTTTTCTTTAGGATTAAGTCTGAGAGAAATTGGCTGCACTGTTCCTACAACTCCCCTTGCTGGACGAGCAGTAGCAATGCAGGGGAAAAAAAAGTAGAAGAGTGTTACTCCCTGTTCTCTGAGCTATAAACAATTGCCAAGATAAGTCATTTTCCCAAGCTGAATAAAATATTTCATCATTTAATAAAGGTAAATATCCGAAAATACCTGCAGCCATAATGCAAAACTAAAATAGTGGGATTATATGTTGCTAGTCCTAACGGAAGAAAAAAATGTTGCCTTCTGGCTTGCCTGCTTGTTAAATATTCTTGGATGATTTGATAGCTAGGAAAAAAACCCAAAATACACTAATAATTACAGTGATACACACATTAGTCAGTACCAGTGCAGACATTTCGTTTCATAGCACCCAGATTACTGCTTGAAAGAACAACTCAGAAGTCAGCATACATGTTACAGCTATTGACTTTGCAATAATGTTACCATTAGTAGGACCCTTTTACCCAGTCAGTTCACAGAATCTAGTTAAATTTCAGTTCATGACCCGCAACCAGGAAGAAACACGTCTGGGAAGTTTGACTCTCAGTTAGCATTGTGATTTCTGCTTCATTTCAGAAACAGCAGATCCATTCTTTTACATTTAATGTGCCCTTAATAGAAAGGTGGTGAGAAGTGTTGAGCTGCCGATGCATAAGACTGGCATGTACTATTTAGCCAGGGGAAAAAAGTGTCCTAAGTCCAGCCTTAGTACACCACAAAACCCTCAGCACATTAACTTTTCCATGGGAAAACTGCATATAAAACTATTGATGAAGGAATTCTAAACCACTGCTGCTAGTTCAGGTCTTCATGTTTTCTATAGAACCTCTACATGCCTGCTAGCACTCTTTCTGTGATAGACATTGCAACGCTTTCTTCCTTCAGTATGGTCAGGTTATAGAAAATATCTTCTTTACTAGGAGGTCAGTGCATGATGAGTTCCTCTCAGTGATATCTTTTGGCCTATGTTTGTCACTGCTTTCTCCACATGTCTATAAAATCTAATGTAATAATCTAATTAAAATAGCTTCTCGGCTGCAGTAAAGCTGGGCATATTCATCCCACCAGAGGCACAGAAGAAAGGCTATATAATACTAACAATATAATTTCTCTACTGGTATTGTATTTATTAACCACTCAGCACTCTAATGTTTTGATGTGTTTCTGAGATTTAACAGGAAAAACATCTGTAAAACTATAAAGGGGAGGCCGCATTTTCTAAATTTAATGTTAAAATGTTTCATACCCTTCAAGTTGAGGAATACTTAAGTAAATAATGAGTCTTTCACTCTACTTTAAATAAGACCAAGCTCTAAGTACACTTCTGTTAAAGTCCCCTGGTGAAAGATAGGGTAGAAATCAGAAACAAAATATTCACAGAAAAAAATACCAGAGATTCACAACTCTATGGCTCCCAGCTGCATGCTATCCTCTTTGAATATGTGCCCCTCTCAGTTCTGCTGGTGGAAGAGAACACCTGGGCATTTTCTATAGTCTGTGCAAAGCCCTGCAGCTTAGCTTGAACCACCTTGCACAACAGCTTAAGTTAAGAGATCAGACTTTGCACTGATGTGGCTGAGGAGTGTTTGCGTATGCCATTCCATCAGTGATATCTGGCAGAGAGGCGATAATGAAAGCCAGAGCGAGAGGTGTGGTAAGAAGGCATAGCTCTAAATCATTTGTTAAATGAATGTATGTCTGAGCCTAGCTTTAAATTTGTGGTGGAAATACACGCTGTGTCCCTACCAACTACTGATTATATAGGTGAGTGAAGTAAATGGAGAAGCAAGGGCAAGAAAAATGAGGCTGCAGACTCCCTCCCGTTTATCCTAGGCACTAGTAAAGAAATAACTTAACTTTGCCCAGAAGTGAGCCAGCAACACATAGAGAAAATAAGGCAGGTGAGTGAGGGTGTCTCATGCAATGATAGCTTCTCAGCCTAGCTTAGAATTTGAAAATGCACTGATGACTTGCAGAGTCATGCTTCCAACTTACACACATCACGTACACGGAAACAGCTTTACATTGTCACTCACAGCTTTACATATAATGAAAGCAGTGACTCCTGTGTCTTTGTGCATCTTTTGTCGTCCACCAGTCTTCCCTACAGGACCAGAGTGAGGCAAAAAACACAAAGCAATACCAGGGGGAGACTTGAAATGCCTATTACCTTGCTCACACTGGGGCTGGTTTAGCAATGAAGAGGGATTGGCTGTTCCAGCGCAAGCCCAAGCCCCTTGCTACAGAGCCTCCTAGACCGATGTGCCAGGACTCGGCCGGGAGGTGGCAATACAGAACTGGAGACCAGGGTCAGAGATCCATGTATGCTCCTGAGGACAGAACAGAACTTTCCTTGCTCTTTATTTTCCTTTAACTGGTACTTCCACAGATCAAGGGGAAATTCAGAGGTACACACAAAATAGCTGTCAGGAAGAATGAAACCTCCAAATCGCCAACAAAAACATTGATATAAAACAATCAGAGTTTCATTCATCTGTGTAATAAATGACAACTCAGGGTCCTGCAGGCATTCTGTTATGATTAATAGTATCACTGAAGTTTTTACCAACTGAAAGAATAGAGCAGCAGCAACCTTCTACGTCATTCTGTAAGTTAATGTTATGCTATCCTTTGCTAGTGTAACGGAGTGAGTGCTTCAAAAAAAATTTTGTAGATGTAAAGCTTTGGAAAAAGGAGATGACAGTACATGTGGAAATACTCTCAATTTTTCATTTTCTTATTCTTTTCTTAGTATTTTCCTGTTAGCTTACTTGCAGTATTTTGGATAGAACTGTTTTTTCTCCTATGGAAAACAGCTAATTCCAACAGTCTCTACAGGAAACCATAATGTTTGAGATTGATTGCTAAATTGCGAAATGCTAATGTATACATTGTTCTTTTGCTTGAACCAGACCAACATATAGATGCAGAATCAGTGAAATCTTAAATGGAAGCTTGATGGATGTTTTGATTTAGGACTTTAGCTATCTGTCTTGATGTCTAGACTTACCTGTGCAGGGGTGCTGGAGAAGAACACAGGGCCTCCCTTTGCATCCACTCAGGTTGTCTTAGACATTCAGATTGTCTCTGAACCTAAGTTATAGAAGAATAAAGAAAAGCAGAGAGAAAAAGTGTTGTGCACCATTTTAGACATGTTCCACAAAAAATGTACTAACAAGTCAGGCTGTAATTTTATTTGTAACTGAAGTGACATGAATGAAACTTTTGAGCTTCAGTTCATGATGTATTCATAGCTTCAGGGCTTTCCATTTTGTATAGATGTGCTTACATCTGTACAATATGAAAATTAAATTAGTTATCTATGTCACTAAAATGTGAACATGTTGTCCCTGACAGGTGAAAGAATATACTCTCTTACACCTTGCAAAGCCACATGACTGCTGCTTTTTGGTGTCAAATTATCTGGCTGTGCTTTATTTCTCTGTACAGTATCTCCTTTATTTTCCTGGCAGACATTTTGTAATTTTATTAGTGTTTACACAAATCACCAATTTCTTCCACAAATATTTTCTATGGAAAGTATGCAGTACTTTTGTTTTTCTTGGTAAACTATACATGCTGGCAACAGAGGTGACTTACATGTTAAATACTTATATTTGACTTGTAATTGGATTACACATTGAAATATTTGCACTGGTAATTGTTCTCCCGTTCTTAACTTCAATAAGTAATATTATAAATGTATCTAAATTTATTTTAAGAACATCTGAAAAGTTTTTTTGTATGGATATATCAAACTTTAGATTTGCTAAACAATATTATTTTGAGAATTGTCCATTTATGCCAGCAGGATTTTCTGTCTGTGACAGAAATGTCTATGAAAACCATTTGTGAATAGAAAACCACTGTTGAATCTTAGTATTAGCAGCAATGATTATTATATTAAAGGTCAAAACCATCAGAAACAAGGAACCCAGCCTTGCATTTTTCTTGATAAATAAACAATAGCAATGCATTTACATAACCTATAAAGCAATAAAACTGAAATGGAATGCTTTAATACCCTGACTGTTGTGTTTTTAGAAAAAAATCTTAATCATACTATTTGAAAACTTGGAAAGCTAAGGTCATGAAAAAAAAGTTAATTACTGCTGCAATTATAGCCCATTTTACCTTGCTCCTGTGTGACTGGAAGCACCACTATTCTTCTCTGCTCCTTCTTCTCTGATAGCCTCTGGCTAGATACTTTATCTCTGTTTCCTCTGTCTCTTACTCCTATTATCCCTGAAGCAGTTCACTTTCACCCAGTCCTTTTCCAAGCCTCTACCCATCTTACTTATAAAAGCTGTTCTGGTGTCTGATGTCCAGATTTCTTCCTCAGACCTCATCATTAGCTTTCCCTTGTCCTCCACACTTCCAATTGCTAAAATAATACTTTATTTATCCTACTGTTATATACCAGTGTATTTGTTGGTCTCAAGCCAGTTCCTGTTAGTTTTTCTATGCTATTCTGAATTACAGTCATGATCCTCCAAACCATAAAATAAATGGTCAGAAGAGTGAATGGGGAAAAGTTACAACATTCCAAATCAAAACTAACTTGTTATTTCCTTATAAAGCATAATCCAAGATTTCTTGTAATTGTTAAATTAAAGAAAAGCACAGTTGTTGAGTAAAGAACATATCTGGGCAACCTTTCCAGTGAATTGATCATTCTGTAGCTATTAGCAATTTTTTAACTTCTTTGAGCCATTCATTTCAAAAATAAAATAGAATAATCTAGAAAAACAAAATGTCAAAAATTGTTTTTTGAATTAACCTCTAACATTTTTTGATGGATTTGCAAGTAAGCTAGAAAAGCAAAGGAGGAAGATTTAGGGTTTTTTAATCACCTTTGTTTCCTCTGTCCTATGCTCTCAGGTTACATTGGAGTGCAGGAAGCAGCTTGCATATGGCTATATGGTATTCAAGGTTCAAGTTATTATAGTGCACAGATTCACTTCTAACTCTAACAAAAGACTCTCTGCTCTAGAACTTAAATCTTCCACTTCTGAGTCAGGAGAGATGACTCTAACCAGGATACAAACGAATATTTCAGAAATTCATGGTAAGTGTAACACTGCAATGAGAAGGATTGACATAAAAGAAAAAAGAAATGTAAGGTATGTCTTTCCCTGCTATAGTTCTCCGAAGGATTTCCGTTTAACGCATGGTACTTGTTAAACAGCTTGAAAAGTGAACCAAAGACATCTTTGAGCTAAGCAAACTATTACAACGACTAACAGTTCTGAGCCATTACATTTCTGAGAATTTCTGCATCAAAACTTATTTTCAGTTTGACATAAACCACAGTTGCTCACAGAGCATTTAGAAAACTGTTGAAGTCTTTGTTCTGTTACCAACTCCCAGTTGCTATGTAATAGATCTGTTTACACATCAATTTTGCAACTTGTGTTGAGTCAAATAAAACCAGTAGCCTTCCTCATTTATTTAATCTAGTATGTCTGAAAGAGCTATCAAAACAGAGCAAGAACACAAAGTGTCAGGTTCCATAGCTTCTCATACAAGAAGAAATCCTATTGCCTTTAAAAGAGTGACAATTTTCATCACCTTTGTCTTCAAGCCAGTCCTGTTTACAACTAATCTGCTGGCCCTTAATTCTCTCATTACTTTATGGTTTTCAGTGCCAAGAACCAAATATAACTTTAGGAAGAACCTGAATTCATAAAGGATGGCAAGAAGAAGGGAATTTTTTCCCCCAGATCTTAAGTAGAAAAATAATATTCACCTGAATAATATTCACCTGAAGGTGAAATAACATTCACTTTCATTTTGAAAGTGAAGGAGTAGTACGCAGAAATGACAATGACATTGGGAAGTAATTTCCAGTCAGAGCTTTTAAAAACAACTGCCATATCTACTTGAAGAAATTAAATAAAGAGCACAAAAAAATCTTTTCCATCTGTATTGTAGCAAGTATAGTACCCTATTGATCTGCACAACTGATTAATGATGTATATTTATCCCTTTCAAAAGTCACAATTTGTTTGAACTGCCGTATGCATGACCCAATCTACTTGACTTGCTTTATAATTAATTGACGTTGTTTTAATTGCAGCAGCATCAGTGGAGCACATAGCAGATCCAAATCAGAAACATATCTTTACCCTATCAACAAACAAAGCATTGTTATTAGCTGTCCATATTTTCTAGTCCTATGCAACTGCATAGAGGTTCAGGTTGGTTGCATAAAGTTGAAGTTTGGTTTGATTATATCTGATCATATCAAAGGGACCTGGCTAACATCCAAGTTTTGCCAGGGATAACAAGCATTGGCTTGCTTGTTTCAATGGAGCTTGTTCACAAAAAACTCTGGGACCTCCTAACTTGTAAAAACACAATTGTGCTATGATTTCTACTGACCTTTACTAAATGTACAGTCAACGTGGAGCAAAGCCCTAGTTACTTCATTTTTGTGCAGTCCTACTGCAGACTTGAGTCTGAACTCCTAACTTCCCCATATAAGAGCACTCGTACCTCTGGCAGATGCATGTGCGAGGTGCCAGGCAGGGTCATATTGGAGAGGTGACACACCAAAGGCCACTCAGTTTTTAACTGAGTCATGGCTCCACTCGGCGCCCAGCGTGACCGGACGCCGCTGGCGCCGCAGCCCAGCACTGCCTCACAGCACCGCCTCGCAACCCGCACGACCAACGCCCTCAGCCCGGAACAGAGCTGCTGGCGGAAGGCGCGGGCAGGTAGAGAGCCAGGCAGGCAGACCTCTCCGCTTCGGGGCAGAAAGGGACTGTGGTGCTATCCCTCCCCGAGCCCGACGGCCCCCAGTCGCTAGCTGGACCGACAGGTGGGGCCTGTAGGCGGGGCGTCCGTCCTGGCGAGGGCCGCGGTTGGGCTGGGCTGGGCTTGGGGCGGGGGGAGCAGCTCGCTGGTAGATAGGGGTTGGTGGGGGCGTGTGGGTTGGCCGTAGGGGATGAGGGGCCGTAGGGGATGAGGGGCCGTAGGGGAGAGTCCCGTTCCCCTGGCTGGCGTGGGGCGGGGGGCATGGGTAAGGGCAGCCGCGGTAGCTAGGGAGCCCCTCAGGCCTGACGGCAGCGTGGGACAGGCCGTTGGAGGGGGCTGCAGCTCCTCACAGTGTACGGTGCCGCTGTTCCCAGAGGGAGATGCCAGCGGGAGAAACCCTGTCAGGAAAAAAAGCACCTTTGTGTTAATGCTGATGGAAAGGCGTTTAGAAGTCGCCCCGTCCGCACCTGTGTAGTTTTGGGGGAATTGGTTGTTTTTCAAGGCCTCGCAGCCCAGCGTTTCAAGGAACTCGTTGCATTTTTATACAATAAGTATCATTTTTCTGTGTGACTGTTAGTGCTGTGAGTTGTTATGGACCGTTTCTCATAAATGAAGCAGAGTTTGGGAATGGTCTCGTGGCCTATCTCATTTTTGACTTTCACTAATCTTCCCATCTCTCCAGCTTAGTTAACTGAAATCAGGTGGGGACAGTAGGAGCTTTGTGATCTGTTGGAGTTCTGTAGCAGTCACTTGCAGTTGATGTTAGAAAGCAGGTAATGGTCATGTATGCCCATAAAATTAGTAAGACAAAACCTACAGTATATGGTTGTCTGTGGTGGATAGTTGGTCTCTCTTTCGTATTGTGGTGCCCAAAACCTCACACAAGACTTGAGGTGAGGCTGCATCAGTGCAGAGTGGGATTATCGCCTCCCTTGACTGGCTAGCAATGCAGTGCTTGATGAAGCCCAGGACACAGTTGGCCGTTTTGGCTGCCAGGACACACTGTTGACTCTTACTCGATTTGCTGTTGACCAGAACCCCAGACCTGTTTCTGTGGGGCTGCTCTCCAGCCTCTTGTTCCCCAGTCTATACGTACATCCAGGGTTGCCCTGTTCCAGGTGCAAAATCCAGCACTTGCCCTTGTTAAACTTCATGTGGTTGGTGATTGCCCAAATATTTTTGAACTTTGAAGACCATTCTCTCGTTTAGGAGAATGATGGCCTCCTTACGACATTGAGGGGTTTTTTTTCCCCTCAACCAAGTAATTGCTTGAGATTCAGATAATTTCTTTTGTAGACAAAAGCAAGATCTTTTCTCTATTTGCTCCCAGCTCAGCTTCCTATTAGCCAAGCTTGGTATTCTCTGGTTGGCACAGAATTCAGTAATCTAAGCTATGATTTACATTGCTGGCAGGAAGGGTTTGGTGGGGGCCAACCATGTTGCAACCATGCCGTGTGTCTGCACAGGGTGGAGCACTGTCATCTCATTTTTATTAAGATGACATTTGTCTTCTGGGAAAGTACTTAATAAATCATCTTAAGAGCAGGGAGTCTTGCAGGTCAGCAAAATTGGCTTTGGCAAGGAAGTCAACGAACAGTAATTGAGAACCCTACAAGTCCTGACACCACAAACATGGGTTTACTTGATACATATTTTAAAATGGAATATTTTCTGTTCAGCTGAAGAAGCTGTTGGAGCTGCAGGTCCCTGTTACATGCTCTTTCTTTGTTTCTGTAAAGTCACATGCGTCTTCTGACCAAATTAGGGTAAAATGATGCAGCAGTGCAACAGGGCAGTTTCCACAGCTTTTGCAAGCTTTCAAGTCGTTAACCCCTCAGTATCTTAGGAATCCCCTCAGTCCCTTACACGTGAGGTTATGGAGAGTTGGATAATGTCTTCAGAAACTGTCAAAATGGCTTACCTGCCTTTAAAATTGTGCTGTTTAGGTAGGACATTAAATACATTAACACTAAGGTGATCTCCAGTATTCAGTTTTAGGAACAGAGATGCAGTTTAGTGGACAAGCATGTGAAATTCACTGCAACTCTCTTCCAAGATGGTTCTTTGGAAGAGACAATGACTGCTTTGAGATTTCTCTACTGTCTTTTTATTAAAGATAATTCCTAGTATAAGATATGAGCCTGTCTGCAATAATAATGTTCCTTATGAGCCACAGAAAATGAAATCTCTGCATATAGTCTGGTTAGGATCATGTATTGTAAAGCACTGGCCTCTGTGAAACAAGTAATCAGACTTTGTATCTGCATTAGTGAAAATAAGTAAGGTGTGAAAACTGTTATAAATACTTCTCTGCTATATGTAAGATGATAGACATATAGAACTGCAGATGGTATATGTATTTGTGGGATTAGAGCCTAAAAAGACAATAAATCATATTGAAAACCTGAAAATGAAGGGAAAAGTGTATTCTAGTGGCTGAAAATTTAGTAATCCAAAACAAACTTTGTTTTTTGCAGAGCAGCAGGATCGTGACTTGCATTTACACAGACAGCAACTGGAAAAAATGCTAAGTTCTAACTTGGTGTCTTCACATAAGGATGTTACAAATGAGAGTTCAGAATTGAGTGAAATGAAAACTTCATATGAAAAACAATCTGTTGAAAAACGAACAATGACTCTGACTGAGAAGAATGGCTATCGTGACTTCATCTATGTGAATGCAGCTAAGATTTTTCAAGGCATTCATACCGAAAAGCCTAAGGATAGGCTGTTGGTGCGGTACGGGGAGGACTCGGGATCTCCCATGCTGCCTTTTAAAGATGAGTATTCCCAGCGTGTATCTTATGAACTGGCTTTCAATGCTCTAAAATGTAAGTACAGAACTTTTGCAAGAATTGCCAACAGCAATGGTGCAGCAGAGAAAATATGGAAAAGCAAAGTGTTTCATTTCATCAGATATCTGTATTTTTTGTGTGTGTTAAACCACAGGTTATTACTAGACTACTCTATCTCCCAAATATTTAAATATATCTATTAGCATTTTGTGAAATCAAATATTTAAACTCTATGCTTTTTTTTAATGTAAAGGAATTACTTGTTTAGAGTTGCTACTGTTTATGATTGAATTTGCCCTTAATTTCCACCATGTTTAAACTTTCAGCTTTTTCTTTAGTGATTTATAAGTCTTTGTTTGTAGAATTTTGTAGATTTCATAGCATTATCAATACTGTCTTTTTTTTGCAGATCAAGATTTTCTTGAAGAAATATTGTTAGATAGTTTTGTTTACCCATGCCAGTCAATAGTAAGTAGCATTTTCTGGAGGAAATAAATTTTGTATTTTCTGAGTTGATGTAAGTAGACTCTTTTGTGAGGATTCTGCAACATTCTTCAAAAGAACCTGTGTTGTTTTGAACTGTGTGGTAGCCTGAAGACTGAAATATTGCTGTCCATTTTAGAGAGCTGTCTAAAGCAACAATCTCCAAGGTACTAGATACGTTGTCTGTGAGATTCACGTTCCACCTTGCTGCTAGGAATCAAAACCTTCAAAGAAGGCAGGATAGTGAACCACTGGTTGTTGCAGTGTAACACTTAACTCAGTGATGTTGTCCATGAGCCAGTCTGTATGTCCCTGTTCCTTCCCAGTGGGGTGTCTCTGTGAGTAGAGAAAAATGCCTTGTTCCCTTCCAGTCCTTGGGAGTTGCAAAGCATGGAATGAACAGGATCAGACGAATGCATTGTTTCATTTCCTGGGCAAACTATATCGTGTAGAAATATTGTACTTGTACTGGCAAAAATTTGTCCAGTTTACTTTCTCAACATGCTTTCCTGCTTTGACATGGAAAGCAAATCTAGAGCTGGCAGATTATTCTGCTATTCCTTCCAGTTTAGTTTTTGATGCCTTTGAAAATTACAAGATGAACTTGACCTGATAGTATTTGTGGATATTGATGTGAGCAGATAAATGATCTAACACATTTTATTTTTGGCTTATTTTTGTCAGGAAGTAAGGCTTATGTGGTAACATTCTGTATTTGGTGGCATTTCCCTAATAACTTCAGTGTTTCCCTAATAACTTCAGCTAATTTTTGGTCATATTTGTGGGAAGATAAGAATTTTGAAGGCATTGAACTGTAGGAATTTAATGAAAAGAAGTAGACAAGAGTAACTGAAGTGTTAATTACTGTCCCTGAGAAGGTGATGTTCCCTGGTTTAAACATTTAGGCATGGGAAGGAGATTTTACAGGTGTCCCAACTGCAGAATAGTTATTATTATACTGAGCTTATGAGTTCATCTATACCAAAGAACTGCATGAGACGAATAGATGAGAAGTTTTTGCTAGCTTAGCTATTCAAGGAACCACTTTAGGTGGAGAAGATAATTTCAGAGTTTAAATTCTGGTAACATTAAAAGCCATTAAGATATATAATCTGTGTGTATGGAGATTGATTTTAATTTTAATAAGCTAGGTAACTTTTAAGTTGTGTATTTGATTTTTAAAAAAAAATCCTTCAGTGTTTTACTGGTTCTCTTGAAGTTTTTAATGTCTCTAACATGGGAGACTGCTGTTTGATATCATAGAATGGTTTCGGTTGAAGGGGGCCAACCCCTCCACTGTGGGCAGGGACACCTTCTGCTAGATCAAGTTGCTAAAGGCCCCATCCAACCTGGCCTCAAACACTTCCAGGGAGGGGACATCCACAACTTCTCTGGGCAACCTCTTCCAGTGTCTCACCACCTTACAGTAAAGAATTTCTTCCTAATATCTAACCTAAATCTACCCTTTTTCAGTTCAAAACTATTATGCCTTGTCCTATCACTACAATTCCTAATAAAGAGTCCCTCACCAACTTTCCTGTAGACCCTCTTTAAGCACTGAAAGGCTTCTATAAGGTCTCCCTGGAGCCTTCTTATCTTCAGGCTTAACAACCCCACGTCTTTCAGCCTGTCCTTGTCTTCATGGCCCTCAGTTGAGCAGGTCCATGTTCTTTTTATGCTGGGGCC
Source organism: Galbula dea (assembly GCA_013399015.1). NCBI lineage: Eukaryota > Metazoa > Chordata > Aves > Piciformes > Galbulidae > Galbula > Galbula dea. The sequence continues at coordinate 41,482 of VWZX01008009.1, forward strand.
CCAGACCTGGACACAGTACTCCTGGTGCGTTCTCATGAGGGCAGAGGGGCAGAATCACCTACCTCAATCTGCTGGCCATACTTCTTTTGATGAAGCCCAGGATGTGATTGACTTTGTGGGCTGTCAGCACATCTTCCTCTGTGTGCCTCTATACCAATGTAAGCAGCATGGGTAACAAAAAAGAGGAGCTGGAAGCTACAGTCCTGCTAGAAAGTTACTACCTAGTTGCCATTACTGAAACTTGGTGGGATGAATCCCATGACTAGAGTGCAAATATCAATGGCTACAGGCTCTTCAGAAGAGACAGATGAGGAAGGAAGGGTGGAGGTATTGCCCTGTATTGCAAGAACTGGATAGAGTGTGAAGAGCTGTCACTGAAGAATAGCCACAAGTAGGTTGAAAGCTTATGGGTGAGACCAAGGCAACAAAGGGAACCTTGTGGTTGGTGTCTTCTACAGGCCGCCTGATCAAGGGGAACCTGTTGATGAAGCCTTCTTTCTTCAGCTACAGGAGTCTTCCTGTTTACAGACTGTTATCCTGCTGGGGACTTCAGCGATCCTGACATCTGCTGGAAAAGTAACATGGTGAGCTGTAGGCAGTCCAGGGGACTCCTGAGTGTACCCGTGATGACTTCTTAAGCCAAGTAATTGACAGCCCTACCATAGGCAATGTGATGCTAGACCTGATGGTCACCAATGCAAGTGAAGTCATCAGTGATGGCAGGATTGGAGGCAGCCTGGGCTGCAGTGATACGCACTGGTGGAGTTCACAGTACTGAGGTATACAGCACAGGCAAAGAGTATAGTCAAGATCCTGAATGTTAGGAAGGCAAACTCCAGCTTTTCAAGGACCCCTTGGGAAATGGCCCTTAGGGACAAGGGAGCAGAACAGAGCTGGCAGACCTTTAAGTGTGCTTTCCATAGAATGCAGGAGCTCTTGATACTGAGGTGTAAGAAATCAGGCAAGGAAGGGAAGACACCAGGATGGCTGAGATATAAACTGCAGGTCAAACTAAAGGGTAAGAGGAAATTTCACAAGGAATGGAAACGGACAGGTATCCCAGGAATGTTGCTTGGTCATATCAGGATGAGGTCAGGAAGGCCAAGGCACAGCTGGAGCTAAGGTTGGCAAGGGATGCAAAGAACAATAAGAATGGCTTCTACAGGTATGCCAACCAGAAAAGGGAGGTCAAAGAAAGTGTTGTCCCTCTGATGAGCAAGTCTGGCAAGCTGCTAACAATAGATGAGGAGAAGGCTGAGGAAATCAACAGCTTTTTGCCTTATTCTTCACTGGGAACTCCTCACATCTCTGGATTTAGTGGACTGCAAGATGGGTACCAGGAGGGCAAAGTCCCTTCCACTGTAGGTAAGGATCAAGTTTGTAACCGCCTTAGGAACCTGAACGTATAAGTCTGTAGGTACTGGTGGGGTGCATCCCAGAATCCTGAAGGAATCAGCTGATATAGTTCCCAAGCCACTCTCAATGATACTTGAAAAGTTCTGGCAGTCAGGTGAAGTTCCTGATGACTGGAAATAGGGAAATACTGCATGCATTTTTAAAAAGGGTAGCAAGGACAACCCTGGGAACTGTCCTGTCAACCTCACTTCTGTGCCTGGGAAGGTCATGGAACGGAGATCCTCCTAGAAGATACTCCAAGGCACGTGGAGAACAGGAAGGTGATTTGAGACAGCCAGCATGGCTCTTCCACGGGCAAGTCCTGCCTCACCAACCTGGTGGCCTTTTATGATGGATTTACTACATCACTGGATAAAGGAAGAGCTACAGATGTCATCTATCTGGACTTGTCACGGTTCCCCACAACATCCTTCTCTCTGAATTGGAGAGATGGGTTTGATGGGTGGACTGTTCAGTGTATAGTGAATTGATTGAATGATCTCATCTGGAGGCTAGTGGTCAATGGCTTGATGTCCAGATGGAGATAAGTTACAAGTGTTGTCCTTCAGGGGTCTGTACTGGGACCAGTGCTGTTTAATATTGAGAGGAGGATTGAGTGCACCCTCAGCAGGTTTGCAGCTGACACCAAGCTGAGTGGTGCAGTTGACATGCCTGAGGGATGGGACGCCATCCAGAGGGACCTGGACAAGCTGGAGAGGCGGGCCTCTGTGAACCTCATGAGGTTCAACAAGGCCAAATGCAAAGTCCTGCACCTTGGTCAGGGCAATACCCAATATCAGTACAGGTCGGGAGATGATGTGATTGAGGATAGCCCTGCAGAGAGGAACTTGGGGTTACTGGTGGATGTAAAGCTTGACATGAGCTGACAATGTGCACTTCCAGCCCAGAAGGCTAAATGAATCCTGGGCTGCATCAAAAGAAGCATGGCCAGTGGACCAAGGGAGCTGATTCTGCCCCTCCACTCTGGTGAGGCCCCATCTGGAGTACTGCATCCAGTTCTAGAGTCTTTAGCATAAGAAAGACATGAACCTGTTGGAGCAGGTCCAGAGGAGGGCCACAAAGATGATCTGAAGGTTGGAACACCTCTGCTATGAGAAAAGGCTAAGAGAGTTGGGATTGTTCCGTCCGGTGAAGAGAAGGCTCTGGGGAGACCTTATTGCAGCCTATAAGAAAGATGGAATCAGTCTTTTTATCAAGGTCTGTTGTGATAAGACAAGGGATAATGGCTTTAAACTGAAGGAGGGGCAATTTTTCATGACGAGGGTGGTGAAGCACTGGAACATGTTGCCTAGAGAGCTGGTGGGTGACCCATCCCTGGAAACATTCAAGGTCAAGTTGGACAGGGCTGTGAGCAACCTGATCTAGTTATAGGTGTCCCTACTTGCAGCAGGGGCGTTGGACTAGATGACCTCTAAAGGTCCTTTCCAACTCCAACCTTTCTAGGTTTCTGTGATTCCTTGCTCATATTCAGTTTTTCATCCATCAGTATCTTCTCTGCAGAGATGATTTCAAGCTACTCGTTGCCCAGCCCGTATTGTCCTTGGGATTGCCCCAACCCAGGTACAGGGCCTTGCACTTGGCCTTGTTGACTTCATGAGGTTTACATGAGCCTACCTCTCAAGCCTGTCAAGGTCCATTTGGATGGCATCTCTTCTCTCCTGTGTGTCAGCTGCACCACACAGCTTGGTGTTTTCCTCATACTTGCTGAGGGTGCACTCAATCCCACTGTTCATGTCACCAACAAAGATGTTAAACAGCACTGGAAGATATTTTTGCAGAAGTAAGGCAAAGGTAAATTGCTGTATGTCACTTTCTCGATCTGGTTGCTTTTCCATTGCAGCCAGATGAATTAACCAGCTTGCTTGTTGTGATGCTTTATGACCTACAAGACCGTAAGTTTCAACCACGAAAGATTTTTGATGAAGAGGAACCTGTAGCAGAAGTTCAGAAAATAGATCGTTATCTATTCAGGTATACATGCTAAGAACTTCTTTTAGAATCATAGAATCATTTAGGTTGGAAAAGACCTTTAAGATTATCAAGTCAAACCATTAACCTAACACTGCCAAGTCTGCCACTAAACCGTGCCCCTAAGCATCACATCTATATGTCTTTTAAACACCTCCAGGGATGGTGACTCAACCACTTCCCCAGGCAGCCTGTTCCAGTGCTTGACAACCCTTTTGGGGAAGAAAATTTTCTGATATACAACCTAAGCCTCCCCCGATGCAACTTGAGGCCATTTTGTCTTGTCTTATCACTTGTTACTTCAGAGATGAGACCAACACCCACATTGTTACAACCTCCTTTCAGGTAGTTGTAGAGAATGAGAAGGTCTCCCTTCAGCCTCCTTCTCTCCAGGCTAACTGACCCCAGTTCTCAAGCGCTCCTTGTAAAACTTGTGCCCTCAACCCTTCACCAGCTTTGTTGGTCAGGGTCTTGCCTGTTAACGTGGCAGCCCTTCTTTGGTCATGCTTCAGCAACTCAATGTCCTTTTTGTAGTTAGGAGTCCAAAATTGAACAGTGTTTGAGGTGTGGCCTCACCAGTGCTGAGCACAGGGAAACAATCACTTATCTAGTCCTACTTGCCACACTATTACTTATACAAGCCAAGATGCTGTTGGCAATACTTGTATTATGGCACTTTATATTAAATATATATTATTGTAAGTAATTAGAGCAAGAACAACAGAAAAAGAGGACATGTAAAAGAGATTTTAAGTGTTGTTCAAGTATTTCTTTCATCAGTCTGTTGATGAACTCAGCAGGCATTTATTGGACAAAATTGCATTGCTGCTGGATTTAGAATAACCCAAAAATGTCCATGACTATTTTAAAATAAAGTGCAAGGTGTTCCTGGAGGGCAGTAAGTAATACACCTTGACATCTGAAGTAGCTTATCAGCAATTTTTATTTGCTTTGAAGTAGCATATGTCAAGATTGTGCATAAAGCTTGTGGAAAGAAAAGACTGAGAATATTTCCTCTGACTTTTTCATGGAAACTGACTCCTGGTTGCTATCTTGCTTGTGTTGTTTCTGTACACATTTAGAGGTCAGCTTTCATCAAACTCTTATTCTCCACATACATGTGTTTGTATCTTCAAACATACAAAAAAACCCCTGATGATTGTGATTTTTTTAGCTTTCTGTGAGAATGGGTATATTTGGGAGCCTGTCATAATTCCAGTCCCTTGTTCATTTAAGTAAAATAGTCTTAGCACATGCTGTGACCTTGCATCTACCATTGTTTGGGGTAGAAAAAGTCCTACAGCTGTGTTTTTTGTCACAGCATGCAAAATGAGGCCTGATGTTTGGTTTTGGTTTCTGAACAAGATAGTATTGTAACAGAAGTGTTGCATGTCAATAGCTGATATAAACATTTATAAAACTAACTGTGTGACTATGCTTTTTGTAGGTTTAGGACCAAACTGGCAGCTGCATTAGCCAGATGTCGAATCAAACATGATGCTCCTTCAATTGAATGCGTTCTACCAGAAACCGTACAGAAGCTGGAACAAAGAGCTTCTGCTTTACCTTTGTGTGTTTGGATAAACACCTTTAAAATCAGGTAAGGTCTTTATAGTATCATCTAGTATTGATGGCTTTACATATGAAGTGGTGTATTTTACTACAACACCTGTTTTGGAATTTCAAGGTTATGTGATTACCTGGATTTTAAGTTTCTTTTAGTAAATTTTGCTTAGTCCAGTGAGATTGCATTCTGTTTGATTATAGTTTTTATATATTGCAGTAATGGTATTCATAAACTGTAACAAAGTTGTGAAACAGCTTTTCTTCCTATTCCCTTGCTTGTGTGTGGGTCTTTCACCAAATAGATGAGGAAATAAAGTTAGAAGAACCATACCAGTGAGTAAGTTAATGTCTTCATTACATTTACAGTAGCATAATTTCAGTTATCAGCCATTAAATACATTGGTGAGCTGAGCTAAACTGAAAGGAATTGAAAGAACTCAACTAATCCAGCAGTAAATTTGCTGCAGTGTCTCCTAAGCAAATGGACATTTATGTTTGATGCTTTGACTCATCCTGTAGAAACACATATTTCTTTTAAAATTTATTTTATCAGACTTATTAATTGTTTCAAACCAGAACTTTTATGCCTAAAATACAGTGAACTCCCCTCCTGCATTAGGCAGTATTACATTTTATATGTACATGCACACCCCAAAAAAATTAAAGGCAAAAATCCATGTAATCAATGACAACTGTATTTTGTAAGTAACTGTTGTATATTTAATGGTCAGCATTGTATGTTTACAGCCTTGAAGATGTTTTCAGAGATTTGAAGATGAAGGGGTTCACAAGAGTTGAATCCATGTCAGACCTTAACCATTATACCTACTTTATGGATCAACATTGCAATGATGTATTGTTTTTTCCTTCCTCTCTTAAAGAAGAACTGCTTAATTTAGATCTTTTTGCAGATTGCACACTCTTACTTCAGGTGAGTTGATGTCACCCTTGTAATATAATCTGCAAACTGAAATAATGTTTTGCATTAGAATGAAGTCATGTGATTGTCCTTTTAAATCACTCGGACAGCAACATACTCTCAAAAGGTTTTGGACATATTTAGCAATTAGAAGGTTGGAAACTGATTCACTTGATAAATTTAGCATGAAAATGTTAATACTTAAAATTGGTAGCTACAATTAAATTAGTAAAATGTTTTAAATTTAATTTTAAAACTATTGAAATAAACATCAAAAGTGGTCAGAGGCAGTCTTATATACATTACCCTCAGTTAGTTAGATATTGGTATGCTAATATTGTAACATCTCTTACTCCTCAGCTGCATATTTGTGATGGAATGGTGAAAATACAAATGATCTTTGTATTTTGTGTAGAGTGGTTCCTACATCTCCATAAACCCCACTGGTCTTTTTCCAACCTTGCCGTCTGTAGCCTCCCAGGAAACACTGGTTGGAACAGTGGTTTGGAGTAACCCTGGAACAACACATAACCATAAATTATCTAAAGCATATAATGATTCTTGAGTGCTTAGCAGAAGCATTTCAAAGGGCATTTTCACTTGATGCCTAGCATTTTCTGGAGATTTTACTGCTCTTACAAAGTAATTGAGTATCTCAGTTCACTGTGTATAGTTTGAATGGAAGATTTACAGAAAAGAACTATACATGACAACTCCATAGGTCACTAGGACAAATCTGAGCATTACTACCTAAGAATATTGCATGTTAGGAAATGGAAGCCTCATAAACATCTCTGTGTGGTGGGGTAGGGTGGTACTTGAATTGTGCAAGTGGAGATGTAGATGTGAATGTAAACTTAAGGGTTTAGCCTTTTTTCTTTCCTTAACACCAGTATTTTCCAGGATGGTGGAAAACTTGTTCCAATCTTCACTCCTTACCTTTTAAAGTAATTTGATAAAGATAATGTTTGGTAGGTATCTCTCTTCAGCATATATAGTACAAGATCATTTAGCCTGGTAAATGTGGTTTCTGCATTCAAATCTGTCTCAGTGTCCAAATTCTAGCAGAATCTAAGTTTTTGATCTGTAAGGGCTTCATTTCTCCTACAATTTCGTCTCCAAGAGTTTTGGGAAGAATTCTGCATTTCTTGGTTCAGCTGCCTCTGAGGATGGATTTTGCATACTGTGGCCTATGTTTGACTTTTTTGGAATGGGTTGTCAGTAAGAATTCCTCCCTACGGAGATGACACACACTTAACCTTTCTTTTCCCCTAGAAATCTTATGCTTTCTAACACACTAGTTAGAATTAAATTATTTAAATTTAGTGAGTTTTAACTTAATAAGGTGCTTGGTTTTGTACTTTAATTCCATATTAGCTGCTATCCATGGTTAGTTTTTCTCCTCAGCTCTTTCTAGTTTGTCTTGAAAACAACGAAAGGAAGGTTGGCACTCAGAGAAACCAAAGTAGTTGGTCATATTTAATTTTGTGTCATTATTTTCTAGGATAAGTCTCGCAGCCTTGCTGTACACTCTGTACAGGCACTGTTGAATGCAGATGATGATGTTATAGTGGCTCACGTAGGTTCTCATCTGACCATTGCCCATATGTCAGCACTGACAATTCACAGCATGTCCAGAATTTTTGTTTGTGGTGTAAAATCTACAGGAAAAGAAGATGAACTGAGGAAATTGTTCAGTCATATGGGATGTGAAAGTAGGTGTTAAAACAGTTGGTATGCATAAAGTACTGTAATGCAGATATTTGTGATATCTATAAATATGACATATTTCTGTCAGGATTCAGAGATCTTGTTTGAGGATTTGGGGAGAGCAGTAAAAAACTTATTTTTTGCCAGAAGGTAAACAGACAACTCTTCAGCTACAATCAAGGTAATCGAAGGTTGTACGTAAAGTGTCACTGATGCAGGCTCCTGAAATACCAGGGTGAATTTTTCCTTATAAAGCTACTGTACAGTGGTTGGTACAGCTGGTAGCTGGGAACTTTTGGGTCCATCGATTTAGTGTCTTGGCTGTGGCTTTCAGTTTTGTTTTCACGTGTTTCTGAGCATGTTAATCCAAAACACATGCATTTCTCTGGCTTACCCAGAGGATCCAGTAAGAATAGAGTACAACAGGAAACTGGAACCCCACTAGCCCATTTTAGCTAAGGTCTAGTCCTTCAATCTGCTTGAAGTCAGTGGTGTATACTTGGGAGAATCTGGGTCTAGCAGGCTTTAGCTTTGTGGAACTCCTGTGTAACTGTGTTAACACCACAGTCTCTTCACCTTTACTGCATTAAAATTAGGCAGGGTTGCTTGTATGTGGAATTCCTCAGTTTTTCCCTTTTATTTTCAGATGTTCACTTGTTACATGAAGACTTTACTGACATTGAACCAACAGACCCGAGACTTGAAAAGGCAAAAGTTATTTTGCTGCTACCACAGTGCTCTGGGCTGGGTGTTGGCAATCCAGTAGAATTTATTTTAAATGAACATGGAGGTAAGTTTTAATACAACAGCTAGCTGATGCTTTCTGGTAGAAATAATATTTAAGTATTGTGGTCTGGACATGGTAGCTGCTTCAGTAAATTGCATCATTTTATAAAATACTCCTTTTAAATTTTAACTTTAGTTTCAATTTTAACTTCTAAAATTTAACTAAAATTTAATTCTAAACTTGAACAATTCTGTATGTCTAATATATGTGCAGGCTACTACAGAAATACAAAAGAAAATAAATAAATTACCCAGATTGTTTTTCCACACAAAATGAGCAAGAGTGTATTTGTCCTAGCTAGGATTCTCAACAAGAAAATAATAAATTTTTAGGTGGCATTGAAGGATTAAGAGTGTTTTGTAAAGGCAATTTCAATCTAAGTATGAAGTTTGAGGGTTACTCTGGGGAGCAGCGTGTATATAGCCTTTCTTTTAACATAAAAAGACTATAGGTAGAAAATTTATTTCAAGACACCAATGAGTATATATCATTTCTCCTTGATAACATTATTTTATCGATTGTAAAGTCTATTCACTGTACAATTTCCATTAAACAGAAACAAAAAAAAGAGGAAGTAGTAATTACAGGTAAAGGGGAAAAGAAGAACCATTTAGGCATTCCTTGGTATTGTGATTCATAAAATCTTCCTTCCCACTGCACTAGTAATAATCAGGTCTGTTTAACAATACATTTTCTGCAAAAACCTGAATTTTAAGACACTAATACAAGTTGCATTAATAAATTTACAACTCTTTTGCATTTAGATGCAGGATTGCTAAGAGATGTTATCCAAGGATCTGTATCTGCAGATAAGCTCAGTATTCTTGCTGGGAGGCAGCTTAATGAGTTAATGCATGCAATGAAATGTAAGTGTGCTAGCTCTTGGGTTTCTGGGAACACCTTGTACTATCTATTCCATTGTACCACTATAGTTAAAAATACACTGATTACTCTGTTAGTTGAGTGTGTAAACAAACCCCCTAAATAATGATCTCCTCAAGATAAAGATGTATCTGTGTCCTAATACTCACCAGCCATTAATACAATAATTATACATTAATACAACCTTGAGCATTGTAAAGAGAACAGGCTTAGTCATAATCTGTTTAGGAAAAGTTTTAAGTGTAATCTGACTCCATCTGCATGCTGCCACCTTCTTCCTCCCTCCTCTGGTAGCTGTGTGAAAAGGCTAGATGCAGCCCTGAATTCCTGCTGGAATCTGCAAATATTTGAAAAGATTTTAATTATTAAAACCCATTAGAGATTGAATTCTAATGTGTGCAGGTATTGGCAGAAATTCAATCCACACATAATTTTTATGCTGATTTCAGTCCTTATTAAACCACTGTGTGTATGAAGAAGTTGAGCAGTAGAAAAATTTGCTTTGTTTGTTTTGCAGTTAACAAAGTACAAGCTATTGTTTACTGTACTTGTTCGTTTTACCCAGAAGAAAATGAACTAGTAGTGAGAAAAGCACTGGAATCTGGAGTGGAAGGAGATAAAGTACAACCATATAGGTATGGAATGAGTAGTTTTATCTATGGAAAAATTAAGTATAAATTTAAGGTATAACTTTAAATTGTAGCACAATTCTTATCCTAGACTGATCTGTCTTGCATTAGATAAATATTTAAAAGTGTTTTGCTGCCTCTCATTCCACTCCTTTTGATGTTATGAGAGTACTAAGTAGCATCATCTTGACTTTGTCAACAAATACTTCTGTTCCCATCTGAAATTGAGATATGAGGGAAGCATCACTGGTTGGAAATGACATTGTGGTGAGCTTCAGACAGAACTGTTGCCTTCATCCTGTCAGTAGTCAGAGGATGATGATAGTTTAAGATAATACGGAGATTAGAAATCAGGGACTTTGCTAGCATGCTCTCAGCTTCACATCTGGAATGATCAGTTTCAAAAGAAAAAGAAAAGTCTTAAAATGTGAGAATAACATAGAAGAATAAGAACCTCTCTTGTAGGATTCTTTGCCTCTGTGTTCAGATGAATGCCTTCTGGGGGGACAGGTTACAGTAGAGAGGACATCCTGTGCAACTGTAACAAATACAAATATATATGAAAACATGTCTGTGTGTCATATACTTCATATATAGTTAAAACCTCTAAGCTGTCACCCTGTTGCTGCAGCCATTGTTAAAAGACTGATAGGTATTTTCTGTATTTTCCTTTCAGTCACAGCAGATAAATACTAAGAGCTGGGACTTGCTTGCACATGGATAGAATGGTTTATAGGATCCAGGTTCAAAGAGTTTATGTTACCAAAAGCACAGGAGAGTCATACTATGTTTTTAGATTTTATATTATCTTAGATGATGTTAATGACTCGGCCATTGTGGGGAAAGGTACTGTGGTTCAAGATATCATTCAGTGTATTAAAGTTCTGCTTTCTAATACAAGGCAGTCTCAGATGGTAAGAAAGGGAGAATAAAATTGCTTTAGGGTTTTTGTAGACCTGAGCAAATTTGTGACTGAGGACTGACTAAACTTCATAAATGATGACTGCAGAATTAGCTCCTCCTCCTTCGCTGGCATGCACGTATCTTTTGATGTTTTCAATGCATAGTTCTTGCTACACTGAAGCTGAGGTTAACCAATGTAAACAGAGCAGTAATAGGACACTGCAAATATAAAATATAGTGTGATTATGCTTGTCTTAACATGAAAGCTGAAGCCATTTAAGATGCATACTTACAACATCTCCTTGTATGCTTTCCTTGGAATGAATTGGGTAACTTGACTGAAAACACAGGAGAGAATGAAAAACTCTGTTGCAGAATTACTAGCCAGTGTTCATGGTAGACTAATAAAACAACCCATGTGATCATCACTGATCTACTTACTATTCATTTCCTTTTCCAAGAAAATTGAGGGCTTTCAGGAAACTCACAGGCCAATTCTGCTTATATGTATTGTATCTTTTGGAAATACTCTGCAGTGTTGGAGTGGTGCTGAACCAAAATAAGCGTGTGCTGGAGTTTGGGGTCGTACAGTTGGTGTAAGGGCTGTGAAGTTCTAAAGGTGATGTCAAGCATGAACCCACTGTCTAAGCTGAGCTCACCTTAATGATATGACAGTTTATAGCAAAAGCTTTACCTTACATAAGGGCAGACACTGGGAGCAGGTGTTGTATATGGAGGAGACATTAAACCAGTCATGCCTTTTGGCCTATCAAATTAAGAGTTACTTTCTGCATCAACTTTCAGCGTCAGGCCATCTGTTAAAGGGATTCCTGGTAACAGTAATCTGTGTATATCAATCAAAATGAAAATTAATCACTTTTCTGCACTGAATGACCAGATCTAAAAGCAAAAATTTTCTATGTATTGTAGGACCTAGACCGTTGTTTAGTAATGCAAGGAGAATGTGAGCCTTGTAGTCTGTTCCATCAAGTTCTGAGGGACATATGAAAAATCTAGATTCCAGTGAAAACTTGGGAACAATTAGATTTCTAGACTTCCCATTATAAATGGCCTAGCCAGCTAAATCAGGATATTGCGTACAAGTATTTTCTCCATAACCATCTTTGAATAAAGCTCTGTCTCAAGAGGATCAGTGGAGCATTGAGGAGGGGCTGTATCTTGCAGTCATCAACAATGTGAAGAGGAGAGGGTAATAATTACATAATGACATTTGGAAAGCATTTTTCTGTACTGAAACAGCTTAGTAGCACTAGTTTAGCAGCTTTATGAGTAAAAAGTCCTTGAGGCCTATTTGTAGCAGCTAGGGATTACTGGAATAAAGAGAGAAGATGAGAAAAGGCTAGTTCTAGTTCTTCCTTCTCACTAGGGCATTGCAAAACTGTAAATCTGAAAAAACAGCACTCGGTTATTACACATAAGCCAATTTTTCTAACTTAAAATGTTTAGCTTAGAGGGATACATGATTTATTATGAGCATATTCTTAATAGCTCTAAGCCAACAGCTCTACAATTTCTGGGTACTAAGTCTTTTCAGAGTATTCCCCAGCTTCATAGACAACTTGATAATTCAGTAACTGCAAACCTGAGAATGAACAGTCATCAATGATGTTCACCTGTATTTTTTAACTGGGTGTTAATATACTAAATTATTGGGAAGAAGTAAATGGGAATTATTGAAAAAAACCCCAGTTAATTCTAAAATGATGAATTCTCATGTCTTTCTTGAATTGCAGTTTTTAAAAATTAAGGTAAGGCTATGTAAGACTGCTGTTGAAAGACATAATTTGGAAATTACTTTTAATATATCCTCATGTATTTCCTTTTATATCCTTAAATATTATTTTCTGGTAATTTGTTTACTTTTTTCAGGCTTACTCCTCCTGTTTTTTCTACTTCCTTCAATTCAGAGGCTTCCACTGAAACCTTTTTCAGAACAGAGCCATCCGAAACTTCCAGTGGCTGTTTTCTAGCTGTTCTAGCAAGAAAGGTAAGCTAACAAAATTACCATTTAAAAACACCTCACAGAAAGAGAATATTGCCATGTTGCACAACTGATGATGTGAAGTGGAACATTTAAAAAATAATTCCTGTCTGTTCTTTAGCTGTCTTAAGAACAGAGACAAGGTGAGCATTTGAATTGTGCCACTGCTAGAGTTTTATGCTGAGCACAACTTTCCACCCTGTGCCTTTTCTTCTGGAGCTTTTAGTGATGAGAGCAGTCTCTTGATCTAAGTCGTGCTAGAACATCCAGTGGAAATAGTGTTGCTGTGACACCTTGGAATGAAATACACAGTTTAGACTCCTGATAAATGGTGACTAGTAAAGTTACTTATGTCTGTATGTGTCATCAAGGTTTTCCAGTATCCAAGCCCACTGTCACCTTTAGGGATTAAGACCTTATTATAATTTGAATAAAGTGAGTATGAATATGTTTCCTTCCAAAACTAAGGCACATGCAAATCTGGCTTGAAAGGCAAGGGGGCTTTTGCTGAGTAAATTGAAAAATCTTGGCACAATTCCTGAGGAAAGGCCTTAACAGGCTAGTTTGCATTTCTGAGCATCAGCATTTTCCTCTTGTGTCTGAGAAAAGCAGGACTTTTTTCACTAAAAAAAGGGGGGAGCTAATGAGAATTTCATTGAAAATTAAAGAGATGAGATCTTACTTGGTTATTTGTACCACTTCCTGACATACTGCAATTACAATGCTTGAAGGAAGCTTGTGTCTTGGGGGAAATTAGAAGTGATTTTATTAAGAGAATCACATATGATAAGCCTTTCAAATTATCTATTACTGACCTCTTTCATTTCAATGTAAAGTATTTTTTAACCTGGTTCCCTGAGCTAGTAAGTTTTAGTTAATCATTCTGCATACCTCTGTCTACCATATTGTCTCCCTCCAGAGAAAGAAACACAGTTGTTTCAGGTAATTGTCACTTTTTACTCAAATTGTAATCCACAGAAGCAATTGTTCCTAAGGCAAATTTTTAGGTGATTCTGGAAATGAAGATTTTCTGCAGGGCAGAAAACATGTATTTGTAAGTATAATTTAATTCTGGTTTACAGAGACCCTCTTCTTGGCTAGTTGTGAACTGTTTCTTCCCCATTGCTTCTCTTTACATAACTGGATGTTGACCTCATTCCTAGTTAATCTGGTTTGAGAGTTCCTTACTTAAGTATTATGAGCAAGGTTTTTCACGATCAAGAAAATTATTTGTTTAATGTTGCTGATAATATTTATGCATTTTAGTAACTATTTCTGATTCACACATATATATGTGTATATGCATGTCATTACAGACATGTTACAGTGCAAGACAATGTGGAAGACGTACTAGAAAGTACAAAATTGATGAGTTTCCCTCTTCAGGCCTGTAGAGGGCAAAGTCTCTGAAGAGCAAACGCTCAGATACTTCTTTACACAACAGTCACGTACTTAATTTTGAGAATAAATAGTTTGATTAGCTTATACCATATGGGACATAAGCCTTAGTTTTCTTGTGGAATAAATTCTGTGGAATCTGGGATTAAAGTATTGAGTTTGCAGCTCTGCCTTGTGGTTTAGATTCATTGTTTCCTTTGAAATTTTCAGAAAGAGTCTTCTGAACATGTGTCTGTTAAAGACATTTTGGCTCGTGCTGCAGCAAAAGGACTCCTAGGTGGCATTGTAGAAAAAAGAGAGGAAGAGGAGAAAAAGCAACCCAAAATAGTAACACAACATAGTCTTAACATTACTGACAGTGGTACAAAGCCAAAGATTGCAGAGTTCCTTCACCATCAAACTGCATCTAATATTAAGGCCAAAGGTTCCCTGTCTGAAGCAGTCAGTAAGGCACAAAAAAAGAATGTGAGCCAACCAAGCAGCAGTGTTCAGAGGAAGAAATCTGTCATGCCCATTTCAGACAGAGCTGTGCCTAAAGTGAAGCACACATCTCGTTTGCCACCTATGGCCAAAGTGTACGAGACACAGACACGTACCAGAAAGCCACGTGCAGAACGTAAGAGGCTTGTACTGAAGACTGTGGAAATTGTTTTCCCTCCAGTGGTAACACCACATGCAAGTTCACAAGGAAACAAACCCAGGACATCAACTCAGAGTTGTTTCCATGGCCAGACTGGAGAAAAGGGTTCCAGTGGTAGGATGCTTCCACCACACCTGTCTAAAGTGGTCAAGCCAGATGCGTGTAACCATCCTCGACCGTGGCTGTAAGAATCTTCAAGCTTTCCCCTACCTTTATACAGAAGGTAAAGATTCCTGTATATATTAATCAATACACTTAAGATTACAGTGTACCCTCATGCAGCATCATCTTGCTGTGGGAAAGATGTGTCACAGGATATTTGCATAGAAATATCTGTTAGTGATTTTGAAAGTGAGTGCAGCTGAGCTGCATAAGGCTGATAAGACCATTGTGGAGAGCAAGGTTAAAAAGCTCTTAGCTTCTTGCTGTACACTGTAAAGTGACAAGTCAGAGCATACATCTTCCCCTCCCCCGACCTTCAGAGCTGTAGGAATATGCGATTTCAAAATGATTTTTTGTACAGTGAGACTGCACCACCTTTAGAAGAAAGTATGTGAATCAGCAATGCAGACAGCTGGCTCTTGTTCATCAGATCATTATCACTGTTTCACTGAATCACTGAAAATTTCCTTTAGCATTTTAATCTGAGCCAGCTGTTCTATTCAGAGGCATCACCCACCTGCTGCATATCTCTGTGAGTGCTCCACAGTGCTCCTTATCTGTTCCAACAGAAGGATGAACTCTGCTCTTGTTTCTGAACAAACTTGTAGACCTGTGCACATGAAATGTATAGGACTGAAAAAGTTTTATTTCAAAACCATCTTGGAGGAAGAGATTCCTCTATGTTAGGTAAAAGGAATGGGCAGGAAGGAGGTTGGGGTTTTTTTCCATATGGTTGGTAAAGGCTTAAAATGAAGGTTCTGCAGTTAGAGAACTCTTTAAAATCAAAATCTGTGTAATTCATTATTTAATATAATTACTTGTAAAAGACCATACCTGTGTCTGTTGACAGAATTTCTGGGCTGCATAGATAATATGCATCATGATGTCCCACAATTGGCCTCAAACTCCTGCTTTCAGGAATTTGCATCTTTGATATGTTATGGAAGCTTAAAGCAGCTAGGAACTTGGCGAGAGCTGGTAGTGAAGAAATTGATTCTGCAGGTCAGCAGCTTAGTTGTTAAGCACAAACACGACATGGTGGCAACGTCTGGGACTGACTTCAGATTGCTTGTAAGGTAGAAGCCTCCTCTTTGCTCAGGTGAACACTTTACTGTAAGAAGTTTTAAAGCTGTGTCTTATGTAACTAGTTTTCTGTAATCCAGTTGTTTATTTGTAATTTTCAGCTAGAAACTGCTGATTCAGCTTTCCAAAGTGTCCATTATAATGTTATTGCCTCTAAACCACCAGTATGTTTTTCCCTCCCCTCAACCACGATTTGGAACGAAAAAAGTAATTTCCCAGTTTCATGGACCAGTAACAATTGAGACAATAATTTTATGCAGCTAAATTTATTCTCAGAACAGATTACATTTAAATGTGGAGAAGTGGTCAACAGCAGGGAAAATTGTTCTTTTCTGTGTCAATCAGGTGCTTTATGTAAGACTGAACTCTGCTAATAAACAGCATTTCCTTCTTTCTTACTGCTGTTAAAATAAATCAAACCTGCTTTTGCTGACTGTACAGCGCAAGGTATAGCAATGTATTAATTAACCTGCCCAAGAAAGGAGTAATGGGGTTAATGGTAATGCTGAAAGGCTGAGCCCCTATTAGCTGTTGAAATAAGGTAGTTTTCTTTTCCGTGGGTGATACACTAACCATTTTAGATCCCTAGTTAAATGATTATGAAATGCTTGATAAAATTAAAAGGGATGTAGAAGTCTTAGTGACACAGAACTGCATAAGCTATTAGATAATCCATAGTTTTTGTTCCTCTGTCAGGAAAGGGCATCTTGTTTCAGCAGGTACAGGTGATTGCACACGAAGTATATGACTGAGAACTCATTTGACATGAATGGATTCTGGGCCCTTCCATGCAATTTTTTTACACCTGTTTAATGACCCTGTAGGTGCCCTCTGTAGCATTTTATCTCCCACAACCTCTTGCTCCCCTTCAAATGAAATAATAGTAAATGGCTTAAATAAAACCTACAGCCAGCACTGCAGATTTCAAAAGAAAGGCTTTTATCTCGTAGTCCTTGATTGTGAATATAAATGGCCTTGCTTCTGCAAGGGAGCATATTAATGACATGACTAACATGTGATACTTATCTCTAACTTACTACCTGCATTGAAAAAAATTTAAGAAATTAGCTTTGCTTTACATGTCTTTTCTACAGACTTCAATAAAAATGTGACTACAAATAATTACAAAGCTTGCCTTTTTTTAGGCAACCTATAGTATACAGAGTGGAGAACGTTACAAGAGCACATCCAGTAAAGACAATACATCGACATAATAATGGAGGATATTACAGTAAAAATAGAATAAATAAAAATATTTTAAGCTGTATTTAACATGTTAATTTAGAATATGGCATCAGACATACAAGGCATAATAGTGAACATGGCTGCCTGCCTACAGAATCACTAGGTATTATTAAAAAATGCATAGATAACTGAAGGGTTGCTATAACATCAACTAAAACAATGACAGTTCCTCAAACACACAGACCCCATACATATGTTTTTGGCCAAGGTAAAGAGAGTGTCTTAATATACTGTTGAAAAAAAGATAAAGGGCTTTGCAACATTAGGCTTGGAATCTGCTAACTCCTGGGTGTACATTTAAACTTTTGAACAATAAGGAGCTCTACTGAAGCAAAAAAGGCCACATACAGACCGACCATTGAGCACACTACTTAAATTGCAAAATCAACATCATTTTGTTAACAGGCAAACCTCTTAAAACATACTGGCAAGTGACCCACAGCTTTTCAAATAGTTTAGTACCTTCTCCTCAGCCCTTCCTGCAACTGCAGACTGTGCTGGTGAAAGCTAACTAAAATGTTCATAGCCTTAACAACACTCAGATAGAAGAACCTTTTAAGTGTTGGTTTAGTATGAAGAGTCCTCTTGGGGAGAATCTGCACTGTGCAGATGTAACTACAAGATTTAATCACACTGTTTAAAATACACTGTTGTAGAACAGTTGCAAATCCCAAATCCTGGCATTTCACAGAATCACAGAATATTAGGAGTTGGAAGGGACCTCAAAAGATCATCTAGACCAACCCCCCTGCTGCAGCAGGATTCCTTAGACCAGCTGGAACTTTAAAAAGACAAAGTATTTTCTGTAATTTAAAATAAAATAAAGTCAAAGTTTGAATCACTAGCACAAGAAACTCTTCTCTCTTACCATCATGATCCTACACCTGAGGGTACATTGTTAGCCACCACAGGTTGATAGCAGTCATGATAGGAAGTGAATTTTTACACTGCTCTCAGCAGACGTCACTGGGATCTACACTAGAAACTAAACAAGTGCCATCTCCATCCTTTATGATCTGGCTTCATGGTCACTTTTAACCACTGGTACTGCTAAAAGGTGTGGGGTTGTTTGTGTCCCTTCACCTCCAGTTCCCCCTGCTCTTCTTGGCACAAACGACTTGTCCACCTGTAGAATCAATAGAGCTGGTGCAAAGGAGGTAGCAGGAATGAGAGCCTTGGGAGGGGAAACAATTGCTTCAGTGCCTGCGGTGCAGAATTGTGGTTATAAAGAGATTTGAGATCAGTGGAGGATCAGCTCTTCAGAGGGTGTTCTAGAGAGCTAAATACAATTACAGGAGTTGCACAGCTAGGCTTCACCTGACACTTGCTCATACATCACACTGAGTTTAGTTCAATGATTTTTGTGCATTTTTCAATGCAGAAATTTCTTGAATCATCATTCTTTTTCTCTTGTGTTCCTAAGTTCTTTTGCCCAGGAGTTGCCATTAATTTATTTAAACACAGAAATGAAATGAAAAGTTTGTTTATAACAGTCTCTTGCATAGTAAAATTAAAAAAAAAGTTTTTGTAATAAGAACCTTGCCAATGTTATTTTAAAATTACAGCATGACCAGTTTTGCAGACACAGGAGACAGTTACAGTTTGGAACTCATCTATAAATGGAGACAAAACATTTTTAATGCTAGTTAAAAATAGCTGGTACAATCTGCAGGTCAAAACAGAAGATGGCAAAGGGAGAGGCTCAAGATGCATAACCTGCATTTGAAAGTTAGCCTGAGGTACAATTTTAAGGGACAATAGCAGGCTGACTCTGCCAGGGCCCACAATAGTGTGTAAATCAAAGCAATTAGACTAAGCCTTTGGAGCAGATGTTGTAAAATCAAGGAAATCAAGTTGTCACCTGAAGCACTATAGTATTAGAAAACAACTCCCTTCTTACTCTGTCACAGAAACATTAAAAGTAAAAGAAAGTTCATGGAATTCTGTAAATAACAAGAAACATGATTGTTCTTTTTGTGCCATGTGAAGTTTTCAGCAACAAACTCTTGAGGGGAGGGGGGGATTGTGCAATCAGATGCTGAACTGACACATTTCATTAAACACTTGTATGGAAAAGGTATGGATTATTTTAGTCTCTGTAGGTGTTGTAACAATAAAATTACTGACTAGTTCCTCCTTACTCCTGGTTGATTTTAGCCCTGCATGAAACAAATGGCATTTTTTTCTGAAGTAATGACAGATTTAAGAGAATAAATTTAACAGGCAACAGTTGCATTTGTATGTTCCAAGCTGAAAAGCTTCAGTGGCTGACCCTGCAACTCAGGTACTGAAAACTCTTCTGGATTTTTCAGGATTGGTTTGGTACTAAACACAATTCTTCTCTAAGACCATAATGTATAACCTGGAGATGAAATAATGACACCGTGATTAAAAAGCATGTCAGGAAAATGTTAGAAGTGGTTGCTGGACCGATGCTGACAAAATCTGAAATGAACAGATGTAGTTCTGTAAAAAATAAAACTTGGTATTTAATCTACAGTAATTCAATGGTAGCTAATACTTGGTAACTACTCCAGTATTGAAAACAGAGCAAAGTGCTGCAGGATTTAAGATTGGTTTGTGACAAATCCAGCTCAAGACGGTGAAACTTATCAACTCGGGCATCATTCGCTCCAAGGACTTTAGCATGAGTTCACTGGGAGGGACGTGGCCATATTCTTTTTTTGTGTGAGTTAGGTAATGTTCATATATTTACAAACAGACCTTCCATTGCTCATGATGTAACTCACTGACAGAAAAAAATTATTCATGCTTCTTTTCATATCACACGACGGTGGCAAGAACGAGAGAACATGCTTGTCTAACATTGTTTCAATAAGGGTAAATTCTTTGAAGACAAAGCATCAGCAATCTGAAATGGAAGGCCAGATATCGTCAGCTCATTTTCCTTAGTGTAGCTACTGTTATCTTCCGTTAAATGTTAGGAGACTTCTCTCTTGCGCAGCTATGGCATCTCAGTGACTGGGCGTTTCTGTTTCAAAGTGTCAATGAGGGACAGCACTCCTCTTTTTACGTTAGTTGTAACTCTTCTAGTCACCGAGTCTGCAGGAGGTGGGGGTGGTCGAACTTTCTGTGAAGGAGGTCTGGCTACTAAGCACTTCTGATACCGTAACTGCAACAAAGCAAAAGCATTCTGCGGTCCTTACTGGATCCAATACTTTCACAGAGCATTTTAAATACGCTTTTAATACTTTATCATTAAATATAGTCAAACCTCCCTTTTGGCCGTGACAAACAGCCCAGAGGAAGTTAATTGGACGTAGGTCTGTCCATCTGAAGACAGAAACTGTTCATTAGCACACAACTGACACTAAATCATACAAACAGCCCTTTGAAAACTGAAAAATAAGTTTTATGGGTTTGGATATTCTTGAAAAAGGATTATTTTCACCACATTGTCACTGGACTTTGTAGCACAATTCTGAGCAAGATGTTTTTCCAGAATTAGATGATGTGTAAAGAAAGTATTCCTAACTCACACAGATGTTGCAGAGGTTAGGAAGGAAGATGATTAAAGGGGCATTGTTCACTAAATTGAAATTTCGAATCTGAAAATGTGTGGGTTTAAATTGATTAAATGTATCAGAGTCCCAATTCCTACTTTTAGCTGTTCTTCCTTTTCCTGTCTTGAAACTAATATCATTTCAGATTTGGAAGGAGAGTTATTTATGGAGGCAGTGAAAAATCTAAGCACTATTAGGTGCCTTTGAAGAAGGTCACTTACCATACAAGCAGCCTGAACAGCTTCTGATACATTGCCTGCATTTGGTTCACACCAAAAAACGTGGCACTCGAAATGCTGATTTCCTGTATCCATTATGAAGGCAAATGTGTGAACATCCTTGCCGACACCCATGAAGGACAGGAACCGCACACGACACTCCACCAGGATTTCCTCTTCATTCTGGTTATGAATCAAATGATTGATCATTACTATTGGCTATTCTGTGGAACTTAACTTTTCAGTTTTAAGTTGATAGAGGAGACACTGATCCAGGACTGTGGAATTCCTTTTTATCCATCTACATATGGAGACCAGTAACAAGCAGCATCCCTAAGGGTCAGTATCAGGACCAGTGCTGTTTAACATCTTTGTTAGTGACATGAACAGTGGGATTGAGTGCAACCTCAGCAAGTATAAGGAAAACACCAAGCTGTGTGGTGCAGCTGATACACAGGAGGGAAGAGATGCCATCCAGATGGACCTTGACAGGCTTGAGATGTGGGCTCATGTAAACCTCATGAAGTTCAACAAGGCCAAATGCAAGATCTTGTATGTGGGTTGGGGAAAGCCCAAGCACACATACAGGCTGGTTGGAGAACAGATTGAGAGCAGCCCTGCAGAGAACTTGAGGGTATTGGTTGATGAGAAGCTCAACATGATCTGGCAATCTCCATTTGCAGCCCAGAGGGCCAACTGTATCCTGGGCTGCATCAAAAGAAGCATGACCAGCAGGGTCAAGGGAGGTGATTCTCCCTATCGCTCTACTGTGCTCTGGTCAGACCCCACCTGGAGTACTGCATCCGGCTTTTGTGCCCCCAACATAAGAAGGACATGGACCTCTTGGAGCAAGTCCAGAGGGCGGCCACAAAGATCTTCAGCGCTCTGGAGCACCTCTCCTATGAAGACAGGCTGAGAGAATTGGTTTTGTTGAGCCTGGAGAACAAGGCTGTGAGAAGACCTTATAGGAGCTTTCCAGTACCTAAAGTGGGCCTACAAGAAAGCTGGAGAGGGACCTTTTACAAGGGCATGTAGTGATAGCACAAGTAGTAGTTTCATACTGGGAGAGGGTAGATCCAGATTAGATATAAAGAAGAAATTCTTCACTGTTAAGGGTGGTAAGGCACTGGAACAGGTTGCCCAGGGAAGCTGTGGATGCTCCATCCCTGGAAGTGTTCAAGGCCAGGTTAGATGCGCTTCAAGCAACCTGATCTAGTGGAAGGGGTCCCTGCCCATGGCAGGGGGGTTGGAACTATGTGATCTTTAAAGTCCATTCCAACCAAAAAATTCCATGATTCTATGCTATACCCAGGGTGCTCAGGCCTGAGCTGGATCTCCCCTTCTAGGCTACCATCAGAAGGTTGAGGCTTTGAGCTCTAGCACTGAGCATACTGTGCATTTTAAAAACCACTTGTTTTGTGAAGAAACAAAATAACATGGCTATCATGACTCCAACACATGCTCCCTATCATGGGCATGTCATGGAGATGTTGGCTCAGTATCTCATCAACAGACACATATACAAGACAGTCTCTGAAAGTTTCATAGTATTCATCTCTATGGAAAACGCTCTACCAAAGGTCAGCGAAACACAGATTTTAATATTACTCTTGCTTCCGTACCAAGAATAAGGTAAAAACACTTCAGAATTTAGGACAGCTTTTTAGGGCTTTACCTACAACAACTGAGGCTCAAAATTCCTAGAAAGGGTAACACTAAATTTGTTTTAAGTACCTAATGAATACTTATAATAATTTATGTTTGAGAACATGTTTGGAATAGTGAACAAAGCTGAAGGTGTAAATAGTGAAATAGTAAACAAAGCAGTGTGCAGACTATGGAAAGAAATACAAAGCAAAATAAGTGAATGAATTCTAGCGAAAATAAACTCTACCAGTGTTTCTGTGTTCCTAGCTTTCAACACTCACATGAAATGTGTTTTAAACAAGACAGTCTGCCTTACTCTTTCATTGATGACTGTGACAGTAGCATCAGCAACATTCATGGTTACTGGCATCCAATCTTCTTTGCTAGAAGAAGCCATTAGACTTTCAATGGCACTGTTCAGAGTATCCATTCCTAAAAGAGAAGAAAATGCAATAATGAAAATAAATACCCAAGTAAGCAATGACAAAATTGTTTCTTCAGATAGTACAGAAAACACATTGTTTTGGACTCTATTAAAATTCATTTGATGATGGGAGGAAGGGTTGGGAAGTTGGTTTTCTTCATCTGCAAGCCAAAACAGGTGCCTCTAGCTTAGAAAAAACAGGATAGCATCCTGTTTAGCTGCTGTACCATTTCAATTTTCTAGGGCCCTTCTTATTAGTAGCAGAGCTCATATTCAGAGAAAGCAGTAGAAACATACTCCAGTTGCAAAACACATGTTCAGATGAGGCCCTGAATACTAGATGTCTTCATGCCTGATCTGTATGACTGAAGTACAAAAGTTGTTGCCGTTTGAAAATCATGCATTTATATTTGGTTAGCCAGAGTCCAGCATTTAGATTTTAGGCAAGGTACTTTGGAAGTGACTTAAGTGCTACATACCCACAGGTTTAGCTACAGGTAGCATGCCCAGGTACTGGACGTGGAACTTCTGTACCAGTTCTGTCTTTGGTGTTGGAAAATCTACTACATGGGAACAAAAATCAGTTTCTGTTTAATCAGCATTCACAGCAGGGAAAAACCACTTTTATCAATAACATAAATCAGTTTAACCAGTAATTTTACTCTGAAGACATTGTATTGATTAAAACAAATTTTCACTCCTTCCAGCAAGAACAATGCTCAGTAATTTCTAAAGGCATTATGGATAACTCTGCATCACCTAATTCATGATCTCTGCTAAGAATGAAGTCACATTATATTGGTGGCGTATTTAAACCCAGAAAACACAGACGAATACATTTCTGAGACATATAGAACTAAGTTTCACTGCCTAAATATGTAAAATCTGGAATCTGTTTTTTAATGCCATCCTTGTTAATATGTTAAAAGACAGCCTACAAGTAATCAATATTACTGTCTACTTCAGCAGACAATTGTACAACCAGATGTATGGATTAGGAATAAGATATTCAGTATAAACTGGTAGATCTAAAAGCATATAATTTCCCATAAAACTAACAAAATATGTTTGTTCTCCTGCAGTACTTTCAAAATAGTAACCATTAAGCTAACTAATAAAGGCAGTTTTCTTCCACCATGCAGTAGAGTGTGCTAAAAACCCTGAGGTTGGATGACAACCCATTTGCACCCCCTGTACTGAAAGCTGGGATGCTGAAACCTAGAAGTCCTCCTACAGCTCCTGTAAATTCAGGTGATTAACTGGAGATCATTCTGGTTTTTAAGGGAGCTCTGGCCAGTTTCTACAGTCTCAAGTCAGAAGGTATTTTGCTTTGAAAAGGACAATATGTGCAACTAGCCACAAATAAGTAAGACTGCATTTGCAACACTTGTGTTTTAACATAAAAAAGGAAATGCACAAGTTGACATAACTGAGCAGAACTCCATTACTGTCAACATAACCAATAAAAATGTTTAATGTAATACAGTAACAGGTTAGAGTCAGGTACATTAACTAAAAGACAGGATTACACTCCTGACCTCTCCGACCAATGTGCTCTCTTTCAGTCAAAAGCATCATCAGAAACAAAACATATCTAAGCTAGGACCATCTGAAGCATACTAGCTGTGACACACAGTACCTTGCAGAGGAACATCAAGAGTGACATTTGTCCTGTCTTGCAATGAGCTGCCAGCCACAGCTTTAGCATTCTTCCTTTCAGCCATAATCTGAAGAAGATAGTGATAATACAGCATTTAAAAAAAAATATATAGTACAGTAGCAACTCCAAGTATAAATTTACTCCTATTACAACTCTAGTTCCTGAAATCTGAAATAAGACAGAAGCTACATGACTCTACAGGTTATTTTTTTTAAACAACCCCATTTCCATTTTCCTCCAGTTTATTCACCATTCTTAACTACATAAAGAACCTAAGGGATGTCATAAACCTAGATGAAAGATAGATACAGGAAAAATAAATAGCTGTTTTTATCAACAGCAAAATTGCAGTGAGGAATCATATAGGAAGAAATATAAATATTTAACACAGAGAGAAGAGCATTCATTATTCATGTTCCTTTCTGATCTATCTACTGCTGTGTGTAACTTTTCCCTCCCATTTTTATGTTTCTCCTGGAATTAAAAATCCCATGCAAAATACAACATGCTCTTCCCTGGAAGTGTACTAGCAGAAGAGAAAAACTAGCAAAAGAGAAAAGAAAATAACCTCCCTCCCCACTTCAAAAGAACCACTTTGGATGACTGTTCCCTACATAATGTACGACTAAGAAGAGACCCAAGGAAGCTAAGCTCCAAAGGTAATGTATGAAGCACTGCCATCTGCTTCTTTATGCTATGACTGCTACCTGTAATTACACTCTAAAGACAGCTGCTGTTCCAGGAGATGATGTGGGTTGAAGATGCTTCTACTAAATGGTTTTTATTTTTATTTATTTTTTTAGGTTTTCCATTTTGAAAATATTTTCTGTTGCAGGGACACATGATAATACTCCCCCTTGCAGATGAAAAATCATTCATGGTAGCTTAGGCAGAAGCCCTCAGCAAGAGGGCCAGTGTGTCAGCAAATGCCAAGTGCTTCCCTGAATTGGGATTTTATCTATTGCTGAACTATGAAGGAACATCCTCTATTTAACAACACTATCCAGTTTTGTCTTACTTTTAGCCATGGTTTTAAATGTTAGTTGTTTTCTTAGCCAAAATTAATTCCAGCAGTTTCATATATTACGTGTGACAGATTTATTCCCTTTCTGATACCCCTGTGCATAGCTACTGTGGCATTTACTTGATGTTGACCTTACTGAATAAAGGGAGCTGTGGTAGGGCCTGTGTAGCATGTTCTTCTCTGCTAGTCTTTCCAGAAACGTGTGAGAATTGAGAGTTGGAGGAGAAAGTAGAAATATTAAGTCTAGGCTTCTCCAGTCAGCCACTACTGCAGTCCCTGGTGTTAAACTTCACCAAGCACAGCCTGCAGCTCCCTGGCCAACCTAAGCATCTCCCAAGCCCTGACAAGGCTGCCAGGCTTTGCACAGTTGCTAGGCTACCTTCTGCTCTTGCCTCCGGCAAACCTGCTGCCCAGAAGGTTACAGTAAAGCACAGTGTGTAAATGCCAACGTTACTTGCACAAAACAGCACAAGTTCAGTAGTCATGTTTGCAGCATTGCGAAAATTAAACATTTTTGGACTTCCCAACTGGCTCCAAAGGGGAAATGGACATCACCAATTCCTTCCATTAACATGAAGACAAAATGTAAAAAGCAAATGACAGGTATACAGTAAATCAGCAGAATTTTAAAACCTGAAGTTAACTAACTTCTAGAAGAGCTGTGACTGATGAGGAGGTACAAGTTACACAGGGATAACTAATAAGGTTATTCATCCCTACATCCTTACAGTGGTGTAAACTGACATTTTAAGGAAAATCAAAATGAGCAGCTGTTCTGATTTTGCAGGGACAGAATCACAGGCCAGTCACAGGCTGCAGGCCATTAGCAGTTTTGAGCCAGCCAGGGCAGCTGACCTGAGATGACTAACAGGTGCATCCCATACCATAAGCATCTGCTCAGGATAAAGGGGGAAGTTTGCTCGGGGCTCATCCTACTTCTGCTCTTCTTTCTGCTCCTCCCATTGCTAAAAAGATTTGCTTACCAAGGACTGCCTTCCTGTTTATTGTGACCACTGTATATTTGCTGGGCTGACTATAACTTTATGTTGGTATTAGTGTGGCTGTTTCATTAAATTTATTTTCAACCCATGGGTCTCCTCTCCTGTTCCCAGTTTGCCTTCTCTTTTGGCGAGAAGTCATTGGGTGATAGAGCAACTGCTATAGTTTAGCCCTGGCTGCAGGCTGAACGTAGACAGCAGCACAGTATTTTTAAAAAGTGGGATGCAGCCTCAGAAATCCACCACAGTTCAATAAAGAGAATAAAAAAGAGTTTCAGTTAGATTAGTTTATCTGCCTCTCTAAGTGCTGCAGTCAGGTTTGCCTGCTGTAAAGGATGCAGTCAGATTTGCCTGCCTTGCTACAGGCTGCATGAAATGACCATACAGAGGACACTCATGAACTGATTATACAAAACCAAAATTACTAACTAGGGAGTGGTGGCAAATCTGTAAAGTAAAATGATTGAGAACAATAGTCCTCTCCAATATTAGAGACACCATTACCACAAGCAGATCCTTTAGTATTTGTAACTAGAGTGACTTCAAACAAAAATCAGAGGCAGGAGGGGGCTTAAGTAGGCAGAGTAATGTTACCAACTATTTTCCTGTCTATCTTGCAGGATAATACCAGTGAATAATATCATTCAAACAGGGGCTGATCCATTTGCGAAGTTTAACACCACCATCTACCATGCATGTTATTTTTCCATTCTGAACCCCCCGCTTCTTTATTATTCAAGACAACCTTCAGTCTCGATATATACTTGTCAAATCAAAAGCACACATCATCTGCCTTAAATCTAAATGTTCACACTCCCATTACTCCCATCTACTTATGTCCCTTCCTTTGCAAACGCTCTACCCTGTTTCCTGTTGCCAGCGATACAGTGATACAAACTAAACTAATACTGCACACAATGGCTGATTGTATCTGTCAGGCTCAGAGACTTCTCCACAGACAAATGCAGATGAGTTTAAACACACTTGCCTTGGAGCAGATCTCGTGTAAGCTTGTGGCGATGGCTTTCGCGGGCGTGTCACAGCGGAACACATGACATTTCAGAATTCTTGTGTCTTTGTCTCTTGCCACATAAGCAAAGTCTCTGTACAAAAATCAATTGACATATTAGAAAGAAGCAATGCTAATTAAGGCATTAAAAGCAGCAGCAGCATCTACAAAACAGCAAGTCCTATTTCAGCTGAGCAAGTCTATGTTGCAGCTGTCAATAAAATGCATGCCTTAGACAAAGCAGATCTACAAATGGAATAAACTGCATACCCAGTTTTGCACTTAATCTATAGCATTAAAGTGCTGATTAGTTTCCTAAGACTGGCAGTTTATTGAACTTACAACCCATAATTTCAACAGCAATTGCAAAGACACTGGAAAATTTACTCAAATATTTTCTTGTAGACAAAGCAAGAGAGAACTACAGATCATGACAGAAAACATACACAGCTCTTAAATGCTAAAAGAAAGATCTGAGAAAGCACACAGTATTCTAGTTAACAGAGAAAAGCATATTTCAAAGGACTGTATAAAGTGTTTAAAATATGCAGATAGTAATTACAGATCTAGTTGCATAGGGAGATGTGAACTGCTGAGCTTTGCTCACATTAATTGGCCTAAATTTCTGGCCTTATTTTTTCAGAAGTTAAATAACGCTGCCCTACAAAAGAGATTTTTGCACCGTACAGCCTAATCGCCATGACATAGTATAGCTTTCTACCATGGGTGATGGAAGTGCCAGGATTATGTTTATTTGTTCTCAGGTTGTTAAGAATAAGAGTTCTTCTGAAAAAGTCAAAGTGAAGCATAGTGTAAAGAAAACATCAGTGTTTGGATACATCCCAGGTTTTGGGATACCGAATGAAGGACTGCCCCTGCTCCAAGAGCCCATCACCACGGTCCTATAGAGCTCATTTGCCTTCAGGACCCTTCTGGGACAAAGCCAGCTGTCAACCTACTCATGCTGGGAACCTGCAGCTGGTTCTGCAGGCATGCAGACACAGCAATCAGGCAAGGAAGGCCAGGCTTCTTCCCAACTCAGTCATCTTCTTCCTATGTTAGATTCTGTGGCTTCTTGGTTTTGCACCTCAACCTTTTCATGTCCTCTGAGCAACCTACTTTGTGACCCTCCCACCACCTCCAGATTTCTTTGGGATTTTAAATCCCTAGCAAAGCTATGCTGAGTAGCAAACTAAAATTGGACCAAACAGGCACAGAGCGCAGGCTCAGCAACCTCTCCGAATGGACCTGTAATGAGGGCAAGGAGGAGTCTGATGAGTCTTATGGATGTGGTATCTGTAGTGAGATGCTCCAGGTGACAAGGGGGCTCACCTGCCACTTTAGTCCTACCATAGAAGTGCCTGCAACCCTGTTGTCCCTGCAACAGACGGGTGATAAGTCCTAATGAGACAGCTCTGTGCTTGCCAATGGGCAGATACTTCCCACAAATATGCAAATTTTAGTCAAAATGCAATGCGCTCATTTTCTGAGAGAGCTGGTAGTGACACCTATATATGGAACACCACAGACTGCTGCAGGATTTCTTGAAGAAACACTGACACTCATACTGTCTGCACAAAGTCTCTCAAATGTGGCCTGAAAAGCTCCCAAGGCTGTGAGAAACCTCTCAGTTTTGTCTTGTGAAAATCCACTTGTGTTGAGTCAACTTAAAAGTTCAGTGCCAGGAATGCCACTTCCCACCCACTGGGGTGTCGGTGGCTGCCAGGAAAGCATTGGGGGGGGGGCACCTGATCCTCTCCTCAGCTCTGCAAACACTGCCTCAGTACTGCAGCAGTGCACATAATGCTTCCATTGAGCCTCTCCAGCATTTAGTCCTGCAGCTTGTGTAAACACTTCTGCACATAACAGTGTGCATTCATAAACAAGGTGGGACAGCACAATTGCAAAAAAATTAAACAGCAGTTAGTACACTAGTTTTGACTACTGAGAGCTAATAAAAACCTCCCAGTGGTGTTCCAGACACACATCAGTGCTTCACTTTAAGTACCTGAACAGATGAACTAAGTAAATTGGCCAATTACACACATGGATTGTAAATATGCACAAACTTTGAGATGATCAGGGCCTGCCTCTGTAAATCTGCTGAGACAAGAGGAGGAGACCTGAGCTCTTCAAAACACATGGTACTATATCATGTGCAACCCTGCCAGCACCATCTGTTTTCAAACCATAAATCAAAATTAGCAAGTGAAGCATCCTTCTCCCTTCTGATAGTGCACACACAATACTACCCATTTCTTTCAGTCACCTAGATGCTCCTGTGCTCACAAGTGGTCCTACATGGCAGCCCAGGAGCCAGCACGTGGAGATGGTGGTATAGGCTGGCAGCAGCCAGCTCCTCCAATGCCAGTGGGAGCCTTGTAGCCTTTCTTCAGGCCTTTCTAGGTGTTAGGAAAACAAATCTTGAGCTCTGCACTCCCTGCTGGAGAAAAAGGGTATGGCTTTGGGGATCTACTCCCAGCAGCTTCAGTAGCAAAATAAAACCTGAGCAAAGTTTTGTGTTTCCCTACACAGAGCCAGACAACAACAGCTTCTTATTTGTTCAAAGCCTTGAATACCAAGTAAGCCTGAAGATTGCTCTCTGACACTTCTTTCACTATGGACCCCTTCTGAGTCACTTCGTCTGTAAACCTTCATTCCACTGCTGTTCACTTGAAGCTGATTAACATTTAAGTGAGATTTATGGGCAGCCAGCCCCTTTGATAATGAAGAAATGCTGAGTAACGTGTTTGCAATAGAAATTATGGAAAAGAGCAAATGCCTCCTCTTACCATTCTCCTGCCTTTTACACCTTGCTGAGAAAACAAGGGAAAAAAGAAAGTAAAAGCCTTTACAAAGCCTGTGGTTGCATACAGAGCTGGAGTCTTCTGTGTCTCAATAGGGTGTGTGTGCACATGAAGTCTGCGGGATTTTAATCACAGCTCCTGGAAGAATTCCCTTCCATGTCAGCAGGGAGAGCAGCAAGGTGTTTAGAGGAAGAATAATGTATCTTGTTGCAGAAAAAAGCTGTATATTCTTAAAACTTTTACCACACAAGTGTACCACTTGTCATAGAGAAAAGGTACTGCACAGTTGGTCTTTCCTTTTTTAAAAAATAAGCTACACATGATCCATTAGTATCTTTCTGGTTACAGGAACTGGATAAGTCAGTAGTCTACAAAAAAAGCTTAAAAACCCCCAGGAAAATAGGTAAGAATATTACTTTGCTGCACAAGTGGGAAAAAACAGTTAAAAATTTAGTAGAAATTTCTTAATTTTGAAAGAGTACAGGACTACATGAAGACACTTTATAAAGCAATTTAGAGAATTGTAAAGGCAATGTAAGGTACTCAGTAGAAAGGAATTTCATTTTTATTTGCTCTTTTACTGGCAAATGTCTATAGTAATTGACTGAACTTTAGATAGCCATACCTATTTAACACCTGGCTAAGCATCACTTAGCTGCTGAACTCTGGATGAATATAATCACATTAAATGCAATCTATGCTAATGCTGTCCTGTTTGAGTAGCAGTCATAGCCATTTGCTACTATTAAGCTAAAGTCCTAGGAGACATCCAAATTAAGTACAGCCTGAAAGAGCAGCATGTCCTCCATTACCTTCTCACTATTAAGTTACTTTTTCAAAGGAGTGTACAACTGCATCAGCCTTTATTTTTTTTTGGTTAAAACCCCCTAACACTCTAGCCTTGAAGTCTGAAATCAAATTTTCTACTCTTTATCAATCAAAATTAAATGGCTGCTATTTCAAACAAGTCTATTAAAATGATACAAGTGCTGGAAAACATAAATTACTTTACAGATTTATGTATTACAAATTGTAACAAGAATCCTTGAACTAGAAAATTATATCCTCTGGGCTTGGCTTAAAATTGATTGAAATTCATCCAGTATTGCCTACAAAAGATGACTGCTGATTTCTATGTACAGGTGTGACCACCCATACCCCTGTGACTGTGGGGTCACAGAGCGCACACTGCCAGGCCATGGGGAAATCGACTCCTAAGTTGATAACCTTCAGGCTTCACTTTCCATTCTTGCAAAAAGCTGACCAGTGATTTGTGAAAGCAGGAAGAAAAAAGGGAGAGCAGTCACTGCTACAGCAGAAGGCACCTGGCAGGAGGCTACCATTCACCAGTGAGACATGAATGTCCACAGGAGCAGTGTGAATGAGCAGAGAAGGAGAGAAACAAGGAAAGTGAGAGAAGACACATAAGAAGAAAAGTGGATAAATATAATGACAACAAGATCATGCTCTGGTGGGGCTTTTCCATGACAAATATTCTAGGAACACAAAGGGCAGAGAAAAAGTGTAAGAAACACCACAGTAATATGCATGACAGAAATTACAGATCTTCTGGATTAATACCTGAAATTTTTTTATTGAGACTGCTCTTTCACATAGGAGAAAGGGGAATGATTTATAATGTAAACAGGTCTGGGACTCTGTACAGTTAACTTCTTATTAGAGTCATGTCAAGGAGTTTGCAAAGTTAGGGAGAAAAACCCTAAGGCAAGAAACCATAACTAGATGAAATAGGCAGCATTCACACAAGCTGCAAAATTTGTTTGTAGATTTAGTGAGGACTTTTCAACTTCCATTTCAGCTACCAGATACCAGACAGATACTGAATGAAACCACAGCTTCCCTTACATAGTCTTCAAAAAGGAACCTACAGCCCCTTCTCCAGGTGACTATATCAACCACTTTGGAATCAAATACTGCAGGAGAAGGAAGAAAAATAACTACTCCCATGAGTCTTCCCATTTCTCCCAAATAGTCACAGTGCATTTAACCACATGTACTTCTCTCTTCTCAGTGATTACAGTTGGAAGAGAAGTAGGAGAGAATGAATTTTCCTTATGTTTCTGACAGTTGCTGGCTACCCTAAAACATACAAAAGCCTTGCAATTTTTCTTCACTCCAAGTGTTTCGTCCCAGAGAGCTTCAGCACCTCTTTGGCTGCTCCCCAGCTACCACCAATAGCGGCAGATTTAGCCACTGCTACATACCCTGGTCATTAATTTCTGATCCAAGTAGTAAACATGTGCTCCCAAGTGGAGACTTTTGGGAGAAACTTTTCTTATTTCAGCTCTCACACAACTTGAAAATGAGTTTCCTTGCAGAAAAACAACAGTTCTGCATTTATGAAATTCTCCTCAAATGGTCTGGAATCGACACATCATAGCTTGTTTTTCCAAATTCATGCATGCAGTTTGTAGGACAAATTATCCCCTGCTGAAAGGCTGTTTTGTTTCATTCCTTGATAACGTCACTTGCTAACTCTCAAGGAGAAGCTATGGCTACTTTGTGCAATTCTCAGAGGCTTTAATTTGGCAGCCCTAAAAACACACAGCCTACCACTTTTTCTTTGATGTCTTATCACTGCCACAGTTCTGCATGCTTCTGAAATTTGTTAAAACCCACGCAGAGCTGATACGTCTGATACTCAGCTCAGCCCTTCAGAGTCCAGCACTTCCATGGCTGAAAGCATCTGGATGACTTTCACTCTGATTTCCTTGCTGCCTCACCCTCACATGAAGCTGCAGAAGCCATTCCACAAGACGTGTCTCCCTTATCTCAAGGTTGCCCACCGCCTCCTCTTGTGAGGAGGGGACAGGACTCCTGTCAGACTTGCCAATGCTGCCTCAACAGCCAGGAAGATGGCTCTGAGATGCCACAAATAACATCCCTTTCTACTACTGAGGGCTGTATTCCACCCCTGCAAAGGGCTACAGATTCATACTGATGAAGTCATGTCTAAGTGTGACTCAGTATCTAAGCTCTCCAGATCCATGAGCTGTGATAACACACGAGACAACAGTACAGATTGGACAGCTAAGATTTACATTCCATGTTAGCCCTCCTTCCCAGCCTCACCTCATGATTATATGGCTGAACTACTACCATCAGGACAAGGAGGACAGCCTGTCACTTATGCCATGGTCACTACCAAGACTGCCCTGGAGACTCTTGCAGCACTGGCAGGGCACTGAGGGGAGGGTCCTAGGGGCAAGGCCCACTGCCTTCCTACCCTGCACAGTGCAGCTTTCAAGGCAAAGGCACACAAATAAGGTAGGTGGTCAACGCCGTTGCAGTTGCTGCTTCCCCGCTGTAGCACCACAAAGTGGTGGTTCAGCTTCTCAAGATGGCCAGCCTAGTATTTTTGATGAATGTGAAACTTCAAGTAAATGAGTGTGGTGTTATGCCTGTGAACCTCTGAAGAGCCTCCTTGCAGCAGATTCTGTAAATTTGGTTTTGACAGTTAAGTATTTAGATATTTTGGATAATGCTTGTATCTGCCAGATCTAACTGGAAGATATGGGCTTTTGTTTGTAAGGAATATTGAAAGATTTAGTAAAGAAATACATCAAGTTGAGATGCCCAAAGCACTCCTACAGATTTAAATGAAGAAGATAACAGACTACACTAGAACAGTTAATCCCTCCAGTGTGATTTATTTCATCAGCAATGCTTACTAGTTCTCCTTTGTTCTTCATTATTCAGACAGAGAACACAGCAATCATGCACAGACAGTACCCATGAATCTGCTTGCAGCACACTTTTGTCAGTGTGAGTCTGAGGATCATCGTTTTCCACACGGAAGAAATCTACATTAGATTGCAAAGCCATAATCAAGGAAGTTCAAACATTTCCCTAGGCCAACACCACCTGAAGAACTGATTAAAAACCAGTCAAGCTTAGAAACCATTCTCATTATATTCCACAAAGCAAACACGAGGAACAGTCCACATTTCTAAACCACATTCCTTCTGCTCGGTCCCACTTTCAAGTCCTTGCAATTTAGAAGGGCAAACAAACCCCAAATCTCATCTGAGGGATGCAGTTCTATCAGTAAAAGCCTTTGGAGTGGCTGCAGCCCTTGTGCTGCAAAGCATCTGACTACAATGCCTTAGTGTCTGTGCTCCCATGAAACAGGAAGCATTGTAAAGAATCCCAAACGATCCCTTTGTACATGCAAACAAATCAAACATACTGGGGACAACTTTTCTTCAAACTCAAAAGACAAGTGACTAATCCAGCCAGATCCAAAACAAATACCAAAAATAGGAAATAAAGGTCAACGATGCCAACTCTGCCTAAACTTAGCTCTTAAATCCTCTGTTGTTAGTATCATGGGGCTTTAATTTTTTTTAAATAAAAGGTGGGATCTTAATACAACTATTTCATTTCAGCTTGTAGAGAACAACATCTTCTAAATTTTACACTCAAACACCAGAAGCAAATATCAAAACCCACTGCAGTACATGATTTTCAAGTGTTCGAGTACGGGTTTGGGACCTGGAAAAAAAAGAAACCCCAACTAACAGGCAATATGAACTTGACAACACTGTTAATAGCAAGGTGAAAAGATGACAGATATACATTTACTCACTGAAGTTTAGCTTCTGTTCACTGATACAACATTGTTTGGTGCATGCCCAAAGCATAAACACAAAATTGGAAAAATTAAAAATTATTTACCTCTCTCTGAATCCAGGGAAGCATGAAGAAACAGAAAAAGCAAGTTAGAAAGCACTCACGCAGACAGAACTCCAGCACATGATGAGACAGGGTAGCTGAAAGGACTGCTGTACAGTCAATGTTCCCTGTTTGTTTGTAGCACAGTGTATCTAAGCATACTGCCACTATTTCCTTTTGACACTCATTTTGGTTGAACCCCGTTGCTCTGAAGTTTGTATTTTTGGAAACATGCAATGAAGCCAACAGGCATCAGCTGAACTTAGAGAGGCAGCATACACATATCAACACTAAGAGGTAATTGAGCTTAAAATACCACACACAAGTCTGAGAAGTAGTATGCAGAAAGCATAAATAGGCACGAAGCTTTCTTCCAAAAAAAAAAAATTAAACCAGACATTGCCACAACAAACAAGAATAATTCTTCAGAGTGTTAAAACCTCACACTGTTCAAGTGAAAGAGTAGGGAGATTGTAGTGCCTTTTTCAAAAGCTCATGCCCCAAGGTCACTGAGGCTCCTCTGAAAGTTGCACCCAGGAGAAGTGATGGCGTGGGTAACAAACTCACAAGCGCAGTCAGCTGCAGCCAGGATATATAAAATCACTACACACCTTCATTTCTGAAGCACTTAAGCAACTACTAATTCTTTGTATGACTTAACCAACGTACCTCCCCAGAAGGCAAAGACAGGTAGGACAGGCACAAGTTTCCCTGGCTGGGGGCTGCCCTACTCCTCCTTCCTGCAATGCTGCTCTGCCTGCCCTACTCCCTATCTGAGCCCTGGGGAGGGCTTGGTGCAAGTCCCCAGAACCCAGCACAGCTGGCAGCTTTCTAGGTCATGCCAGCCACCATGAAACATCTGCGATGTGAGTTTGCAGGCACACATGCACTTCTGGAGCTGTCATAAAGAAAGTACAACATCTTCTGTGATGTGACCACAAAAGGTTAGCTGTGCTGGTGAGGGGGCTTGCTGCCTGCTTCTGCCTATCCCTCCTTAAAATTAGAACACCACTTTATGCAATGTATAGTATCTCTAGAGGGATAATAACCATTCTCCGGAAGAGAGCTCCTTAGTCTTGCTCTCTTGCTCCTGCCTCCTGCACGCATTTCAACTTGTTTGGTGCATGCCCAAAGCATAAACACTTCTTTTAAGAAGGGCTCATCTCCAGTGAGTATCCAAGCAAGGTTCATACACTGTGCACAAAAATATGTGACCCAACCATCCTAGTTTGTACCCAACTCTGAGAAAAAAGTAGTGGGGTAGAAAAACCATCCCATTAGAGGTAATAAGGGCAAGATTAAAGATAGAGCATGCTGAGGGGAACAGATCAAATTCCTGTTAGACATCTCGCTTTAGCAAGCTTGCAAAGCTTACAGGGACTGATCTGTTGCTTGGGAATGGCTTAGTGAGAAGATCTGGAATAAACAATTGGCTTTCCAAGTCAGGTTTTAACTAAATGTCTATATGGTTAGCTAATACCTCTGTTCACCACAGTCACACATAGATGCATATGTACACAGACAGAGGGTTAATGTCTTTACGTTGAGATGACAACTCTCCTGGTGCAACTTGCACCTTTTGCCCCTTGTAATCTCCAAACAGCTCCTTGTGAAGAAAAATAAATCACTGGAACAACCTCTGCAGCGACATTGTAGAGTTCCCATCACAGGACTTTTTCAAGATGTGACTGCCTGGACAGACTGCTGAACAACCTCATCTAGGCTCTCTTTCTGATGCAAGGTGGGATCAGATGGTCTCTTGATGTTCCTTCCAACCTGGGCTGTTCTACAACTGTATGGAAGCAGCCAAGTCAGAAGGAATATCCATACTTACAAATGTAAAGGACATTCCCAGAAATTTTACAATGGAAGTGTGAGAATTAGCTTATTGTAAAGAAGAAACAACACATGGCTCTTTGCTCCAATTCCTTCCATGCAGTGAAATGGGAATTTCTCATTTTCTATATCTAGTGGTGACCTGTGTGTATTGCTCCAACCAATACCCCACTCATTCCTTCACTTCAGCTTCATGGGCTTTCTACTGGGCTTTGTAGAATCAGCAAGGACTTCACCATGCCTATTGCTAACATTTTCTAAATTAAGAGGTTAAAATTAGATCTCAGTACTGCAAATATCAGTTTTTCAAGCCTAAACAGCCCTTGATTCTGTATTTTAGTGATAGTTTGAGAATACAAATTGAAAAAGTAGTATCTCTTTTACTTTCCAAGTTTTTAAGTAGTATGAGAAGCAATATATATACACACACACACATCATTTTCTTCACACATTAATCAGTGGCTTTATAGGAAGTGGACAAAGAGATTATCCCTCAGAAAAAGCTTAGTATTGAAAAAACCTTCCAGCAATTTAGACACAGTATACTTACTTTTGGGGGGGAAAGGTGGAGGAGGAAGAGAAAAGAAACATCTTGGATCTAGCAGATTTTGAACACAGTACAATTAGACTTGAAGAGTGAATTGCTGGTGCAAACTCTTACAGTTGTACAGAACAATCACCAGCTACCAACACAAAGAAAAGAGCACAGGAAAAAATTCAGGAAGGTGAAAGAAAAATACTGCTGGACTTCCCTGGGCAGCAAGGAATAAGCAGGGCTCCAGCTGGGTGACTCCCACACTGTGGGATGCACGCAAATCAAGAGGGCCTGCATCCTGCTTCTAACCAGTTAATTACAGCTTTCCAATTAACTCAATACCTCCCCATAGAGTGTCCTGTCATTTATGAATTATTTTCACATAAAAGACTATTTGCCTGTGTCTTTTTCACATTCTGGCAGGTCAAATACTGTTGAATGACTTATCTTTAAACTTAAATAAATAAATTTTTAAAAAATCACCCCAAGGCTAAAAAGCAGCCATGGAAAGTTTCAGTTCAAACAGCACATTTTGCTGATGGCTCTAAGTGCCAGAAATGCTGCAAGAGCAGCTGTTGAAGTGCTTTGCTGTAGCGCTCTATATATCCTTTTCCAAGCTGACCAAGTTAAAAGAAGTCAAGCCAGAGCCTGCCAACAATATGTGAAGACGATACTGAGAAAATTGTGTCAGGGCTGCTATGCAGGATTTGAGATTAATTTCTGAGGGGAAACCAACCTGATTCTAAGGAAAACAGCCTGCAACCTTCCAAGCCTGCAGAGGTGTGAGAAAGTTGTCCCCTCCTAGAGTGTGCCCTGAAGGGACACTGACTTCCCAGGAAGGGGGTGACAGTCTCCTCCTCCCCACCACTTCTGCCGGACCCCTGAGGCTGTTTTGCAATCCGTGGCTTTGGAGGCAGAGGGTGTCTGCCTCCCTGACCACTCCCTTTCATCCACACTTGTCTCACAGAGGGTTGTACCCTGCCTAGGGATACAGTTGAGGCAAGACAGCTGCAGAGAGTGGTGTAACTGATGGGTCATCCTGTGGGAGAGGTCTGCACAACACGTGACAGCGCTTGACAATTTATCCTTCCAGCTCCAGGTTTTATACGCTAGTGACTGGCGCAAGCCACACCCTGTTGGGTGATCGTTGCTATGCAGTGCTCACCCCATCGAAGGTTGATGGAGGTTTCGCTAGGAGGTGAATAAACTGAGAGGCACAGCAGCAACACCCCTGTCCTCCAAAAGACACCTTCCATGCAGCACTCAAAGGCTATATCTAGATTTCTGCATTCAGCTTTGGGCCCACAAGTAACTGGGAGAGAGTGACAAACTGGTGCAATTCCAGCAGAGAGCCACCAGAGCCGTAGGAACCACTCCTGTTTAGCCTGGAGAGGAGGTGGGCTTGTTTATTTGCCTGGGGTGAGATAATGGGGGGAGGATCCAATTACTGTCTTCCACTTGTTCATGGGAAGATTTAAAAACTAGAGCAAATGCAAGTTTCTTTGCCAAGAGAGCAGGTAAGCCCAGAGAGACACTCCTAGAGGCTATGCAATCTCTGTTCTTGGAGGTTTTTAAAGATACCTACCGGAAACAGCCCTAAGCCAATCCTGAATGCTGCACAGCTTTGGACAGGAGGCTGGTCTAGGCGACCTGCTGCAGTCCCTTCCAGGGTGACTTTTTTTCCTGTGACTCTGTGACAGAAACACCTCAACCCACAGGACAGAGATTGGCTGTGCACAGATGGACATGGCAAAGCTGCACTTAGACAGTCAAGCTGCCAACGGACCTGTCTCAGCATTGGGCAGAGAAAGGCTAGCAGGAGCAAAACGACAAGCCCAAGAGCCCTGGCAGCTCAGGTCCCCCACAAGCCCATCCATCCCTGTGACTGTAACAGACATCCTGAACTTCAAATACTCCATGGTTGCTACTGCTGTGTCTTCTACTTCAACAAGGGGCACAGTAAGACTACAATGTCATGGAGAACAGTATCACGCCAACAAACCAAACAGGTTTCATTCTCATTGGCATCTCTGATAAGGTCTTTAAGTATTAAGGTGCTGCTCCTGAATTTGGGTCATGTTTTAGTGGGGCACCACACTGTACAGGAGGCTAGGAGAGCTTTAGGAGTCTACTCCCTGTATCTGGCAGAGTTCACTGAAGTCTGCAGTCCAACCATTTAACCATTCAGCTAACAGTGGGAAAAGGGTAACACTTCACACCTCTTCATCCCTGTAGCTTGCCCTGGAAGTCTGGCTGACTGCAGCTTTCCCAATTTTCTTTTTTGAGCAGAACAGAAAAAATAAGGCTGCTGTGTGTCACCCACCCCCTGAGCCAGTAGAGAGTCTACCTTTCAACCTCTGCAGTCCTTAAACATTCTCAGGAGTCTACACCCATTATCATCAGCCCTGACCATCTCTGTCCCTAAGAGATAACAACCAGCTGATGTGTCTTTGCTTTTGATTACTGTAGAGTTTTAGTGGAGTAAAACACATTTTACTTGATTAAAAATAAAGCCTTTTTGGCTTT
Source organism: Galbula dea (assembly GCA_013399015.1). NCBI lineage: Eukaryota > Metazoa > Chordata > Aves > Piciformes > Galbulidae > Galbula > Galbula dea. Next base: position 81,695 of record VWZX01008009.1, read on the forward strand.
ATTACAGCTGTTAAGTACTTTCCCAAGCATATCCTCTGAGGCATAAAAGAGGCCCTACTCTAGCTTTGTAGTTTGTAATTATGAAGTCTAGTAGCACTTAATGCAACAAAAAGTTTATGTAATGTGTATTCAGACCTCAACAACATAACATGAACAAATACAGGAAAAAGCCCTTCATATCTGAGCATTTAGAAACTGCTCAGAGAATGTTTATGCCCTTCAATTTATGTTTGTCATTAGAGAAACACAACTGCTTTCACTGAAAGGAAAATAGGTGTGGTTTATAATTTTTCTAAGGTTTGCTCCTTAAGCCTTTTGCTTTCCAAGAAGTATCACACTATTCCAGGAGACTGGCCTTGAGTTTCTGGGTCCCTGCCACCACCAGGATGGAAGCTGAGTAAACTAGTATGACTAACACTTTCTGCAGAACTCTCATGTTCACTGTGGGCCAGATTGTAGCATCAATTTTTAAGCAATTCTGCACTGGTGCAAAGAAGATGCCTGCTTAAAATTTGAAGGCTTGATCTAGCCTTCTGTTGCTAATCATATATTATGAAGACTACTGCACTGTAGTCAGATTCTATTTTAAAAATAAAATATGAGGCAGCCTGACACAGTAGATGAATCCACATTTTGTAAAGACTAAATTGTACTCTTAAGACCAGAGGCTCTGAATCACTAAGTCACACTGGTAGTTTGGGTGCTAGACATCACATCGGTATCTGACAAACAAGCTGGTTCCTTGTTACTCCACAAGTCCTCTCCATAAATAAGCAACCTCAGGTCACTTTACTATTTCTTCAGGGTTTCCCTCATCTGCACACACTAAAGGACAGTGACTGAAGACACGAGATGAAACAGTGGGTGCACTTACATCTCCCTGAAGCACATGGCCACCCTAGGCACCTCCTCTCTTTGTAAGCCAGAGGCACCTTTCATAACCCACTGCAGACCATTCCCCTCTGCTTAGGAAATGTTACATTTGGTCGCTAGTTAGGGAAAATAAAACACATTTCTGGAAGCATGAAAAGAACTTTGAAGAGCAGGCCACCTTTATATATTTTATACCTTTATATTGGGCATGAGATTTTCAGTTCTAATTTTTAAAGAGTTATTAAATACAGCCTTAATTCCAGTTTGGAAACTTCTTAAAACATAGAGAGATGACTAATATCACATCAAAATTCAAACAAAACAAAACAAGACAAAAAAGAGGATGTTGTTTTCTTTGGCAGATACCAAAGCAAATTCAGGGATAGCAAATTATTTTCTAACAGGAGGCAATGATATCAAATGCTTCTTACTGACTTGATATTCTCTTATTTATAACTGTTCATTTTTCAGTTTTTGACCTAGATTAACTTCAGCCAGAGGTTGATACGGTTTTACAGTCTATCTCAAAGTACACTGGAGCAAAGTCTGCATTCTAATACAAATTAAACCTATACAGAACAGTTGAATCAATTCCAGAACTTTAGTATCAATTATTATTATATTATCATAATTTTGTCCTCAATAACAGAGTTATTGTACTTAAAAAAAATATATCTGCTATTACCTAATAAAGCCCCACTATATTACTGTATTTCTCTTTCTCTTTTAACTCCTTGTGAAAATAAATATACTGAGAAATGCTCTAGGGCCAAAATAAAAAATTACCCTTCTCCTCACTCCTAAGTTGATATAATTACATTAACTGCAAGGCAACAGCTACAAAAACATAATGAGAGCCACAGCTTTAAGAGATAAAACACTTCATATATTTCCCTGATAGACATCAAGATTCAGCAACGTTTGCTGTCCTCTAAGAAAGCAAAAATTACTGCGTAGAACAGGCAGAGCAGTGAGGTTCCATACCTTGTGAGAAACCTAATTTAAGAGTGAAGCTGCTGAGTTTAGAGAAAAAGATAAATGTGCTTGTCTCTCTCCCCTCCCCTCTATACCCAGCATAATGAGGATTCAAAGCTATATATCAATTAACAAATCAATGACATTTCTCCTGCTGCAAATTCTTTATGAATACAGATAGGATTAACCAAGCACAGAGACCTCAAGGCAATATATTATATTTAAATCATGACATTTCCTCTTCTGTCAAAACAGCCATTAACCATTTCACTCACTTCAACTAAATATATTTTTTTTTTTTACACTCTTGTAACCTCCACCCTCCATCCCCCCCACTGTAACACCTCTGTCTTTAAACAGGTTTACTTCTTTTGGACCTCTAACTTCAAACTGCACAATCTCTATTGTCAACTATGGGCTGAAAGAAGAAAGCCCAGACTGGCTAGCTACAAGTTAGCTAGGAATTAGACATAAACAATTATACAGGCACTGTATGTTTGGGGTACAGCACAGGAAGGTTTCTTCTCTTCAGTAAATGAGGCTTCTGCTGTTCTTAACTACAGCATTTTTTTTACTCATTAACACAGCACTACCAGTCAAAACGAATTATGATAATTCTCTACAGAATCAGGCCGGTCAATATACATACAGCCAGTAACCGCAGTCAGTTTAGGGACATGTAATTCTGAGCTGAACAGTCCCCCAAACCTATTAATCATCAGCATCCATTAGTTAGCTTATTGCTCAAATGAGTGTGATGGATAAAGGAGAGGGAGAACAGCATCAAATACTTACCGTTCAGCACACTGTCCAGCGTTTCTGCTACAGCTCCTGAAGGTTAAGTGTCAGCTCTTGGAGAAAAGAAATCTGACTTGTCTTTGTCACACTAGTAGCTGTAATTTGCCTTGCAGGCATCCACACAGAAGCTTTAGACTAATGGACCATACAGCTCCAGACAAAGGCTACTCCTAACCTACGACTGCTGTCTAGGAGGGGGGCAGGCTGAGTTTTTTTTCTCGTCACTTTGTTAAGTTTCTTACCTTTCTGTTGCAGCAAACAGGAATGTAATGCCAAGCACGTTATACACAAACACTCAACGCTTTGCCTGGTCCCCGTCTCCATTAGCGTGTATCTAGGCATCAGATGATGCGAAGCACACTTGATGCAGCCGTGTACTTGTACTTCAACAGCAGGGGCGGAATACCCCCGAGAACAGCAGCTCATTCATTTTGCATCGAGTTGAAGCACATCATGCCAGCTCCCACTCTCCTCACGGACTGTGCACACTTGTGCTCGCCGGCTCCAGCTGTGAGTGACTTCTCCCTGGAAGGCACTGCTCCATCAGGGGTGTGTCTTTTCCTCTCTGCCCATCGTTTTTACCGCTTGTGAGCTCCCTGCGCTCTGACCAGCAGAAGAGGCCTCCCTCTCCTCCCCCTTTAACGAGTCTTCACTGCTACGTGTTGTGTTTCTAGCCTGTAAACTTCCAAGATTAATCTGCCGTGACAGAAACAATCTTTCGGGGAAAGCTGAACTGCACAGGGAGTCTTCCTTTCCAATTTTCCATAACTAGTGCAAAGCTTTCACAGTGTGACTCTGAACTGAATGCTCTCTTTAAAAAGCAGCGAAGATGTACAGCCAAATCCAAGAATTCAGACAGAAGTACAACTACATTTACCTCAATGAAATTCTATCTGTTTATGCTAGAAGTGAGATTTATCCTTGAGCTCTAAAAACAAACACCAAACAATTTGATTTTCCAGAACTGACACATGCAATAACAGTAAATCTAATTTAGAGGTGTTGCTTGCACTAAAAGTGACAGTAACACAACAGTACTCGAGATCCAGTTTTTATTCGGCAAAACTCGTGACAAAATGAGCTCAACCACCAACATAGAGCTGCTTCCTCAGGGACCACACTCAAAACATGGTGGGGCTTAAATTGCATCCTGGGGTCTTCAGCTTTCATAGCTACCTGCATCATTGTACATCAGTCCTCCTGGATGTAGGGGAGGACTTGAGGAAGACAAACTCTGACCAACGAACAACTGCAACAATGCAAGGACATGGGCCACCACCCTGTACCTCACTCTTCTCCATACAAAGGACTCACTCCTTCAAACATGCCAGTGGAGCTGCTCATGGAATCACACTCTGCCCTCCCCAAGGAAAATGAGCCAACACTGCTAATGCCCACCACCCAACAACCTCTTTAAACTAGCTGCGCTCAGTGTGAGTGAAAGCAGGGCAATTGCATTGGCATGCAATCATGGGTAGTTTCACCAGTAGGCTTGAGAGGGTAAAAAGCAGTCACTTCTTTTAGCCACACAGATACACTTGGAGTAGGATTTTTCTTCACAGCCTAAATATACCCTGAGAGTCTAGTGAGATTCTTTCTTCCTTCCCTCCTGTGTACCATCAACAATGTTCAGCAAGACCAGTTACCCTCAAGCGACAACCTGCGCCACCCTGAAAGCTTTCCACTGATTTCCACGAGAGTAACAGCTTGGAAATCAATAAACAAATCTGTTGATGCTGCCCCAAAAAGAATCAGATCCAACTCCTTCTTTCTTGGATGTTCTGGATGCCCAGCACTAACAAGAATTCAAGGCCATCTAATAATTTTTGCACCGAAGCAAACAAGTAAGTCCTTGATAGTCTTGATACAAGTGTGGAACTCACTTGGGGAGAGAGAAAGTGGCATTTTATGGACAGGCAAACCAGCACCTGTAACTAGTTAAATGCTGGAAGATACACATATTTTTAATTCAGGTTCCAATGTGTGTTCAGCACAGCTTGCTTAAACTTGTAAATGAAGTTAGTTAGTAATCCGATAACTATGACAACTACCCTCTCCATTGTTCTCTTCTCATCAAGTCGCATACAACAGGATATGGTAGACTTCCAGCTGGCCAAACGACAGCACTCTGAGAACAATGTCACACACTGACTTAAAAGGCTTCTAAGGAGAGAAGCCAAACTTTGCTGGTTTAGTATGCTGAAACAGTTTGTGGGAGAGAACCACTCTTCCCTGAACCTCTCTTCAGTACAAGAAAAGAGATCCAGCACAACTTTGGAAACCCGAGTTTAATTAAAACTATATTCCAGTCTGAGTTTTTTAGCTGGCTATCCAGTATATGAACTGAGACTGAATTTCTGATATTTTGGTATGTGGTACATGCAAAACTTAGTGCCTGTACACCTTTCAGTAATGATATGGCTAGAAATTAACATGTTGGCTCGGTTCCTGAGAAATAACCTGGTAGCAGCATTTCAGCTTCTCTTTCCGTTGCCCCATACTCTCTGCTCCTTTAAGTTTGTTGCTTCTAGTTGGTGACTATGGAAAGGGCAACAGATTTACTTCTACCACCAGCAATAGGAAAATGTCCCAGGGCTTGGCCAGAAGGTAGTTTCTGAAAACTGAATACAATTTGGGCCCAGCATCTTCCCATTTGTGAACACACTCTTTGCTTAGTAACTAAACTGTGTGTCGTGTTTGTCTTTCTGGCAAAACTTAGCTTTCCCAACCCCCACCCAAAAATGTCAATTCAAACAAGAATTTAAAATTTTAGCCTATAGGCTTTGGGGGATGGTGGTGTCTAATTTCTGATTCCTTAGGGTTTACTTGGCCAAATATATGTATTCTGAAAATGAAAGGTGAAACTCACATGGAAGTCTTCTTCCATGAACTGTGTTTTAAAGAATAATCATCAAGAACTTAAGTTTTGAGGTCAGTCATGGAAGCTGCAGCACTGGGCACTGGCTGCCAAGTTTGTCTGACAAGCTCTCCCCAGCAACAATACCATAAACCATGTGAGAAAATTTCCAGTGCTAACACTGCATTGCCATTTCCCACTGCCAGCCAGCACTGTGAGCTTGCAGCCAAAACACCAGACATGAAGGATCTTTGTACTGCAAAAGGAAGGAGCTTGCAGCAGGTAACGGGTCTGAGAAAAACATCACAAGCAGCCAGCTCTGGCAAGCTGAAAATTGCCCAGGAGAGCTCTCAGTTTGTGAAGACCTAACAAATTCAGCTCCTGCACTGCCACAAGTAACAAATTCAAGACAGCAGGGTTGTATTGCTGGTGTATAAATACAACATGTGCTGTTCCAGTCATCGTGCCCTGTCCTCTCATGGGTCCTCAGCTGGCTTACACGACCCCAAGCTGCCAGTGTTCCTCACTAGAGATAAGGTTCAGCCAAGTCTATAATCAGGGAGTGGGTATTTAACACCATAAAGAATCTGGGCAGACCTCCATGCACTCAGCAGTGATGATATCCCAATTCTCTGGTTAAACTGCCAGTGAACAGCATGGCATCCAAGTAAATGACATTTGCTTATATTCTAGATGTGGGGGAGGGATCATGTTCTCCCCAAATTGATCAAATATTCACATTGCATGGCCAGAAGCTGTTTAACTCAAAAGAAAATACCAAGTATCCTATCACACACAGCCCTGGTAACATCACAAGGGATATAATGCACACAGGTTTTTCAATGTCAGTAAGCACAACTTTCTTTAAAAAAACAAAAAAGGGTGTTCAAGTAACAGAGTTTCTAAATACAAGGCCAAGTCAGTCAGTAAAGAAAACCCCAAGTGTTTAAGACAGTTGAACTTACTGTTGGGGGGAAAAAACAAAAGCTTTCAGTTTGCTCCAATCAGTGTTTAAGTTTCTGCTAATCAATCTACACATATCAAAGAGACTTTAGTAGGTGATCTACCTCCATTGCCAGAGGGCAAATTGGGCTGAATACCACTGACAAACAAAAGCCCTTTTCCCTGGTGGGGCCAGTGTTAGGAAACAAGCCAACATACTATCCTTAGCATTACAAGCCTGAAATGAAATCGCTTTCTACGTACATGAAATGGACAAGACAGCACATGCTGTGATTTACATAAAGATGGACTGCATATAAATATTTGAATTGCAATCAGCTAGTAGTAGCAAATGCACAAAAGCATCCTGAGGCAGATGTGACATTTAAATAACTGAAGTGGTAAGCTGACAGCAACAGCATCCTCCTATATGTTCGAGGCACATTCCAAATTATGACACCAGTGCAGTTTAGTTAAGTCTGCGACTCTGCTTAGAAAGGGACAATGAACAAAATTTGGATCTTATTTTAGTATAGCATCTACCAAATTCCAGAAGATTTTCAGTGGTCTACAGATATGTAGGCATGCCACAAGTTCCCTTGATATCAGTAGTATAACACTGCAGCAAACATGAAAAATTGTTCATGCAGTTGGATATAAATATTTACATAGTAAAGGCACATACAGAAACATCCTACCTCTCTAACCCACTGGTACAGCAGGGGCATAAACCACATGGATAAGAAGAGCTAGACACAGGTCAGTTTCTGACTATATTTTGCTTTTTAATTTGCTAAATTAAGTCCCACATTTCATAAAGTAGTGTAACACAGAGATAATTGAATGAAACTCTTTCCACTGCACAGGAAATTTTCTCCTCTGAATTACTTTTTCAGAGGTTATTTGCCTGGTATAGTAACAATTGTTAGGAAGTCAAATTTCTGCCTGCAACAGAAGGGCTTAGGTTGACCTTTTCAAGTAAGCCACCACATGACAGAAAAGTCTGTTACTGCTCACACAAATGTACTATGATCAAGATAACAAAGAGCTGCATCGAACACCTCAGCCAGCATGGTGCTTATGAGTATTCTTAGCACGTTTTTTTCTTAAAACACTGCTGCTCTTCTGTGCTCTATGCTTTTTGTGGCTCTTCTTCTCACAAGGTTTTTTTTTTTTACATGCCCACCTTATTCATAACTGAATATACCTCAATATACCTTAGACTAGCAAAGTGAAATCACTAGTGGACTGATTTGGCTACAGAGACCTTAAGCTAGACAAGTTCTGGAAATAAAAGCAGAAGAATACGGTAAAGTTTTTTTGAAGAAAGATGCTACTGAATTGATACAGCCTTGAAAAGGTTGCAAAAAACTAATTCTCATGTGAAAATTTATTCCATAAGTGGCTCCCTCTACACACAGCCTCTACTGTTGACATATCATCTAAAAGACATGTAACCAAGAGTATAACTTCAGCACTGATGAAGATGAAGGGGGTGAGAGAAAGGCAGGCACCTTCAATCAGCTCCAAGTGGTTTGGGAAGGATGTTGGCTTTTTTGTTAGTATTGCCTCTCCTGAGAGGAAGCAATAGATTGTGTATGCACCTAACTGCATGGCCACGCAAAGTAAACAAGGTAATTTTAAACCACTTTTGATCATCACTTAAACCCAAAGCTTTTATCTGGGTGTTGCAAACAAGGAGGGCTGCAGAGAGCCTGGGAGTGAGATGTTTTCTTTGCACAGCTATGGAGTCAGAGAGCAGCTCTTTTCGCATCACTTGTATCACTGTTTCGCCAAAGAGGTAAAGCAGCAGGTAAACATATCTGAGCTGGAAGGGACTCAATAGGGTCATTAAGTCCAGCTCTTATACCCATAGAGGACACCCCAAGAATGACACCATGTGCCTGAGAGTGTTATCTAGACACTTTTTAAACTCTGTCAGGCATGGTGCTGAGACTACTTCTTGGGGAGGCTGTTCCAGATCCCCAGCACCCTGAGTGAAGAGCCTTTTCCTAATCTCCGGCCTGAACCTCTCTTGACTCAACTTCATCACGTTTCCCCTATCGCTATCCACCAGATCAAACAGATTGGTCCCTGCCCCTCTACTATGCCCTTTGAGGATGCTGAAGATGGCTATAAGGCCTCCTCTCAATCTCCTCAAGGCTGAAGAAACCAAGTGACCTTAGCCACTCCTCATAAGGTTTCCCCTCCAGTCCGTTCACCATCTTCGTAGCCCTCTTCTGGACACTCTTTAACAGCTTAATACCCTTTGTAAATTGTGGAGCCCAGAACTGCACACAATACTTGAGGTGCAGCAGCACCAGTGCAGAGCAGAGTGGGACAATCACCTCCCTTGACAGGTGCATCAGTCTGGATGTAGCATCTGCTTGATTAACATACAGTTAAAAGAATAACAGGGAAAAAAAAATAATCAGATTTCCACCCCAAACTGCTGGTCAGTAGCATTTCTGTTCTGCAGACACTGACAGTTGACTCAAGCTATTCTCAAGGGATGTGAGCAAAACCCACTTAAGTTCACTGATCACCCTCGCTGTATCCTAAAGAATTTGAGTTTCATAGCTGGAATCACAGGGAATGTGTGGAGATTTTCTATCACAAATTTGTAGAAAGACTTGAAGCCAGGGACTTGGTTAATATGCCATCTTTTTTAATTAATTGAGACAACCTGACTATACCACAGTGGTTAACTGTAGTCCAGGTTTAGATGTACTATTTGCCTTAACTAAAAGCCTTACAGCTCAGCAATTCCAAGAGCTGATTAAGAAGAAATGTTAGCTACAATTCCCAAATTATATGGAATAGTTTCCATTATTTCCTGAAAACAAATATAAAATAATAAAGACATTCTACAATAAAATAAAATGGGGTTCTGTTTAAGGTGACTAACCATTTGTTGTTCTGCTAGTGGCTTGAGCATAGCAAGGGAAACATTTTAAATAGTTTTCTGGTTGTTTTTTTCCTAATAAGAAGGGAAGCCTCCTAGCATTTTCCCCTATTTCTTTACAAGCAAATGCTTCAGCACTACCCTGACCTCTCCTTCATGGACTTCTCTGTTCCTGTCTCTGTCTCCCACAGAAATCCTTAGAATTCTCCTCTTCTGTGTTTGTTCCAATTCCCTTGCTCCACAAAAGACTTCTGTGTACTTGTAGTATCTATGCTAATATGGTCCTCAGCTTCTGTTCCTGCATTTAAGGTTTCCAAAGGCTACCAAATATCTATAGCTCCATGGCCAAATTTTCCCTAAGCACATCCCTTTTCTACCAGCCATTATCAAAGGATGAATCCACCGTTTGTAAGCACCTGATCTGCTCTTAAGTGTCATCTGTAATACAAAAAATGTCTGTCCAATGTCATATTAGTGACATTAGGCAGAAAGGATAGAGGGATGTTGCCCTAATACAGCTGGAGCAACTGCTGATATAAAACCATTCATCAATGCAAAACTGTGGGTGCTTATTTGAAGTCAATGTAGGCATATTTCAATGCATCTTCAGTCTACCATGTCTTCCATGTTAAATCACATAAAGAAAATAAACTGCTTTCATCAACCAAAGTAAGAATGCACACAACAGCTTTCTGCATCCACTTCACTATATTTGCTTGAAAATACATTAATACTGTAAGCTTGACTGGATATCCCCTTTCACAGCTGTATTGTTTCATTATGTACCCCTAGAACACGCTGCACTTGCAAACAGTAATGTTTTGTAGAAATACTCAGCTAAACTACTTGTTGGTGAAAAGGGAAAATGCTACCAAAATATACAGCAAAAGATATTCAGATGTAGTTGGCTTTGCAAAAAGGAGACAGCAAAAGATTAATCTAAAAATCCAGCTAAGAATATGGGTTAGAAAGGCCAGTAAAATCCTCTTTCTCCAGTGCAATCCCCCATCTAGACCCTATTTACATGATTCCTCACAGTATGCTTTGCCTTTATTTCAAGGTTATGGGGACAGAAGGGAATAGGTAGTATTGATTAATGGTGTCTCAGAGTTTGAGGAGTTCAGCTGCAATTACACATTCTTTGAAGAGTGTTATCTTTTCAGAAGAGCAGGTGTAAACACCATCTCAGTTTTAATTTATTTTCTGCTTTTCTCGACCCTGTCTCTTCAATGCAGAAGAGAAAGTTTATTATACATTATCTTGTACAGCTTGATAAGCTCCTCTCACAGAATTGGAGAAAGGCTCAATGTCAGAGCACATTCAATCATCACCTCAAAGGGAAGGTAATCCACAAAGACCATAACGCCCCTCTGAATGATGCAGCTATAAGCCACCCTGCATCACTGAAGCCTGATGCGTTGCTTGCACACAAAGTATTTACTGAAGAGAGGAATGATGAGTTACAGATACAACAGGATATTCCAACCACACTAAACTTGTACTTCTTGGTTTTACTTCTCTTAGTTTTTAATTCTAATTAAGGCCAGGCATCCCTCCTAAAAATCTCATGTCCATATAATTCACATGCACTGGAGCTCAAGCCAGGTAATACTAAGTACACAGTCCCAGCTAGGGAACACAGATCATAACTCCATGAGACAGGCACTCAACTTGCAGCACAGCTTCCACACTCCTCACTCACCCCTTTGCTGTCCTCCAACAAATCAGATCTCACTCAAGTATGTCTCTGCCCCTCTTATTTTGACATATACTAAAAACTAAAAAGAAAACATTTAACCTGCTGTAGTATTGCTGTTCAAGTGAAAATTTCCAATTCTGGGTGCCTGGAGAAAGGTTCCCAAATCTGTATTTAGACATTTGATTTTCAAGGACACTGAATAGTCAGTGGACAGTGCACGTGTAAAACACCTCTGAAACTAGGCCACTTTTATTTAGCTGTTGAAACAGCAAGATAGGATACTATTTTTAATACCCCATATTCTGAGGAATCTGAGAAATCACTTTACATCATTACCTCCTCTTTCTCCACAGATTTTGTCCCATTTTCCCACTCACATGATCCCACCAGTTTTCTCCGGTCTTGCCCTAACAGCTCTTGAGATAACAGAGTTTAGGTAATTTCTGTTTTGTTGTTAGGACTTTATTCTCTTCCAGTCTTATGGGATTATGTCAATCTGACTTGAGTCTACCCATTTACCTGTTTGCTCTCCCTTTTTGAGACAGCTTGAGTCTCATCTTTGGTGCATACATTGTCCTACTTTCTTCAACCAGTTGTTCTCTCTACCTTTTCCCCTTTTTGATTCCCAGCCTCATTTTATTCCCTGATGTCCAGGCAGCAGAAAACCATCAGCAGTTCAAACACATAGACTAAGAGATCCTCACCACCACCTCCTCACAAAATGGGCATTAGTGCAGAGGAAGGAGACCAATGCTTTCACTATCTAGTCAGAGAGCTCACAAACAGAAAATTCTAGTATCAGAGAACCTGCCTCTCCAGTGCTTAAGAACCAAGAGCAACCAAACACTCCTCAGTCTGCCAGGGAAACACAAAAACTACATCAAGAAAACAAACTTGCACTGAGTGGTGGCAAAGCTAGTGGATAAACAAAGACACGTGCTAGATGTTTTATCCGACCTGCCAGGTGCTCACATTGCCCAGTAAGCAGTTCCACATTCACTCCCATCAAGGCTGTCTCTTGAACCCACCCACAGCCTTCCTGGCCAGCTAACCACTGAATTTTTCAGATGGAATATACTGCTGTTGTACAGAGACATCAGGAGAGAAAAAAATTTGATCTTTCAGGCAATTAGAATGCTGTAGAGGTTTAAAAGTTGAGGCAGGCTTTGGATTGGTGGAAGAGCAATGAAGATAAAAGGAGGATTCAGGAAAATGTGCTAATGGAAAGTCATTTACAAAACTGATGGGCCATTACCTTTTCTCTCTTCCTTGTTAGCAGCCTGCTGGGAAAGCAAAGGACATGCACCAGCAGTCAAGGAGGGAAGACAAAAACCAACCTGAGGAACCATTCATGTACAGTCCTACAGCTGGCAAGTAAAAAGAACAACCCTTTTGGAGCTTCACTCTAGGTTAGTATTTGCCAACATGTTTTCAAAGCAGAGAAAAACAAAACCCAACATGTCCTGGGTGGGTTGTTAAGAAGCAAACACAGCAGTGACAATTATTGACTGTTAAACTTGTGACACAACAAATCCTCCATGTGACAGTGACCTTACTCATCTTGAAATCAAACTATTCAAGCAAGTGCAAGGACTTATACGAATAATATTAAATTAATTATCACAGCTCTGTTTTCAGTACTGCAGGAGAGGAAGACTGTACAGAGGACAGTGGCTTTTACTTTAAAAAAATCACATGGTATCTCACCTCTGAGTGCCAAAAGGTTGGGCAGACACATTTGTTTTACACTAATGCCCATACACACACATCAAACACAGGAACTCAGAGACTGCATGTACATATATGTTTATAAGCATCAATTTGTGGGAACCTGCTTTTGTTCATGATCTTACAAAGGTGCTCCAGTCTTTCTCAAGCTCAGAAGTATTTTACTGACTAAGTGAAAAACAGGGATGCTACCTTTCAGAACACAAAATCACCACACAGCCTACATCAACAAAATGATGCAACCTTTGCTTACAACAGAACTGCTAAAAAAAAAATAGAAACTGCAGAGGTCAAATTAATAGTGTAATGTATGGAGAGAGTGATTACAACCTCCCAGAAGACCTTTCTGCCTGAGGTAAGTTAGCAGATACATCCTCAGATTAAACTTTCATCAGCAGATCTCTGTATTTCATCAATCTTTTATTATGGCATAGCTTAGAAAATCATCTGGTCAGGTGTCATTAGAAAACCTTTTCATCTTCCAAAGCGAAATCTACCCAAACAAATTATTACAAGTGAAATAAAAAGGAGGGCCTGCAGATCATTGTGGGGTTCAAACAGCTCAAAATAGTGGAAAATACAAATTTCTACAGTATTTTAAAACTGAAACACTACCTTTCACAACAAATCCAATATATTTTATCATACAGGCTCATGGACCAGAAGATGTAGCTAATGAACAAAATTCATGTGCAACAGCTCCTGGAAAAGCTTCACTCCAGAAACTGAAATTTCATCTATTTTCTGGACAATTAGCCCACCAATAGTCACCACTGAAAAGCAGCAATGTGATCCCCTCACTTTTCTCTGATGGTGACAAACTCATCATTAGGGAAAGTTGCTTTTGTGACTGGTGAATGGCTCTGGTGTTCCTCACCTCAGGACCAACAACTACCAGGATGAGCCCAAGGACTGCATGCTAATGTATACATGAAAAGAGATGCAGCACAATTTCTAGCTCAACAATAAGGTTTTCTCAGCTTGGGTTCTCCTGTCACCAAATGCTTTTTTTCTTGTGGGTTAGTGCTTCTCCAGAAAATGCTACATCATTTATGCTATTCTTCAGAGCACGTTTCCTACACTTACCCTCTCTACACCCAAAACACACTGCATACCAGATTACTCAGTCACAAGTTTGTTCTTTCTGGTGTCTTTTTGATCTTCTGCTGTTTCACATCACATCACATGGCTATGCTGTTTTTCCTACAATCTTGGGGTTTTTTAAATAGGTCAATAAACTTTAAAGAAATTAAATTTCAAAAAAGAGTGGACTCCAGCCCTGGAAGTCACACTGGAGACAACATTTCTGGAGAAGCATCTATTGAAATTCTTAAAAAGAGCTAAGAAAAGGAAAGCTCTGAAATCCAACTTCTTATAACGGAAAAAACCCCAGATTCAAGAATCCTATTGCACCAGCAAATGAAATATTACGGATGGTTTTGATTGTGTGTTTACGTAGTAAATCTTCAATAACCTATTTCTTGCTCGATTGGCAACCAGTCAAGAAAAGTCATGTTCTCCAGAATGGAGAAATGTTCACCTACAACACAGAAAGGCCGACTCCCTCTTCTGATGGTAGAAACATGAGAAAAGATTAATTTGCTCTGCCAATTTCTCTGTATTGTCAATGTCACAAAACTTCTTTTCAGCAAAACAGTAGAAGAAGGTTTTGCCTTTTATCCTTTTATGACCAGGAAGGACAACACTGTATTTGTTTGTTTATTTTTTGTTTTGTTTTGTTTTTTCCTTATTTGTTTTAAACTTGGAACCATAGAGTGCTTTGTGTTGGAAGGGAGCATTAAAGGTCACCTTGTCCAATCCCCCCGCAGTGAACAGGAACATCTTGACCAGAGCCCTGTTCAACCTGACCTTGAACTTTTCTAGGGATGGGGCTTCTACTACCTCTCTGGGCAACCTGGTCCAGTGTTTCACCCCCCTCACTGTAAAAAATGTCTTCCCTCTAAGTAGCCTAAATCTCCCCTCTTAATTTAAAACCATTACCCCTTACCTTGTCACAACAGGCCCTGCTAAAATGATTGTCCCCATCTTTCCCATAGGCCCCCTAAACTTCAACCAGCACTTCTCCCACATGCTCCATAACTTATCTTTTTCTTCCTAATGAAGACAAATTTCTGCAGAAGTCTCAAGAGAACTGAAATTCATCTTTAGTCCCCAGATATGGCATAAAGACAGGCATCAGAGATGCTATTTCCTGTGCCTTGTACATAGCTTTTGGTAAATATTGGGGGAAACATGGCAAGGTCTGCAGGTCAAAGCAGGCAGAACTACCTGTGCACACAACTTTCCCACCAACTCCTGTCCAACTGATGGGGCTTACATTCATCTAGGAGAGTTTGCTATTGCCTCTTACTCCCAGATACATTTCACCAAAAGCTTACACTACTCTTGGTGCCACTTGATTCCAAAAGGAACATTTTTCTAAATGTCCCCTTCTGATGTTTTGAAGACCAGTTCTGTCTTTAGGAGAAGCAGTTACCCAGCCAGGAGAAATGTGACCCATTATCTTATGAACAACATACTGGAATTATTTTATTTTCCAAATAAATGTAAATAATTGAAAAAAGAACTGTAAATGCTTCAGAAAAATTAACAAAAAGCAAAGCTGGCTTCCTTTACTCTGTAAAGCTGCATCACATTTAGGTGCCCTTAAGATGCTCTATTTATTTCCTGACCAAAGCAAGCTACTGCTAAATCTGACTTGAAGGGAAATGTTCAATGCACTCATTTTCTGAGGCAAACAAAGCACTGTAATGGTTTATTCATAAGAAGTTAAAACCTTTTTATTTCCCACCATTTCAAACTAGATTTGTCCCTTTTAGATCTCTCAAAAGCCCACACCAATGGAAGTGAAAAACAGTAAAAAACCAAAACCATCAGTCATTTTAAGTAGTAAAAAAATTAGAAAGATGGAATTGGGGCATTTTTCCTTTTGTAAATTTAGCCAGAGATACTCAGAAGCTTGGGGGGGAATAAAGTTTCAGAAAATCTTTTACTGGGGAAGATTTTTCAAGTTCATAATGACATTTCCTATCAAAAGTCAGAGACAGAAATATACAACCCCTACAGCTGCAAATATCTCCATAATCGAACATGGATACAAAGACCAGCACCTCGTTAGCATTAATCAATCCTTACTGCCTATGTGTCACGATGGCTCCTGCTCAAAGACCCTGGAATTACTCAGAGTGAATGGCAATGTTTTTCATACATCATCATGCTCAGTGGGACATGGAGACAGCTTGCTGTTCACTTTACTGCCACACCTTCAGAACCTTGTTTCCACAGCAATGTTACATGGCACGGAAGGATGCTACTGTAATATCACCAATCATGAAGGAAAGCTAAGGAAACATAGGCTCCAGAGCATGAAGGTCTTTAGCATGCACTCATAGTTGCTCCCTATGGCAAGGAAGGACTTCAGCTCACAGGCAGTCAGGTTTCAGGGACAAACCTCAGTTTTCTGCAACACCCTAAGGAATTTTCTTGCATCAAGAAATTTTAGTAGTCGTTTAAAACCATTATTCTTCCCTCAGTCCAACTTTTTCCTCCATCAAATCAAGCATCTTAAGAAGTGGAAACATGCATAAAGTCAGAGCGTAACTAGTGTATTTAACTTGGACCAGCAGGAAGACATGCTTTCACATAGCCAGGAGAAACATACTACAGGATATATTAGAAAATAATCACAGAAACACAGAATGGTAGTGGTTGGAAGGGACTTTTGGAGATCATCTAGTCCAATCCCCCAGCTAAAGCAGGTAAATATATGGTTTTATATAAAAAAGCATTCTATAAATCTAAAATATCATTGCATGTGCAGTTTTATGCACCTGGCTGAACTCATCTGAAAGGTTTGCTCAATGCAGGTTTGGCAAAACACCACAGAAGTGATAAACTACAAAAAGCAGAGATTTTAAAATGTAACACCAGCAAGAAAAAGAAGAATGTACTCATCCTCTCATAGCCCCTGGGACACAACTACTCAATCAAATGAACAGGTTGGATATCTAACTTGCTCCAGGTGTAGGTGTACTCTCTATCAGCAGCAAGTCAAGAGGGATAAGGAAAGTGAAGACTCACCGGCCGTTGTCACGCCCCACGCCCCACACTCTGATGCTCACAATGGGCTGCGAGTGAAGAACCGTGCGGTCCATGGGGTCAATAAGGTTCAGCATATCATTTTCCAGTATAAGGTACATGTCTTTGCCCTGCAACTCCAGAAAAAACATAGTTACACAGTAAACCCCCCTCTCAAACTGACTAGGATCAAGGTTTTTTATACCTAAGCTGTTTAGACCTGCAGCCTCTTAATTGACTCAAAGTTTTGGGTAGTTCCAAGAGCAATTGAAAACAAGTTCATTTACTTCTGCTGTGAAAAAGAACTGAGAGAGTATCTTGCTACTATTTTTTAAACAATCCCAATCACAAGAAGCTTTGATGTCTTTCAAATGCAACTCTTGACTCGTTCAACAGACTTAATCAACAAATTCTGTGCTTACCCTTTCTCAAGAAAATTCTTCCAGTCAAGGGCTGTCTTAATATAAAGGTTCATATCAAAACCTGTACTCTTAAGGCAGGGTTTCTTCTGCCAAACAATGTGCTTTGTTTCCATAAACTTTAAGGGAACAGACAGCAATTTGTAGATGTCAAAGGATTTACAGGATACTCTTTGAAAAAGGTTTAATTAAAGGGGAAAACCTAGCATCAAGATATTAATGTGAATTCTGCCAATGGCTGCAGAATCCTGGAGCCAAAAGTTCTCCCTAGTTCTTCTGGCATGTAAGAACAAGAAGATTGCATTTTCCCCTTAGAGGAAACAAATTTAGAGGCAATTTTCCTTTTGATGATAATACATAAAAGCTAATCTTCCTCCTATGGTTAGCATTTGCAAAAGGTCTGCTGCCTCTTTGATCCCATCTAATAGTTCTCTTCTCAGAGGCCATACACCAACTCTGCAGACCACAGGATCCCCAGAAATGACCATGGACCCATTGCCAAGATGTAAGACAAGCTCCTGCTGATAATAAGAAGGTGGGAGCTATTAGCTAAATATAATTTGTTTCCTCTGCATTGTGCCAGAATCTATAAATGAACAGAAAGAATGGAAAAGGTTTGACTTCCTACTGACAAATGTTTCAAAAATAACCTTTTTTCTTCACCTCAGTGACACAGAAATACTCTTCCTGCATCTTACAGTGGCTTAAGTCTTTATGACATTTAATCTTGTGTCTGTGTAAGGCATACATGCTTCCAGAGTTTTCAGACTAGGCAGCATGGGGCAGACACTGCCAATAACCTTTCCCCCTACCAAATCTCCTAACAGGGATTCAAAAGGGAGCTCTGACAGAGAGCTGGCAGTGCAAGCACCAACAGTGGTGTGGGAGAGGAAGGCTGGTATAGGCAATGCCAACACAAGAACACTTTGCCCACTGGAAAATGTCCAGCCGAGGCTGAGATACAAGGCTGGTTATATAGGATGCCCCTAGCAAAGCTGAGGTAGCTGAGATAGCCATGCCTGTAAATGGAGCGAATCAAGCTGCTTGTGGCATACAGGAAAAGAAACAGGGGAAATAAAACACCAAAGTCAGGAATACATCATGCAGACCAGGATGATGAAGGAAACCAAACAGAAAACAGAGTCATCACAATGAAAAAAAGGTAAGAAATTTGCTTGGAGGTTAGAAGCAGTAAACAAATGGTGCAAAAAACATTACAAAGTGTCACAAAGATTGCTGTTTGGACCCATTTTCTACTTATATATTTGTTCCAGAAGGAAATTATTACAAGAAGGTAAAGTCTGTTCATCATGCAAAATACACCGGGATTAGGGTAATAAACCAGAACCTAAATTAGCTGGAAAAGATTGGAGAATGGGCAGATAAGGAACATAAGTCACAGGAAATTATCCTTGCAATGCTCTAGGGATAGCCTGGTAGCAGCCAGAAGCAATTCATTTTGCAAAAGTTTGTTGCCTTATTATAGAAAAGCTATTTTAGAGATAAAAATGCAGCATGGGGTAAGAAGAAATTATTTAGACAAACTGGGAGCTTGAAAGGAGGCCTCAGTGTCTCAGGCTGCTGAAGACTGGCATATACCTAAGAGCCCAAGATGAAGCAAGCTCTCACACGGAGGGCCACACAGGGAAAGGGAATGAAGGAGAGAAAGACTGAATCTCAGCAGTCTTTCAGGGAAGTGCTCCATACTGCGGTATACAGGTCAATGGCAACAATGTATCTATTCACAGAAGTGATTTTGTTACGGAGGGGAATACAATGCTAGGCAGAGTCACAAGACAAAACAAATGAGTCATGTTATTCTTCTTATATTTTGGTGGAAGACAGAAGTTCACAGGGGGTTTCTTCTGGAGGGGAGTGGACAGCATGACCCCACATAGTGACAAAGCTTCTGCAGGGTCAGGGTTTTACCCAGAGCGTGCCAGTGTTTTGTGGTTTACTTTTTTTTTTCTCCCAGTCATTAAAACCTGGGGAAGGTCCTAGTCTCAATTTCACTTTCATTACATTCTAGCTAAAATAAATCATCAGGCAATCTTAAAACCTCTATTGGCAGTCATCAGTTCAAGCTTCATAATAGATTTCTGCTCTATGTGCTCTATCTGACATGTCAGTGATGAGCACACTCCTTTCAGATTCCTCTTTAAAACGTGCCTCTTCTAATCACTCTTAAAACACTACACTGCCAGCAGAAAAACGTGGTTGTAATGATTTCTTTTAAAATCAAAAGGGCAATTTACTTCAGGGGCTCCTATTCAAAGCACAGTGTCTCTATTGTTCTGTCAGGCTGACAACTTTTTTTTTTTTTTTTTATGAAGAGCATTCTTAATTAAAGCTTCATTTGAGAGGACCAAAAGCTTCTGTCAGTTTGGCTGGAAAACCTGCAAAGGTTTCCATCAAAGAACAATGGGATTGACAGAAAGAAATATGGAAAAATGTGAACATTAACACTTAAAGCAAAATAAAGCATGAGGTCCAAGTAAACAATATATTTCAAGTTGATCAAAGTTCTGTCATCTGAAAAATTGATGGAATCACACACATGTAAAGAGAGTGGGATTCTTCCCTTTCCAGGGTCAGCAGTAAGTCCAAAGTCCATGAATGACATCTGTAGTTGCTTGTCCTAGCTATATTAACTAAATAAAACAGCTCCTCAAAGGAAGAAGGAGGAAGCCTAATGCTACCTTCTTCATTTCTATGTACAATATAAATTTCTCCCATAAAAAAACCCCCAAATTCTGAAATTACTTTAAATAGATAGGGCATTCTAATAGTACCCCCTGAACCATCACTTTCATTTTTAAACAGGTGCTTTCTCCCAGCTACTCCTCTGAAGTGTCTTTGCATTGTTGCTGCCACAGCCAGGACACTGAACAAAGCCTTAGACTTCAACAGTAAAACTTGGGAGACTGAAGGATATTCCTCCTAAAATTTTTACTGAAACAGAGAAGTTTTTCTTTTAATTTCATTTTTGTTTGGCAGTGTGGTTTCTCTTAGATCACACAAATACCAGTGAACATTCACTCTTATGTCAGCTTCACATTCAGATTTTGTGCAGTAAATCCACATTAATGTAACCCTCCTGAAAACAGGTCACGAGAGAGGTAGAGAATAAGATCTGGCTGAAGTTTAAGTTGCTTCATAATCAATCAAATAACAAAGGTGTTTATCTATGAGTTTGTCTCCTATGTCCTCTGTACAACCCACCACTACAACTAACCCCAGCTTTTTCTTCATTTCACTTACTGATCCTTTTACACCTTCCACTCCTGTCCCCAGCACATCTCTTTTCCACACCACAGTACTTCTAGCTTCCTTCGTGTTCCTCTCTGCACTCCCACAGCATTACCCTGTATTTGCTGCCAATTCAGAAAAGCACAGAGCTGCTGAAGGTGTACTAACCCATCACCAAACCAAGAAGGCAGAGAGCTAGGCTCTGTGTTTTTCCCTCAGTATGTGGGAACTTGGCATCCTTCAAAGATGACACTCATGAACAGATTTGAGAGTTATTGGAGTGGAACCAACAGACTGATGATACAAAATTAATTTCATTCTGAAACACTGATAAAATAAATCATTTTAAAATAAGCCATCTGGCCATCAGTCTCAGTCTCCTCATAGGTTTTAGAAAGGTTGCACCAGCCTAGGTCTCTTTGAAGCCCTTTTGTCACTGGGAAACATGAAAATGCTGTTTCAAACCACCACTCTCAGCCCCCTCATCAGGAGAAAGACTTCCACCGATTTCAACAGTTTGCTCCCAACATTGCTGCACAGATTACTAGTACAGGTATAAACAAGAAGATGAGCTCTTTGTGGCACCTGCTGTCCTGGAAAGCTTGAAACAAAACCATCACTACTTTCCTTGAACCCTATCGTGGCTTGCGATATCCCAAACACAGATCTTAGGCATCTTCGCCTACAGAGTTGTTCTTGCAAGATGTTTTATGACATGAAAGGGATGTTCCACATGGAGGAGAAGTTCACCCAGTTCTTACCTCTCCCCAAATGCCAACAGTGTCTCTGATGTCATTTTTACAGTAAGAGAGTTGTCTGATGCAATTGTTCACAGCAACACTGCTTTTTCCAGGAGCAAGATCTTCTTCTGCCATTTCTACCCAACCCAGAGATCGCACAGCAAAGCACTAGAAAGAAACCAGAAAATATCTGAACGTGTATCAGAGCACAAAACATGCTGCTGTAACCAACTATGCAAATCTTGCCATGAAAGAGAAACTAGTCAGTTAAGGTAAAAGATCCTTGGCTAGGAGAGGAACAAAATCAAGGCCTTAATAGATGAGCTTATGCTCAAATAGAAGTAAATTTAAATATAAATTGGGAATGGCGAAGTAGAAACATTTGAAGGAACAAAGAAGAAAACATGACTTGCCATGAAAGGCATCTGTGGAGGTAACAGCAATGCTTTGCAATAAAATACTTTTATTTACTACAAAGGAGGAAACAAACAAGTGGCACAAATAGTAGGAGACACAAACAGAGAAATAAAGGAAAAAGCAAAAGTATAGCTACAGTAGGACTGAAATTTTAGCTAGTATCTAAAGTTCAACTGAAAAGAAAGAAAATACTATTAGAGTAAGTCTGTTGTGAGATTCACACTCATGGTATATCACACTGCCTGGCTTTTAACCAGAAAATTGTTGGGGTTTTTTTTGGTGGGTTACAGCAATCATTTCTACAGTAAGTTCAACTAAAGTAGAACATAATAACGAATTCAAATCACTAACAAGAAGATAAGCTATCATAAGAGGAAAGCAGGCTTTTTCTAGAAGAAATTAAAAATGACCTTTAAAATAAAACAATCTAATTATACATTTTTTTTAGCAGAAGGATGTTTAGCCAACCAGAATACTCAGTTGGCAGAACAAGCCAAGGCAACATTACTTTGCACATATGGTGCTTTTTGCAAACAAAATAAAATGGGAGAAAATGAATACATTTGTCTCTACCCTACATTTACTAGGGTAGACAATAAAATCTAATTCTGAATAAACACCACACATTTGCTCCCAGGCTTCATGGTGAGCGAAATACAGACATCACACTAAATCAGTGAGAATTTGTCTAGGAGACCAAGATTTCCTACAGAGAACATTATGAGTTCCTCATTCTCAAACTGCAATTACACTGTCAGAGAAGGATGCACAACAGACTTACTTACTGGTGTATCTCCTTAATAGGCACACCAAATATTTATGATGGTCCCTAAAGGTTCAGCAATAACAGTTCCTGGATGACTCCATACCAAATTCCTGCTCTCTTCTAGGTATTTAGCATGGCAATAGACACTACCACAGAACACTGTCAAATCAAGTCCCACTCCATTCCCGATCTTGGTTTCCCTGGGACTCTTTGCTCAAGTCAGAGATATTGCATCAGCACTGACATGAAGTTGCACTCAGTTCTCATACCAAAATCCTTCTTGCTGGCCATGATGCCTCCTATGAAGAGGCAGGATTTGGCAGGGACAAGTTCCAAAAGCAGAACTGAAACAACTTAAAATTAATAACTGAAAATCTGCCATTGTGTAACATCTCTTTCACCCCAAGCCTCCCTTTTCCACGACTGGTGACTGCTGGGAGCCCTGCTGCC
Source organism: Galbula dea (assembly GCA_013399015.1). NCBI lineage: Eukaryota > Metazoa > Chordata > Aves > Piciformes > Galbulidae > Galbula > Galbula dea. Next base: position 104,611 of record VWZX01008009.1, read on the forward strand.
TCCAGCGGGACTCTGCCCACATGGGCACACAGCCCAGAAGCAGCAACAGCAGGTCCATACTGCAGTTACCAATTAATCCTTCTTCTAAAGGAAGTAAATAAGGTTAAGAGTTCAGAAGCTAACACTGAATATTCATGTGCAGCCTTGTAAAAAACTGCTGTGAAATCAGTGAGTATATCAAGCTCCCACACCATCAGTGGTGTGCCATTTGGGAACCAATGTCCTCAAAACCACCCAGAACACCAAGGTATTTTAAATACACATAAAATGTGAACTTAAGCAAACTAAGGGAAGAATAAAATTCACCTTTAGGTAAAAAAGGAACAAGATTTATGAGTTTCTGTCTCCTTCAGCCTTCTTTCAGCATGCACAAGGTACTACTCATGCAGCCTACTTGCCCAAGCTGAAAACCCAGCATTAAGAACCTGCCTCTTGTATCTCTGGTACCTACTTCCAGGAGTCACTAATGATGCATCTCACCTAAGGCACTACAAAGCAAATACACCCTGCATATTGTGTTAAACCCTTCTGTGAATGTGGCTAAAACATTAAATCTTCTTATGCCTCCACATTTTTTCGTGAATTTTGGTGGTGGTGGTTTTGTGCTTTGCAAACAAGGAAACCAAGGAAGTTCTCCTATGCTGTCACTTCCTGACTCAGCTCTGCTGGAAACTCACAGAAGTGCTTGCTTTCAGATTTTAAAGGGAGATGAAGGAGGAGGTGAAAGAGGAAGCAAAGAAAGGGTTACCGCTCAGGAGTGGTCTTTATTTCAGGGCTACACGAGATACTAAAATATCCATTTTTTAGCAATTATTAAGGTCATCTGATCTCAAGATTGCAGAATTGGGTTTTTTGGCACATCAGCTGCTCGTGAATCTTGCCAGAAGTGCTGCAATGCCCACTGGGGTATTAAATATTTATCTTTGCAAGCTTTTAAAACACAGATTTTTACTGTGCCAGAAGAAAGAGTTTTTTACAAGTATTTCAATATTACATTGAATAACAAAATACTAGCAGAGAGAAATATTTTCTAAATCATCTTAAGAGAGGAGAAAAACTAAATATATCTAACAAGCATATTGTTTCTCATTATTCTTCCTATCTCAACAACATCTGCAATTTGGTAGCTGCTTTTCAAACACAAATATAGCCCTTGCAATGATCTGAATATATCTTAAAGATGCCAAAAACTGGTGAAAGATAAACAGCTCAAGTTGACAGCAGGCACACAATAGTAAAGGAGGTGAAAAGTTTGCTTGTTTTGTTCTTTTCCAATTGCCATTTTTATTCCATGATTTAAAGTCTCCACTGATGGCAGCTACCATATTTTCTTCCCTTCCCAGCCTACTATCATGACAGCAGAGCAAGCTGAATGGCATGCTCTCTCATCCATCCCATATATTCCCCTTCATGTGAAGGGCTTGGTTTCCTTCCCTGCTTCCATTCCCTCACGGTGCTTCCAAGCTAGGTAGATGTGAGAGACCCGGTCGGCTTCTGGCACCTGCAAGTTTTTGTTTGTGTCTTTTACAAGAAGCCCTTGCCATGACCCAAATAAAATGCCTCACAACATCTTCCTTGGAAAAAACTCATTTCCCAAAGATCCACTGCAAACAAAAAACTCTCAATAAAACCCAGAAAGACTCAACAGCCCACTCACAAGGCAACACATGTACCTGAGTATACACAAACAAGAAACAGTCTCTTGCTCAAAATACACTTAAAGACCAAAAATCTCCTGTTTCTTGATTGGCTCTAACTGAATACATGTGCTGGCATGGCTCAGAAGAGATGGGTGACCTTTATGCAGATTTCAGCACTAGAAAATATCAGGCCTCAGAGTAACAGGATGCACACAACAGTTCACTTGTCATCAGTATAACAGAAGTACAGATACACGCACACCTATGGGGTGAGAGCGGTGGAATAGTGTGCATGCATGCATTTCTCCCTCTCTGCATAATGCCACCAACTGTATTACAGAAGATCCACTTCATGTTTTATTGTGATGGGTTCTCCCCTCCCCTTTATTATTTGACTCAGAGGTTGTCTTTAATAAAAACTAAAAGAGCACAAAACCCAGCAGAAGCAAACCACCTACTGTCTCAAATCAGGTATGACCTAATTCTTAAACCAAGGCTAGCTAAGTTAGCCAAGGCAGCAGAATTGTGTAGCTCTTTAGCACACTAACACAGCATCATAGTTCCTTGGATGTCACCAATAAACCTTACTAGTCAAGAGACAAAGTACTTCCTTTGAGCTGAAAGAGCTTTGCTAGTGCACCCTCTTTTCTCCTGGAACTACCATTTAGAAGAAAAACAAGCCAAGCTGAAAACCAGAGTGCAGCTCTCCTTGACGGTGGGAGAACCTACAGTTTATAGGGTCAGTAAAACAGACATTCCTGATAATGCCAGCTGGTTAAGTACCTGTACTCAAGGCTCACAGGTATTTACTGGCAAATCATAATTACTAACCCATCATAATTTCGAAGTAATCCAGATGCCAACTTCTGGCTTACAGTAGTCTACCTAATTTATTTTCTCCATTACATAATAAACAAATAACCCTTGTATCATGTTATACATTATTAGTATTAACTTACAAAATAAAGTCTTAACATTTTTCTGTGCCTGGTCAGACTCTCTGCTTCATCTCACTCAAAATTCTAAAAAGGATGATTTAAAGAACCATACCTGAATAAAGATAAGCAAAACATGATTTTACTATCTGGTTTTCCCCAGACTCATTCCAAGAGATGCCAAGGAAAAAAGGTTTGGAAAAAAAAAAAAACAACACCCCAAACTTGATAAATACAGTAGGATGAAAGAGATTTAGGAATTGTATACTGTATTTGGATCACTGCTATTCAGAATTGGCAATATCAAAGACACTACCATGAACACCACATGTGTGAGAGAACTAAATGAAAAATGCCATTAAAACCATAGTATGCCAATAATCTTGCATTTTCACCTCAACTAGAGACTTCAAATTTCCTGCTAGGCTATGCAGGACACTGCACAAAGAAAATTCACAGGGAAAAAAAGGCCACCTTATCACACACTGCACCATAAAAAGAGAGGTAAACAGAAATCAAACCCCAGGTATCACAGACCAGTCTTACAGTTTGGGGGAACATATGTTTGCATGGCTGAAAAACTAATTAATGTTTCAGGGTTAATGATCTGTAGCCTCAGAACCAAACTCAAGTGTTGGAATCCAAGCTCTGTAAAAAGCTGTAAACCTCTAATGCACTGCAGTTGTGATCTAAAACATCACCAAGAGCTGGGGAGGTTTGAAGGAATGTACCAGGGATCACACTTCTGTTCTTTGGCATGGCAAAACCTTCGCTAGAGGGTAAGGGTTTGGTCTGTAGAAGCGTTCCCAAGAGGAACTCTGGAAGGAGCTTTGACAGGAACGCAGAACCATGAACATAAGCAAATGCCACACTCTAGCTGTTGCCTCATGTGGGGCTACACATGTACCTTTATAAAAAAGACACAGCCCTCCACCCCCCCCCCCCAAACAAACAATCCAACAAAACAAAAACAACATNAAGGCCTTTTATCACAGACCACTGAGCAGGCTTGTACCTGAGATACAGCATGTAGGTCACATAAATAACCGTTTCTCATGCAGCCAACACAATCTTGGAAATTCACTTACATTTTCTTTAACAGTTTTTAAATAAAACAAACTATCATATGATTTTATGCTTTGGAAAATCAAGTAACATAGTCACTCTATTATGAGAAAAAAAGTATGTTTCAGTGCATTTGCCTGCTACACATCAAGAAAGGGGGGGGTGTGTATTTTAGATGTTTTGCAAATATCTTGACTTCAGATTCTAAAGGGATGGGTTTATGGACTTTGCTTGGAACTAAGGGTTTTTGAGTTTTATTTTAATACAGTGAAATAAAACCATGCTTCTTCGACAAAAAGAAGGCAATCATATTTTTCACCAGAAACTGACAGAAAATGACAGTTGCAGTGATGCTCGAATTTGCGTCCAACCTGCAGAAAAACTGAACTATTAGGATAACTCAAGGATGTTTCATTATTCTGCAAGAAACAAAAATGATCCTAACAAACACACATATGCTTTGTCAGTAAAGACAAGCCCTGCAAGAGTTTACAGGACACAAAGGAATGTATGTATTCATTTCTTAAAAACTAATACTCTGCACTTGTTAACTTTAACCTTAAAGGTTGTATTTTTCTGTTGAGGGCTCTTTTGCAGGCTGAGAGATGCACGTGGTTCTAAACGCAGCCTGCAGTACTTTATTTAGTACTGCAGTGCACAATTTCAAAGGTAACGTGTGACATCCAACTTAAAAAAACCAATTTATAGGTGAACCTTACTGAATCAATGGAGGAACCCTTCCAGCTTCACTAGTCAGGATTTCAGATCTCTTTAAAAACAACTTTGTCAAGAGCAATTTGTTTTTTTTCAGAAATTATGTCTACAATAGGATCAAAAGTTAAATCATTGTTTATTGATTCCTACTCTGAAAAAGACTCAAATAAACATAAATCCTGAGATCAGAAATCTTAAGCCCTGGTGGGCCTCCCACAATTGAGGACCTACTTACTGTCACACTGCCTCCTCGCAGCACTATGGAGGAATCATCTTCAAGCATATGCAATAATGCATCCCAGTGTAGGATCAACATGGCATTAGGCTGTAATGCATTTCTCATAATTTTAAATCTTTTAAAAGATTAGTATTACTTCCCTCTCCATTTTCTCTTTGATGAAATGTAGGAAATTCTGGCAAGGAAGACTTCTGTTTTCAAAGTGAAATTCAGAGCTACAATTAATACCAAAATAAATATATGCTGGATAGAGGTATTTAAATGTTGCTGTGTCATCAACACAATGTTCCATTTTAATTGATTTTTCAATCAGCTTCACCCATCAAAATGCTTCTCAGCTTGTCCACCACAGACAAATAACCCATCAAGCTTGTACCATTTACAATCTAAAACACACAAATAACATAAGTAAGTGTATAAATGTTTATATATAGATAGACAGATAGATACACAAGTAAATACACATACTGTGCTTTTTTTGTTAAAAAACTATGCAATGAAATGGTAAACTTCATGGTATTGCAGACAAGACTAGGCCATTTCCCTGAGCCACCCAAAACTGGCAAGCTACTGTAAGTAATTAAAGCGAAATACAAAAATATTATCCAATCAGTTCATTTTGTAGCAGCAAGATGATGAACAGCCAATCCAGAGGCAGCCCTTGGTCAGCAGCCCATTCTAAAGCTAAAGCTGACAGAGGTTATATATCCTTTAAGGGGTGAAATAGTCAGTATCCAGTAGGGAGTATGAAGGGCTGCAAGCTGCGGTTACCTCTGCAGTGTATTAGCAGTGAGCTAATGGGGAGAACTGCCAGCAGTATTAGCTGCCTGCATACCAAATCCATTGGTCTGGAGAATGGCAACAAGAGCCTATGGGACAAGAGTATGATAAAGACTGCTTCTTCCTCTGGTTTCTGTCCACAACTTCATCAATCATCCACAAAGCGCTGCTGGCCCAGACAGAGTTTACTGTGCTGCATCACAAAACAGCCAATGAACTGTGACTGAAACCAATTAAAAATAAACATCAAAATATTAGGGAGTGCAGATTCTTCCAAGAAAAATCCCAAATATCGCTTGGAGTAGCAGCTAGAGGCTTCCTGTGTTCTGCACAACAACCACGGTTTGTTAAATGGCTGCATACTGCAAGATGCTGTACACAGAGTCCAGCCAGGAAAAACTACACTGTGCATCTCCATCAGAAACAGTACTGAAGATGAAACTGGCACTTGGATCTAGTGAAGCAATAGAAAACCCTTGTTAAAACAGCCATCAATGGAAGAAACAGCATCATTAAAAGAAAATTAAAAATCCAGTATGTTCATGTTTTCTCAAATGTTGCCAGCACTTCTTATAGAGCAGCTACAATTTTAACAGCACTGTTTCACTTTTGAAATGGTTTCCTGTTACTTGGAGGCCACAGCAGCACATTCAGTGCCCCACAGCTGTGATTTTGGAGGCAGGGCACGCTGGCTCTGGCACCATTTCACCCAGCTGGCAGCCAGGGAAACCACCTCCCCACAGAGGGAGCAGTCTCTGGTGGGCACCTAAATTGCCCAGGCAACCTGGCCAGTCATAGCCCTTACAAGGTAGTAACTGCTTCAAGGGAACAGTGTGTCCCACAGAGCTCCAATCTGCATCATTTATTCTCTGGTAGTATAGTTGCTATCTCTATTCTTACTACTCCAAGAGCAATTCCTGGTTAACAAATCAGTGTCAATACTAGAACTCTATCGGCCAAGAAGATATTTTGATTTGAAACAAAAGTATTCCGATATTTAACCTTCTCTTTCCTGATTCCATAGAAATTTGTCAGCCCAATGCAAACCTTCTGTAATAAAGCAAACACTGATCATGCCCCCAAATTCAAGACAATTAGTGCATTACAAAATAATTACAATGGAAATTCATGGTAAATCCAAAGCAGTTTCCATTCTCTTTTACATGAAGAATGGCTTTGGATATATTTTTCTAAGTAAGGCTACAAGTAAAATCTCTCCCTCTACACCTCGCCTGCTGTTCAGTCACCCATGCTCTGATCCTGCACAATAGGTTTGCATCTGACTAGATCCCAGAGATACATGACATTTCTAGGAGTGAAAGAAGTAACATTTTGTAGGATCTAATTACATGTCTTGAGGGGCTCAAGAAATCAAACTACATTATCCCAGATATTTATATTATATGTCTAACAATCAAACATATTGTAACTCTGTACACTATTAGAAGAGCAAATTGCTTAGATTTGGGAAAACACTACATCTTCCTCTGCCTTGAATGATGTTCATATTTGCTTAAACAAGACTCCATTTAGGGACAAGGTAGAAGCAAATATTCTCTAGATGGAAATCTATATTATGATTTATCTCACATCGTGACATTATTACTTACAACACGACCTAATGACACAATCCATGCCAATGGTTGTAATTATCAGTCACAGAGGAATAATAAACAAGCGAACAGTCTCCAAAACTAATAATGTATAAAATAAAAAAGACATTGGTTAAAGAAGAATTGTTAAGGAGATGTATTTTACTGCTTTAGTCTGCTATTTCTAAAACTGCTTTTGAAGCAAAATGCTTTTAAGCACCTGTATCCTTTACCTGCAGCATCTCCACAGCTGGGACATGCTCCAGTGTTGCTAATGGCAAACAGCCAAACAGAGAACAACCAGGCAGTCTAGAAACTGCTGTCCTCATCACTTACCTTTGCTACCCAAAAGCTGCAAAGAAAGAAAGATGGATAAACTTTTGCTATACTGTAGTAATTTGTCAAGATTGACCTCTTTCTGATTTTTCACTTGATGTTTCAAACAGAAGATAGTTTTGACTCACAGTTGCAAAAGTAACTTAAATGACTACCTGGATGGTGAGATGGGAAAGAAACTAAGGGCACCTTTTTGTTTGTGAAAGAAACAAGGAAAAAAACCTAACTTCAAACTCCACTACAATGTTTATTTTTGGTTTAGGTTGGTTTGTTTGGGCTTTTTTTTCCCCTAAGATTTTATTCCCAGATTGTCATTCTTGCCTCTGAAAGCTTAAGATAAGCCAACACCAAAAGGCAAGTACTTAACTAATACTCCATAGTTATTTTGATTTAAAATACTTTAAGAATTTCCTTTGTACTTTCATACTTCCTTTAAGGAAGATCCATGAGCATGGAGCATAATCTGCTTTCCTACATTTTGTGAAACCATTTCCACATCATCTCATCAATGAAAAAATCAGTATCTCAAAAGGCACACTTAGTTTTCTATTGGTAGTAGCTTAGTGTTAAAAGAACTATGTACACACTGGTTAGGCTAATTCCCAAAATACAAAATTCTGCTGTTCCCAAGAAACTTCCAGCTACTGGCAATGAGATCCTTTGAAAACAAAAAAAACCCCCAAAACAACCAAGTCCTCCCTCCTGACCAAGGTGTTATTCAAAGTGCTGAGATAAAGACCAGAACTTTTCTTCCACTTATTCTTATAAACTTATAAACACTGGTTATAATTATAGCTTAAGTTGCAACTAAAATGGTTAACTGCTCAGGAGGTGAAAAAGTAAATGTCTCAAGAACTTTCCAACAGAGAATATGGACACTTTAAAGCCACCCTATAAGACCCTGGTAAAACTCCACCCACAGCGACAAATCTGATTGCCCATGGTTAAAAATTAATGAAAGAAAATACAGAGCTTCTACATAAAAGTGAGGGAAACAGGGACACATAAGAAGATGGGAATCCTCCCAGCCTCATTATGAATAATGAATGGATTCTTTAATAAAACTAAGCTGAAGAAAAGACATAATTGCCTGCTATAAATGTGCTAGAAGATCACTAAACATAGAATAAGAGAAAAAAAAAAAAGCCCTCAAAAAGTTTAGGTTAAGAGGTTTTTGACCATCAAAGGCAGGCAATAATTGAATCAGTTTGTTGGTAAGACTAGTCAAGCCAAAAAAACACACCCAAAAAAGTTTCAAAATAAACTTGAAATTAATAGATGTGATTCTATATTGTGGTTCCCCATAAGGGTAAAGGAATCAGTTGAAGATTTATTCTCCTCTTCTACCCTGCAACAGGTCCTATTTCCTAGAGAGTGAAAGCCAAGGATTGTTCTGAAAGAAACAAATTCCTATTCCAAAACCAAGCAGAACTATTTTAGAAGAAAAACTGTTGGAGATGACTAAGTTTTCTTTTAGATTTAAGCTTTTTTTTTTGGTAAGAAAATTTCAGATGGAGTAAACTCTTCAGACAATTAACTGAATTAAGTACATTAATTGAATCCATTGATGGAAATTAACTGAGACTTTTTTTAGCTTTTCATGTGCTCATGAGAAGCTTACATGCAGCACAAGGTGGACTGTGTAACTGCTGGAAAATGCTGAACACTCCCTGTCTCCACCAATAATTTTAGAGCTACTTTGTGAGAGAGAATTATGTCCTTCAATGTGAAAAGATGATCCTTTCTTGGAATTACTAGACATGGTAAAAACTTCTCTCTGATTAAGTCTTCACTTGCATCAGAAACCAGACTCATCTCCAACACCAAGCAGACATGTTGATTATTTACAAATGGTCCTGTTTAGGGTATCCTATCTAGGATATTTGCTTCTGGAGAGAAACAGAAACAAGCAAATGCAGGATGTCTCCAAAACACACACACCTGTCTACATAGCAAGAAAAGCAGCAGCAAGATAGATATTAATTCTTTGGGGGGCACACAGTAGTATGTAAAATTATATCAGTAGTGCTATTTACAGACCACTTTCATGCAGCCACAAGGAGTCTGACAAGTCAGCTTGGCAGAAACATCCCTCACATCACTCCAAAACACCCAACTGGTTAATCACTAAAGCCCCAGTAATCTATAGGGGCTTGTCACCAACTTGCTCTCCATGTCTCCAACTGCTTTTTCATTCACCTACAGGCAAGCCATTAAATTTAAATACCAGGTATCAGCATCTCCTATCTCTACCCCTCTTGCAAACAGACTCCTTCTCTTCTCCTCTGTGGTTCTGAGCACTTACTAGTTTCTAAAGTAGAAAACAGACTTTTGAAGCAACTGTCTACTTTTTCCACAGGTATAAATACATTCTTCCTATTCTTAGACACCAATATCTAGCTGAAACTACTCTAAAGTGGCAAGGCTGGAACGTGAAGCTCTGCTGAACAAACTAATGTGGACAAGGAATTTGAAAATCCATGTTTAACATAAAGACAACATTAAGTCTTAACAGAAAACAACACTTAAAAGGAGAGAACAAAGGCAAGCCCAAGTGTCAGACCAATTCTAAAAAGATTTTTGAGGAACTGAGTCACGTAACCCTTCTATTTTTTCAGGCCATTCCTAGTGGACAGAGCCAGGTTTCCCAGCAGGTTTGGTTTCTCTGTATGACAGCAAGGAATAAAGTCACCTTTCTATACTTTTACATATGGCCATGATATTTTACAACAACACAGAAAGAAACAACCCAAAGGAATTTACAGTCCAGGACTGGTAAATGCATCTTTTCACCTCCCTTGAAACTCAATTAGGAAAACACAGGTTGCTTTCTAAATTAACCAGGAAGCTTATGATCTGTCTCCTGGGAAGCACCGATTCAGAACTCATTTTCAGTTGTGTGTGTCTCACATGCAGAATTAGGATCCTTGTCAAGTGCAATAAGCCAACCCTTCCAAGAATTCCTACCGAAATAAATTGCTGAAATCAAGAAGCTGGATGTAATCATTCTCCTCTTTCTCCCCATTCTCCTCCTCTTTTATGGCCTTGTGCAGACAACCTGCACCAAGATGCCAAGGAGATGAAGCTCTGAACTGCATCTTAAGCACATGATGTATAAAGAAACATTTGTTGTTTACTGACAATTTTGAATGTTTAACTGTGTGGCTGCAAAAATCACTTTTCTTGCAAGAATCACCTGATTTATATGACATACTTTTCCCAAAACTGGCATTTTTGCAGTGCAACAATCTTCTACGATCTTTGCAGAAGTTGATGCACTGGGGAAAGACAACTACTTCAGCTTTCCACAAGATGGCATGCTTTCTTTGCTGAAAGACAGCGTTACTCAGTGCCACTGAAATACTTTCTTTTTCAAATACACTGGCCAGTGCCATAAAGATGTTTAAATAGGTTTAAGATTTGTTCATTTTAACAAATTCTTCCAACAAAGAGTTTAATGAGTTAAAAAAAAAGCTTCCTTCTCTTATGCCGAAATGAAGAAAAGGTAGCCATGTTTGCCGCCACAGAAAAGCAAGCTTCAATCAAATCACATCAAGGGGCAGAATAGAACTTAAAGGGCTAAAAAAATCTGATTTTTCAAGTCTAAGGTCATCAATTTCAAACCCTATCAAGTTTCTTTCAGTATTGAAATAGTTTGGGTAAAATGGGCTAGCAAAGAATCCAACTATCACATCCCCTTTCCATCGATGTGATAATCAAAGATCCTGGAGCATCATCCACAGGTGAAGATTTTCCCTGCTGTTTCTGGTCCACTTTCTGTCCCTGTGAGGTATGGCCACGCAGCTGCTGCTTGTCCTGTTCTTGGGGCAGGGGCAGATGCACTGAACAGGTCCGCCCACGGACTCTCCCCGCTACAAAGCAACATCAGCTCCACTAAGCTCCACCCTCAGGACGCTTACATGGTTGCTACCGCTCCTGCACAACATCCAAATCAGAGTTACACATGGCAAGGAAGGTGCTTGGACTCAAGTGATTTTAAAAAAATACCAAAAATCCAGCCACCCCAGCATGTATAATTTCTCCTCTATTTCTTATCTTGCTCCTCTCAGTCACTTCTGTGACTGTTCCTGTGTTCAGTTTTTATTATCCATTTGAAGTGTCATCAGCATGGTTTTGCCTAAACAGATAGACAAAAGAGGACAAGCTTTTGGCATTGACCCATTTCAGAGACGCTGGATGGGTATGAACTGCGTAACTTTTGAAGTTCAAGCAGTAAGCCAGAGAGTGAAGGTAGATGATGACACACAAGTTACTCATCCACACAAATACTGCCACAGTTCTCCATGCAGGAAGGGCTCCTAATTCCACCCAGCTGTAATTACCCAATAGAGTCAGACATATCAAAATACTGCCTCCCTATAAATGCTTTCCATACCATAAAGCTTATCATGAAAGGAACAGCTTTCTGGTTCTGAGAACTGGTACCTAATGTTCATCACTCTGCCAACCGCATTTACCGTGCTAAGAATTGTCTCTTTAACAAGCATGATTTTTAACTGCCAGGTTGCCAAGTGAAACACATTCACAGAATCACAGATGTTAGGAGTTGGAAGGGACCTCATCTAGTCCAACCCCCCTGCCATAGCGGGATTCCCTAGACCACATTTATTGACATCTGATTTAAACATCACAAGCCAAACAATGAAGATGACAAAAGAAGCTCGAAGTAGCCTGATCAGTCCATTTTCACTCCTAAAACACATCATTAACACTATTGTAATGATTAACTCTTTTACACACTGTCTTTCTGCATCTGAGCAGCTTCTGATCCTGCCAGTGACTGCAGGTGTATGGCACAGCCAAAACATTTATCTAAATTACTTGGATTTCCATTTACAGAAATTCACACACATCCTTAAAAATGGATACAAGCACAAGGCAAAACTATCAACAAGACAAATCTGGAGATATGGATACAAACATTCAAAACTTTCTGCTGCTTCTTTCTCCTCAATAACTTTAGATTACAATAGTAAAAGTTCCAGTTTAGTTATGGTGCTTGCTCACATGATACTATCTCATTCTTCTCTTTGAACTTTATTCTCATGGTTGGTTGCATTCTCTGTTCTAAAATATGAAGTTCCTTCTTCTAAAAAGTAACTTCTTTGTTGCAAGCTTGGAGTTCAAGCAGTCACACAAACAAGGAAGAGTACTTAAAAAGGGGACACACTTGAGAATACAAGGGCAAATTCCATCAATGAATGCCCCAGGAAGCTATCCAGCCACAATAAACAATAGAACCCTCTCTCACTCAGGACCGAAAACTTACTCAAGTTGGTGCAAGGGGTCACTTACTGCAGTTGGACAGTAGAATCTTGAGCTGTAACATTCAATTTCTTGGCTTGCATGATTTTAAAATAAGTCACACTTTCCTAACCAAACTGAATGAAGCTTTAAATCTGCAAATTCTTGCAGTTAATTTCAAAACTTAGACATTCTGCACCTTGCAAGTTATGTTTACAATTGCAAATTTTTAACTGCTATCCCACTGTGGATCTTCTTACAGACCTTGGCCTCTGGATCACTGTTGATGCTACAAGAATCATCATCATCAGATTGTGGACCATTTCTGTTAAAAAAAAAAAAAAGACAAAAGTCAATCTTGAAGTCATATAAAAATGACAGCAGAGCACAAACCAGAACTGGTAACACTGTGGAGAGTTCTGAAGTCATTGTACCTGAGCTTCAAAGAGGCATAGCGTAATGTTGCTCCTTCAAACTCTTTCAGACTTGGGTCTGGGTTCACAGTGGCTGCATGCAGATCCTAGAGATAAAGGCAGTGCTATTAGTATAGTAGTAAGTGCTATTAATATAGTATTAAGTACACCATCATGTTATTTCTTATTTCAAAGGGAAATTAAATCCTCCCTGCAAAGAAGCGATAGTATTTCTGGCTGAGGTTGAAAACAGGCATGCATATATTCTCAAGCTGCATTTCATTCAGTGCAGGCATCTGATTCATTATGTCATGGCAGTTGCCCTGCTAGTTTAGACTGAATCCAGTTCAAGTGGAAAGATCAGAAAAGGCAGCATGTTTGTGAGCTAGCCATCCCTAGCAGTACCCCCACTCACTTTGGCCTACGTTATGAATGACATTCATGGAAAAATAAGAGGAAAAAAAAAACAGCCACTGCCATGCAAAACACAAGGGTAACAGTATTAAAGGTTCTAAAATCTGACAATATACTTGCCTTCCAAATGTCACTATTAATCTTTCCCCCATTCAGTACAGCAAAATCACTCCATGGCTGTTTCTAGACACATAATTATTCACACAGGAAGAAGCACATTGATAAAAAAAAGAAAACAAAAAGAAAAAAAACACAAGACACTGTTGTTAGCATTGATATTTACAGGATGGGTTAGGGAACAGATCACCTCAAACTTTAACTAATCACTCCACTATACCATGGCACTTGGAGGAAAGAGTAGAGAAGACATGCTTCTAACAGCTACTTACCAAAACAAATGATTGAAACAAGGAAAGTTAATATAAATTAGGAACAGACAATGAAATTACTCTTTAACTATGATCTTAAAAGCAAGCAAAATGAATCTGAATATGAATGTTGGCCACAGCTGCTACAGCCTTTGACAAACAGCAATTAAGGGGAAACATTAGGATTTCCATTTGATTGGCACTTTTAAAACACCTTAAGGCTACTGGAACTAGAAATACTGAAACACAACAATATATAAAAGGATAAAATACATACAAGGTAAAAATCAAATATTTCTAGAGAGAAAGCACAGGAAATGGACAGTGATGGGAAAGAGGATTAGGAAGGAATGCTGAGAAATGTCTTGCTGAAAAAAAGTAGTTTTGTAAAGTCTACCCAAACAACCACCCACCCTCTCATTTGCTGTTCAACTTTCTCAGAATTTTCAGAAGCATTCACTGGTACTATTGGGCAAACAGCAGTGCATTTAGCACCACAGCAACCTGAGGTTCATCCTTTTCTGTAAAGCCTGAGGGGAGCAGCTGCTGTTGGAGTTGCCGCTCTCCCCTTTCCCCACAAGGACAGAAATGCCACAGCCCTGAACAAGAGCCAGGTGGGACAGGAGATTTAGTTGCTGAGAGACTCAGAGCCACCTCTCTGAAGCTTCATCAAATCAAGTATTCCTGTATTTGGTGGCCCCTTTTAAGATGAACTCTCCCAGGTTGTCCAGTTCAGTTCCAAGATGATGTGGTACCTATTAACATGGCCCAATGCATTAAATTGGGAGTGTGGACCTCTCACCTTAAAAGTGCTCTCAGCACAACCCAACTGGAGGAATTCTTTGTGAGAAACAAATTCCAGGGGTAACTCTTCCCTAACGTGCCTTTGAATTAACTGAGTTCTTAGCTTTTCCCACTAAGCCCCTCCTCCTTAATTACTAGCTGCTGGTTGGCTCTGTTACTATAGGTGGTTCAGGCCTGGGATGAGTCAGGTTATAAGACACAACCACCTTCATCAAATTCTGCCATGATCTCAAAGAAGTCCTTATTGAAAATTAAACTCTATTGACTTCTCTCTGCATAGGAAATGTGAAAGAGGTAGCAAAAAGTCCAGAATTTGGAAGAGAACACTACAAAAGAGAAGGGGTCAAGGATGTCATTTGGCAACACACAGGACAAGAGTGCCATCTAAAACTAAGTCAAACTTAAACAGCACTGCAAAACCAAATGCTTTTCATGCTTTTGAGGGGAAAGAAGGGAAGGAATGTTCCAGGTTATTTAGCATTTATTAGCACTTTTGCTAAATCTGCAGGATTTTTGCATAATGCTTAACCCATAATTGCTCTGGATTGAAATTTACTGATAATCTTGTGAAAGAAAAACTGCCTTGCAGCCTGTGCAAAAGTAAGACATTTTCTTTTTTTTTTTCTTTTAACCCCCTTTTTTTGCCATTTGTATGCATTACAGCATTGTTCCTCCTTACCCATTTTTTTCTGATTCTCAGTTCAACAATAGTTAAGTAACTGCTTTTCTTTATGCTAAATATCCAAAGTAAGCTACAAGATAAAAATGACTGAGTTGATCTGTTCTTTGTTGACTGCTCTCAGCTGTGAGCCACATTCTGCCACATGAAGAAAAGCTTCTGTATGTCACATCATTTAAGAGACAGGGACACAAAATATTTTTTTTAAAAAAAGGGGAAAAAAAGGAGGAAACAATTCAAAGGATAATGAGGTATTACTGGGGGGAGGGGGAAAGGTGTTTCTAAATGTTTACTTGACAAACTCAAAAGTTGAAAGAGCCAAAATAAACTTCTCTCAAGACTAGCACAGGATGCTTCAAAGACAAATGTGACTGTAAATATTTTTATAGACTCATGGAAGTCTATTGGGACAGAGATGAAATGCTACCCATTCCAGTCTTCAATCCTAAATTATACTCACACAGAATCAAAGAACGTCAAGGGTTGGAAGGGACCTTGAAAAATCATCTAGTCCAAACCCCCTGCCAGAGCAGGATTCCCTAGACTAGGTCACAACAAAGCTTCCCTGACCAGGAATCGAAGCCAGGCTGCAGCAGTGAGAGTGCCGAATCCTAACCACTAGATACTCTTTCATCTGCCTAAAACTTAGATATCCCTCAACCTTTTTCAGAAGAAATCAATACAAATTTCCAGCATGTGGGAATGAGCTAAACAGCCCTCCCAAACCAGATTATCTTGGAGCACAGGCTTTCAAATAGCAATGAGGGAATCAGTAGTACACAGCCTACATGTGGTTCAGCTTGGAGCTTGAAGGTGATCACAACTGCTGCTGCCAACAGTAGCACCGGGATAAAGGCAATTGGGAGCCTGATTTTTAGATCAAATTTCACATCTTTTGTGAAGTGTCAGAATGACTGCATCATAGATGTCTAGGTTAATCCTTCACAGGGAGAGAGAGGAGGAGCACTTGGGTAGGCTGCAGTGCAGCGAACAGGACCTGAAACCAGTACCACCTGCAGGTGACCTGCAGACGATTACGTGCTGGCAAGTACTGACTGCAGAGAGATGAAAACCCAAAGACTCACAATAGCTGACAATTAAATCTAGATTACAAATTATTTCATTACCCACTCATACATCTTAACCCCACACCATGGCTTACTTCCTTCCCTCTTACTGCTCTTTACTGGCGTTCTCAGATCTAGCTGAATCATGAAGGATTATTCCACAAGTTCCTTCTTAATAAAGCTCAACATCCATGGTTTCAAGACTCGTCCTAACAGTTTCCATTATAACTCCAGCTACACCCTTCCTTTGTAGCAGTTTCATTATTTGACAGTGCATAAAGTTCACACTTATTTTGAGCTCCATTACTGTAAGGCTGCTGGTATTGTATTGCTATGCTACCTTAAGAACCACTCAGTCAAAAAATCAGCATTGTTTCAATAACGGTATGTAAGATGCTTATCAGTGAATGTAGAAACCTTTGAGACACAAATGCCTTGGTCTATACTGACAATTCAAGTAACTATATAATATCATAGAAACACAAATTTTGAAAACTTGCTTGTTTTCTGTATCATCTTTTACCCTCCAGTATCTGGTCTTGATGCTGTCATAGAGCTGTATAAGCATAAATCTTCGCTGGATCAAATTCCTTCCTGAGTTAGAACTGCCATATCAACACACAGATGAGGCTACTAGGTACTCACATACATGGCATTCTAGAATGACTCCATAAATGTCTTAATGCATCTACGCTGTATTAAATCTGTCATTGTCATTTATACAATTAACGTTCTTGATGCTGCTGCTGACAATTAATGACCATTATTCATAGTCATAAACTGTTCTTCATTTAAAGTATACAAAATTGTGAAAGGTTAAAAGTGTACCTGCCACCAGGCCTGAAATTTTCCTTGTAAAGACATTTTGAAGAGGTAGAAAAATATTTGAAATGAATACACCTTTTTCCTCTGCAATTTACCAACCATGCTGATTTTTGTGAAGTTTGTGAAAGACACCTGTAACTTACTAGTTAAAACATTGTTCTCCATATTTTACAGTAAGAAAAATAATTAATGGTGAAGTTATGTCCCTCATGTAAACTACATGAATTTATACTGTGAATCCCCTCAGAAATAATTCCAGCATGCTTGGTGCACAGTACATTTCATGGGAGCTTGACTAATGTAAACTGTAACTGAAATGTTGCAGAAAAGTCTGCAAACTTCACAAGCAGCATTTTTGAATATGTGGGAGCAATCTTACAAAAATAAACAAGAATGTGAATGTACATGTTTAAGCCTATAAAGGATAAACATTTCAGGGTCAAGACAATAATACACATCTGAGCGTCCTTAACCCCTCTTTACCGTTAAGTTATTTTTGGTACATATCAACAAAATCAAGAACAGAAGAGTGGCCATATCTAAACACATTTTTTAAAAAATAAGTGAAACCTAAATCCAAAACTCAAAGCTTGTACAAAGACTTCCCTTGATTTCATAAAACTGTGGACCTTCTTCTGAAAAGTTAGTATGAAAGAATTGATTTCAAACCAATTTCACCTTATATTAGTATTAATTCCACAGAAGTCTTCCCAGCATATGAAACCACTGTGATAGCATTTCCTGAATCATACTTTTCTTTCTGATAATATATTTTATTTTTCTACTTATATGACACCAATCAACCCCAAGACTATGCCTGAAAGGATTATTTTAAAAGGCTCTATCACATTGCTCTTTCAACATATGTGAAAGACACTGTTTCTAGTTAAAGACTGACTGCAACACAGAGATCCACTTGTACAGGTATTCTGTAATGGCAGGATGCTTACACTTGAGAATACTTCATGTTTAATAACAGAAACTGCCCTGTAAAGGAACTAGAGTCTCAAATGAAGACTCCTATGTCTTTGCATGATACTCCTACCCAGCGAACCAAAAAGAAAGAAGATGCAAATAAGTCCAGCCAAAAGACTTATGTAAATGTACAAAAGTTTTACGTACCCTGTGTCCACGTAAGGGAGCATTGCCTTATCACATACTACAGAACTGCAGTAGTTTCACATTCATCCAGCACTGGCTGTCTAATTTATCTGAGATATGTCTGATCTCATGCTACACATCCAAAGTTTAAGATGTTTCATGAGGCAAAGCCATTAGAAAATGCAGATAGATAACTTATGTATTATCAACAAGTAGCTACACTTGGGGATATTATCAGGCCCCATATTCTAAAGCTCAGTTTAGCTTTAAACTTGCAAGCTCAAGAAGTTATTTCAATTTTCTTTACAGTATGCAGCCTACAAGAAGACACAGTATGTTACCTCAGTTTCTGGAGTAGGAGATGGAGTAATGGAACCAAGCGAGCCTTTTCGTGAGCCCTGGAGATCTGTTGGGATGGACACAGGACGCTGCCATTGAGTTGTTCCTGTTGGTATGTGCCAGTAGTAGATGCCAGCAATGTCATTGATCTTTTTCCAGCCAGGTGGTAAGTCTGGGTCTGTCTGAAATGAATGATCACTCCATATATCTGCTGGCAACAGGAGGAAAAAGGCAAAAAAGAAAAAGAATCCATGTTACTTGAGCCATGAATGAGCCTGCCCCTGATGCAAATCATGCATGGCTGGTACTGCTGCTGTACAGTTCCTGGGAAAATGAACACCACAAAGACATACTGAATTATTGAGGTTCCAAGTAAAGTGACAAATCCTGGTTTGACTTGGCCTATAAGGAGAATGAAAAAATACACTCCTTACCAAAGATCTGTTCTACTATGGTAGCTAATACCATCAGATAAACTAGCTCTTCTAATAAGGTTTGGCTTCAAGTACATTAAATCACAGCATACAAAGAAATATTTTGAGTTGTTCAGCACATCACCTTCCCTTCTTAATGCATGGTAGAAGAGCATGTATTTCTGTTAATCAAAGTCAGCTTATCAAAACTGAAAACCCCAAATGCCAATCGAACAGCCCACACTGGGCTTACTTAGAACATCCAAAAGACTGACTGTTCAAAACAAAACCAGCAAAAGAACTGAGTGATGGTTTTGCACACATCTCAATTGTCACGAACATACATGCTTTTTAATTGGTTTTATAATATAGGGTAGGAAAAAAAAAAATCAAAAACTCATCCACAGTGCCAACAGAGAGATAAAATACTGGCTCTACTTACAAGCCTCCTACCAACTTATGAATGTGCCAGCAATTCATATTAGAGGCATTCTCAGGTTCACCTGGGATTACAGATGCATATAAGAGATGTCACCAGTGGAGAGGATGCAGTGCTTTTTAGAAAGGCATGGGCATCACCTATGTGCAAATGAGCCATACCTCAGTGTCCTGGTTTTGCTGGGACAGAATCACAGGCCAGCCATGGTCTGCAGGCTGTTAGCAGTTTTGAGTCAGCCAGCGCAGCTGACCTCAGTTGGCTCACAGGCATATCCCATACCATAAACACCGTGCTCAGTATAAAGGGGGAAGTTCACCGAGGAGAGGGGAGCCTTCTCTTGGGCTCCTCTTCCCTCTGTTCTTGAAGACTGCTTTCCTGTTTGTTGTGACGGCTGTACCTCCACTGGACTGAGTAAAACTTTATATTGGCATTGGTATCAGTTTTGTCTTTTCATTAAATCTGTCTTCATTTCAACCTGCAGGTTTCCTCTCCATTTCCTGATCATATTATCTGCAGGGAAGAGGTAATCAGGTGACAGAGCAGCTGTTATAGTTTGGCCCCAGATACAGGCCAAACAAACACCCAGAAGAGGCAGTTACCTTCTACTGGATACGTACTTTCTAGAGACTGGGAAGGGGGACAGTGCTCTTCTAAACTTCCCAGCTAAACTGCTTTTGTTGTGTCATTATGGTATGTGCTATTAACTAGCTGCTATGGTCTAGTCCAAAGACCATCAAGCTGCAGGGAGAAACATGTCCCAGACTGATATTTCCATCATCACTCAAGCAGACATGATGAAGGCTAGCACCAGCACAGTGAACTCAGTTGGCAAGAAAGGTTAAAAAAATAATTTAAGGGAAAAAAACCAACCAAACAAAAACACCCAAGAAAAAACCCTTCTCCTCCCCCAAGAATAAATGGAAGAAATGTGTATGTCCAGACTATTTGCAAACACACCTCATGATCAGACAGACTGGCAAGGATAACCTTTTCACAGGCTGTGATTTCCTACTGGCACAAGCTGAGTTCAGTAATTGTTCTAATAGATGAACGCACTCGGTGTGCAAGCCCAAGATAATGAAACATCAGAACAGACAGAAGAAAAAGAAAGATAAAAAAGTAGGAGGTAACATACAAAATCTGACAGGACAGATGAATGCACTTGCAGCATTAGAGACCTACTACAGGACATCAATGGCTTTTCTTTATTTGAACATGGAATTAGAGGCAGTAAAATTCATTTTCCTCTGAATTTGAAAGACCCCATTCAATGGTATGACATCGAGTCAAAGCATCCAATTTTTGTTGCACAGGCCACTGTAAGAATGGTCCCTTATCAGGGCAGTGTTTGGTACCCAGGACAAAAGGAAGGCACTACACTGATACATATATCCTGTTACACTCAGGCCTTTTCAATTCCAGTCTTCCTATAGAAGAGAAAGTGGCAGACACAAGACGGGAGAAAAGTAGCAGGTATCTGTACATCAATCAAAATAGAGTAACTGTATAACTTGTCTCTCTACAGCAAGAAAAAGCCAAATTCTTATCAGTAGAAAGACTACTTTAAGATGTAACTGACTGAAAACTCTGCAGAGAAATAAGGTGTATCTTCACCCAGGCATTGGGCAGATTCACACAGCACTGCATACCTTTGCAAGCGGACACTTTTTCTAGAGAAAGACCTTAATGAACAGGGTGGCTCCACTGCCTATATACCCTCTGGAGATGGGAGTCCAAAGTCAGATTTCTTCACAGAAGACTGGGCAGTCAGCTTGCAGCTGATCCTTCACCTTACTTTCTATCTCCATCCAAACACAGGGTGCACAAAAGCTGCCACTAGTGATGCAGGCCAGCTCTCACCCTGGGTCTGCCCACACTGGCATGGGTATGCCAGTGAGTCCTCATCAGCAAGCTGCTACATGAAAATCTGCCTAAGGTAAGTGTGAGTTGTCACCACCTGACTTAGGAAACAGCACTGCCAGCTTGAAGTTCAACATAGGTAGAAGTTCACAGCTGGTGTTCTGCAGGCAGATTCACCTGTAAGGACAGGTCACAAAGAGGACAGGTATTTTTCAGCTTGAGTTCTGTCTCACTAAAGACAGGTGATTAAAGCTTTGTCCATACCAGGGAAAGACCCCCAAAACAGCTACTCACAGGGGTGTTATGGAATAAACACAGACCATTTCTGGCAAAAACCATGACAGAAAAAGAAACATGGTAGAAGACTATGAAGGCTAAAATGGAAGATTACATAAAGAAATGAAAGATGTGATTTAAGACAAGAAGCTAACTTCATTTGAGGGAAACTGAAAAACAGACTGGACTGCACTGGGCTTTCCTGCCTCCACCACCTTCCTGCACCAGGACCTGACAAGTCCCTAGGGAAACTAGATCTTTCCTCCCTACCACTTCCTTAGAGTTGGTGCACAGTCCCTTCTTACAGAGTCCAACACAATGGGGCACAGTACTGCTCCACAAAACCCTCTGGCAGTCATAGAGAATAATCTGCTTGCTGCACTCACAACCCAGTCTTCTTCGTTTGTTCACTCAGCAACACTAAGATCAGAGGAACATTTTTAAAAGAATGAGAAAATTATGAAAAGAATGAAACAATCCAGAGAGAGAGCCCAAGGGGAGGGCAGCACCTGCAATGACTTACCACTCCTTTTTAAAACCAAATAGGGAATTTATGCCAGCAAATCTCTTTAAAAAAATGCAAAAAAGAACTAACACACAGAAAGACAGCAACGCTTTAGAAAAGTACTGAAGATTATTTTTTTAAAGTATAAATAGTTGTTCCAATTTTTAATAAATGTACAAAGGAATAAACAGTCTGAAGAGATTCCCACTTGCTGAAATTGTCTGCTCACCTTTCACTTAGAAACAGATGCTTGTGTTGGAATTTTTGCCTGAATGGCTGAAACACAGAGCCTGTGATAGAAAAACCCAAATACAGCCTTCACAGTATCATTATAACTGAGAATAGCAGTTAAAACTTCAAAAACATTAGAAAAATTAAACCTGTTACACAAAATTAAATCATTAATTCACACTTTAGAAACAACCAGCAACAGAGATGTACCTCCACAAAACCATAAAAACATATTTAACTGCCAATTCTGGCTTGGAGAGCTCTGTGAACATATTTTGTATTCTAAAGAAGACAGGATAAAGCCCATATAATGTAATATATTGCTGTTTGTAATTCCCTTCTCCAAATGTCAGCCTCTGACAGTTATCTGATACAGAGAAGTAATAAATTCCATGCTGTACCTACAGTTCAGATACTAAATCTGGCATAATAACTAGAAATGTTAGTAATTATATTTTTTTATTTCAAGTTAAAATTACTATCTGAGGGTGATGGAAGAAACAGCATTATGATATTGAAGAGAGATAGTAATAAACAGTATAAATAATTCATTGAAGAGCACATGTAATTGGTGACAAAGCTCTTTGGAAAAACTAGTATTTTTATCGCTTACTACTGTTTCAGGAGAAAGGACAGTAATCAAAATGCTGGTATTTTGAATCATTCTTTAGCCCTTGTTCAATTAAATGGAAATTAAAACCATAGCATTCAGCATGATCCTTCAGAGCAGACAAACTTGTGCAGTAAATGGAGATAATTTATTTTCCCTGCTATTTATAATGCCAGAAACTGTTTCCTCATAACAGGCATCCTGTGTAAGGCAAGGTTAACACTCACCAAGCACAGGTCCTATCAGCAGCATCACAACAGGTGCAAATAATATGCTCTGCATCTAAATGCAGCACAGCTTTTCAGCTGCTGTTACTGAGTATGTTGGCATCATTCTCCACTGATGTAATCTGTGGGCATTTCATAATTAGAGAGACTAAACAACGTGAGGCTGAAGCAGTTTTTAACTAGTCCAGGCTTTCTTCTGCAGGTACAGCTAGAAATCCCTTTCACTGAAGACCAAAGGCAGTCACTTAGAAACAAATACAGATGGAAAGACAGTGGCAGAAGCTCTGGAGGCACTTTCTAGAAGAGCAGGAATGCAAAGGTACAGCATAACACGTTTTAATTTAACAGCAAATTGTGTTAAAAGTTTAAAGACAATTACTCATCTGTTCTTTAGAAAGAACACTACCAAACTAGAATATTCAAACAGGGCTGATTTGGTGTTACAAAAAAGGTGGGAATGGAAGCAATATTGGCAAGATGCTTGATTTTCCTACAGGCCCAATTCTGTTATCTATAAAATTAGTTCCTCCACCATCCTTTGCAAAATTGGTATTTATCAGCATAAAACAAACCAAATACTCCACCTGCCACTGTCATAAGTTAGCTTATCACTAGTCCAGTACTAAAACCTGGCTGTATGACATTGTGCTTGTGTTAAATTAATCAGAATCTCTTCTTGATAAAGACTAGAAATATACTGCATCATTTCAATGATGCATCTCAACACTCCTTACTGGAAGGAAAACATTATCTGGCTCCTTCCCTTTCTGAAGGTAACTGTAGTGGAAGATGATTTCTGTATTTACACATTAGTTAGGACCGAAATAAAAAGATCACATTATGTGATAGAAAAAAAAACCCTGGTAACACCTCAAGGAAAAGCACACCAGCAATGAAACTATATGGGAACAAAAAGCAATTTAAAATAGACTTTAACATTAAACAAATCTTCTGTTTTCATTTAGATAAACTAACAAAAATGGATAAAAGCAGCAACCTGGTGTTATCTCTACTTCAAAGAGAACTTTGTAGTCACGATAAGCAAAGTGCTAGAGATAAAAACCAAAGAGTCAGTGCCTCCCTGCTTAGGTCCTTTTACATGAGGGGACCAGAGCCTCACATCTGGTTTACTAAAGGCCAAACAAACCTACTTCCTGAACAAAATACTTTAAGCAAAGTGACAGATCTAATACAATAAATTTTGTACTGAACTGGGAGATGTACTTGGAAAAACAGACATGTAATTTAGATGCACAGTTCTTCAGGTGAAAACAAGTCCCACCAACTAGCATGGCTACGGCACTAAACTATGGCCAAGAGTAATCTTGAATAAGAGAAACCACAGCCCCAAAGCGCTTGATGCTGGCAGCATATGTGACTTCAAAACAGATACTGTAAAAGTGCTGTACAGAGCCACCACTGGAAACTCTGTACATGAGAGGTGCACAGTAATAGCACCTATGTCACAGGACAATTTTAATTGTGTTATTCACAGGTTAAAAGCACTTGTTTTGAAAACTGGGAGAGAGCTGCAAGGTAGACTCATAGTGAGACAGAAAATCTATTCAGAGAAGTCTGAGATATATTGCATTAGATGGAGATGTATGTTTTGCTTTCTAAGGGATTCATTTCCACATACAGTCCTCATTTTGCCTACTTGGAAGCAGCAGCAGATGTAAATGCACAGTCGTCTTTTGCTGATGTAAATGCAGTTCCACTGGAGTTAGAGCAAGTGCATGATTTTTCAGTCAGACTTTCTAGCTAAGGAGGGCTCCTTTCACTGCATAGTATCAGAGTGAAAAAGTGAGACCTCTTGTCTGCAAGGCTCAACAATATTTGCAAGCACATGATCTACACTATCTATCTAGGTTAAGAAATAAAATACCCAGACTGTTCAGAGATAAATGAGAAATATAACTTTTTTTTTGTACTCCTAGCTTATTACTCCATTGCTTATGACTACTCAACAATTTTTCTTTGGTAAAGATTCTCCAAAGAAAAGGAATATAATCCAAACACAGGATTTGATCTGGACATTGATTACATACCACCGTCTCAAAAGTGTATTTCCACAGTGAAATGTTAACTGAAAAGGAGTGCTCAGTGCCCAGGCTAGAAGCAAGATGGTCTTAACAGGAACACTCAGTTTTCCAAACCTAGAAAAAC
Source organism: Galbula dea (assembly GCA_013399015.1). Taxonomy (NCBI): domain Eukaryota; kingdom Metazoa; phylum Chordata; class Aves; order Piciformes; family Galbulidae; genus Galbula; species Galbula dea. The sequence goes on from VWZX01008009.1 coordinate 129,913, forward strand.
TAGCGTGGCCAATAATCAATCTGTAAATCCACTTCTGAACCTCTGGCTCTTCCATTGCTCACATTCCAGCAGCGGGTGCTCAAAATAAATGAAGCAATTCAAACTGACAGGTACTCTGTTTGTAAATAAGAGATCTGCACCAAAGTTTCCTATGTGAAAAATTGCAAAGAACAGCATGGCAACAGGATCCAGCAACATGTTGTCCTAGTGTTTGGGCAACAATGGGAAACCACTAGCTTAAAACCTGATAGCTTTCTTCATTGCTGGGATGAAAGATAATGTAAGAGCTAGCCCATAATATCCCATGTGTTACCAATACTCTCCTGGGCACACAAGGGGAAAGCACAAGAAAGGAACTGAGAAGACAGGAGGATGAAAAGGTTTTAATAAAAGGAAAGGGATGGGGGAAGTTGGGTTTTTTTCCCCTGTTCTGAATTTCCAATATCTTGAAATAAAAATTACTTCCTTCTGCTTTCTGGGTCTAAACAGAGTAAAACCAGAAGAAAAGAAAACCACAGAAACAGTCTTCTTGAGAAGATGACGACGACTTCAGCAGATCAAGGATTTCAAGGAGCATATTCTTCCCCCACTGCATACACACACGAAAGGTCAAGACAGGCATTGGTAGGGAAGGGAATACATGTTGCATTAGCAAGTGAAGGCAAGTAAAATTAAAGGAGCACTCTCCATTAAACATCACCACAGAAAGAACACAGGCTTTGGAATATTTTAATCCCATTCACTTCCTGTTGTGAGCTCAATGTGCAAGTTTAAGTTGCTCAAGTCTAACAAAATAAAAAAGACCCCCAAAGACAAACTTTCTCCTCATTTTGCATGCACTACAGCACAATCAATGATATCACCTACTCTCGTAAGTCACAACAATGACTGTCAGCAGGTAGTCTCACCTAAGCATCACTGCAAGAAGCATGAATGCTACCCTCAGAAACAAACACAGCAGAAATCCAAGGTACTAGGACAAGTAATTATAAATCAGACAAGCCTGTCTAATCTGGGCAACATTACTCAATAAGGAGTGATAAACAGCCAGAATCTAGTCATTTAGCTTCATCTATATCACACCATGCAGCTTGTTGTCATGACAACCCTGTTGTCCTCCTTGTCGAATCACTGAACAGTTGCATGCATTTGGTGAGAGAAAGTCTCTCAAATAGGTTCCAGGGAAATGTGGGATTTACAGGGATACACATAATCAGACACAATCTGTGCCAAGGTGAATTGACATTTTGATCAACTGTAACATCATAATCAGAAAAGACTGATTTCTTGAAAATCCTAAGGAAGCTTGGGATGAATTCCCTGTATTATTTTCTTCATATGATGTGATCTTCATCCTGTTGTATAAATCATGAGTTACTACAGGCACATGAGGCATTCAAGCAGAGATGACTAATCTTAAGGAAGAGAGAGGAAAGCAGATATGTCTACATTAAGGAAAAAACGCACACTACTAAACCCACTTGTTTTGATGTACTGGCTTCTTATCCACCAAACCCCAAGCTGTTGACATAAAGCCCAAATTACTAACACAATAACCAAAATTAAACTGCAGGCAAGTAACTTTGGGAAAAGTATGGAAGAATTATTGATGACAACTCTAGATGAGTACTTAGGATGGTACTACCTGTCCAACCTAAGTGGGAGAATTTCAGGGCTCTGCAAGGCGTTCAGGGCCAACATAGCCTGAAGTTCAGAACTGAATTGGTAAGAATCCAGCACTGTGGTTTGCATTTACATGAGTTGATACTAATAGCAGTAGCAGTAGGGAAAAGTACTGCAGGAAGACTGTGAGGAAAATGAGCCAACGATAGGTAAGAACAAGAGGCCTGTTCACAAAATACAAATACAGAATCATAGAATCGTCAGAGTTGGAAGGAACCTTAAAGATCATCTAGTTCCAACCCCCCTGCCTGGCAGGGACACCATCCACTAGATCAGGTTGCCCAGGGCCCCATCCAGCCTTGTCTTAAAAGCTTCCAGGGATGAGGCTTCCACAACCTTTCCGGGCAACCTATTCCACTGTCTTACCACCCTCATGGTGAAGAACTTCCTCCTAGTATCTCATCTAAACCTACCCTCCTCTAGCTTACACACATTTCCCCTGGTTCTATCACCATCTGACCTTCTAAAAAGTCCCTCATCAGCTTTCTAGGAACCCCCCTTCAAAAACTGGAAGGCCATAATAAGGTCTCCTTGGAGCCTCCTCCTCTGCAGACTGAACAACCCCAATTCTCTGAGTCTGTCCTCATAGGAGAGGTGCTCCAGTCCTCTTACCATTCTCGTGGTCCTTCTCTGGACTCGCTCCAGCACCCCCATATCCCTCTTGTAATAGGAGCTCCAGAACTGGACACAATATTCCAGGTGGGGTCTCACAAGTGCAGAGTAGGGGGGAGAATCACCTCCCTCGACCTGCTGGCCACGCTCCTCTTGATGCAGCCTAGGATACGGCTGGCCCTCTGGGTTGCAAGCACACACTGGCAGCTCATGTTGAGTTTTTCATCCACAAACCCCCCCAAACCTCTTTCCTCAGGGCTGCTCTCAAGCCAATATCTAGCCATAAAACAGTTTAGGGAAGGGGAGAGGTACTTGGAGATGACCTGAACTACTGTCTCAAGGGGCCTCTCATGGCAGAAGTTGTGGACCAGGAATAAGACAGGCTCCAGGAAGACTCATCGCACCTGTAGGAGGGTGGCTGGTCAGCCAGATGGAGCAGTGGTGGCAACATGAAACAGCAGACAGAGGAAGGACCACCTGCTGCAGTGGAGGCACACCCTACAGCTCTTACACAAACTGTACCCTGTGAGGAGATCTCCATCTCTTGATGATGAGGGCTTATGAACATTAGGAGCTAAGAGGCTGTACTAGGATTGGTTGGGATGAAATTAAATTTTCTTCATAGCAGCCTGCAAGGTGCCGTGTTTTACATTTGTGACCAAAACACAAAACAGTGTTTTCAACACACTAGTGTTTAGGTATTGGTGAGTAGTGCTTGCACAGGGACAAGACCACCTCTGTTTTTCACTCTGCTCCCAGCCAAAGATTGCCTGGGAGGTGGTCAGGGACTATGTTTATATCACTTGGGTTTTATTTTTTTTTTCCTTCACTTAGTAAGCTGTCATTGTCTTGACTCATGAGTTTTAACTCACTTTTGCCCTTCTGATTCTCTTCCTCACACCACTGGTCAGGGGAGTGAGGCATCACAGAGTCATTCAAAGCATATTGACCAAGCTCATGATCCAGAGAGGAATAGGCAGGTACCCTCAATGATGGATGAGAAAGGAATCCCAAATGAGCAAGATCAGTGTACAAATAAACGTCCTTTTCACCAACTTTGTGCTTAAATGAGATACAGCTTCAAATACTATGTGAACAAAACACACCATTACCCAAGAAGATTTCTACCAACTAATTTCCACAGAAATCAGAATAATTTGCCACTGTTCTAGCAAGCAAGTTACTTCTCCTTATACATATGCTTTGCATATAACCAGAATTAGTGGGTCCCTCACTTATCTGAAATGCTAGTTCTCTAATCTTTCCACTAGATGGCAAAAGCTTTTACTTAAAAATAGCAATAGTCCAACACACAGCAGAATGTATCTCTAACTTGGTTTAAATCCACTGTGACCACAGACTGTGGGATTATGCCCCAAAGGACCTCCTCACCTTGGAGGACTGAGCAACAGTTAGTCATCCAGAGCACTATAATCTTCATCATTAGAAAATCACTACGGATAGTCTTGGGATTTAGCTGTCAGGACTAAAACAGTCCAGCAACAACCTGCATCTGCTTTTCTGATTTATTTTTTTTTTGGCATAGTATCTCTTCCCATGCCTCTCACCACAAAGAGCAGGATTGCAACATATGATCTTGTGTTCTAGGTTTATACCCTATCTAACTACATTTTTAGTGTTTTAGAAGGGGGGTTGTCTGGTCTACAGAAGAAAAATTAAATGGCCGTATCAGCAAAGGGACTGCTGGACTCACACGGCAAAGCCTGCACATGCACTGTCACACCAGCAAACACACTGCACAGCGAGCCCAGCAAAAGCAGTGTGCGTGTGCATGGAGCTCAGCTTTCTTCACCCCCACAATATTTGTGTCAGCAGCTTCAGCCAACTCTTAGGCAGAAAAACTGGGAAAATCATTTTGGTGGCAGCTCTGAATTTATGTACTTCTCTATTAAAACAAAGAGCCTGATTCTCCTGTCCCCTCAAAGCAAATTCATGTGTTAGTGTCAAACCATCCACAGAAGAGACCATAAATGATTTCATTTCAGGCAAGGAACAAATATAATCTGGAATAATCACAGAAAGCAGAAAGATTCAGCCTATAAATACTGACATAAAAAGCAGTTAAACACAGATGTCCTTCTGACTTCAAAACAGAAGATGCCTGCAGAGCGGAAAGAGATGCAGCAGTTCAGTCACCTCAACAGCCTCAGCTCTCCACACAGGAACTGCTGCATCATAATGCTTTACTTCCACGTAAACCTCTGGTTTACAAGCATCAAACATCACAGAGTTTAGTATCTTCTGACCTATAACTTTCTGGTTTGCTGGGACTGGCTGTATACACAAGAGCATCCACCTCCCTTAGAACTCCTGGTAGTAGATGGTGCTACTTAACTTGACACACACCATACAGGACTGACAAATTTTATTCTCTTACTACCTATGATACACTTGCCATCAGTCCTGGTACTGAAGACTGGCAACAGGCTTGGACACTTCTTCAGATGTGTTTCAACTGAGGAATAGAAAGACCATCATAGTTTAAGTTTGGTGATGTTAGTGAATGTTTCTAATCTGACTGACATGAGTAGTAAGCTACAGCATGGAAGGAGGAATCTGACTAGCAGTGGCTATTTTTTTCTCTCTTCAGAACAGGAACTGCAGAAAAAAGAAATCTACATGAGAAGTCAGGTACTAGACAAAGAAAAATTTTCTTCATCTAAAATATGATTAAACCTACTGACTTCAGAAGAGAATATAGAAAAAGGAAGGGCTGTACTTCTCTGGAGAACATACTGCATAATTTTACTTCTCTAGTCTGAAATTTTACAGAAATGTGCATTAGTGGGGTTTGTGCATATGATTGGCTAATTAAAAACCAACAAAGTTGGCCAGTGGCAAAGACATACAATTCAAATGGCTTGACTAAAGCTGCTTTTCTTTGACAGCTTCATTTACAGCCCTGAGCAAATGCATTAGAAAAAAACTTTACCTGAATTTTAATGATTCAATGAAAACAGAACATAAAATTGAATTACAAGGGAGTTACTCCCTGAAATTAAATGTTGTGATTTGAGAAAAAGCAAAACCTGCAAGAACAGCCATTTCCCATCTCAGATGCAAGCTCTGCTCATCCCTCAGTCCACAGCACAGCAGATGCTCTAGGATGCCATGAAAACTACAACTATCTTCACAACAAGCTTACGAGGCAGGAAAATGCAAGCCTTGTTTTAAACAAAGCTGTGCAGAGGTAGGAGCAGAGGTCTAAGATGCATTAAATAACTTGCTCAAACTCACATCCAGATTCTGCATGCTCCATGCACCTAAACACCAACCACAAGGTCAAGGTGCACAGAGATCAGCCACCATCCTCCAGTGTGCCCACATATCAGAGCCCTTTTCTGTCCCACACAAAGGGCTATTCTTCCTGATGCAGAAAAAAAATGTAATTCCTACCCTATCCTATCCAACTCTGGCACTTCAGCTCTACCAGTAAAAGCTGGAATGTTACTTTTAAGGATCTACATAATGGGTTAGTTTGCCACTTGAAAGCAGTAGTCAAATGCACATTAGAGAACAAATGAAAGCTCCTTTTTCTTCCCAACATATAAGCTGAATACCTAATGTTTCCCCACCTCCACATTCATTCCATGTTGCTACAGTACTGCAAGGAGGGGAGTAGTAGTCATTATGGCAAAAATCCAGTCTTGTACCATTAGAAGCACATAAGCATGAAATATTGCACAAGCATAGAAAGCAATGCATTAGCCCTCAGGGCCTGCAGGTTGCCTGCAAAGAAAGATGTTAAGGGAGAAAAAGCTCAGGCATATCAGGCAGCTAAAGGCTGTGTTGAGGCTTTGTAAGATGAGAATTCAGCTCCACTTTCCACAGCCTTCAAGCTTTGAGACTCCTGTTTTAAAAAAAAAACAAAACAAAACAAAAACCAAAAAAACAAACCACAGAACAATCTCTAACCTTTTCAAAAGCAATCTTGGTCAGTTGAACTAAGTCCTCTCCTGCACAATGTGTAGAGCCATACACAAAACAATGTACAGCATCTAGAACAGGAAGGCTCCACAACAGGAAGGCTTTATGAACTGGGGCTTCTGACAGGAAATGCAAGCATCAGGGCAGCTGGTTGTATGCGTTTATTTTTTACAGAGATGGACTTATTCACATTACTGAAGTTAGAATCAGAAATCTATGTTTAAGGATATAGAAATAGCATCTCTGACAAAACCACTAACAAGAATTACAACAAATTTCAGAAAACTAACTGTGTCACTCATCATCCTAGGAAATCTAACTTAGCAAACAGTAGCCAGAAAAAAACCCCAACCTAACACACAACAACTGGAGTTCTATGATAGACAAACATTTGAAAGAAAAATGGAGGCATTAATTTTGCAATCCTGCAGAACCACAACAGAATTTCACTTGCAGTTTGTACTGCCTTGGATGCAAAGTACATTAGCAAAATAGCTACTTACTCTGAAAACTTAAGGACAAACTTTCCTTAGAGCTGCATATGCCCAGAATATAACAACAGCAAAACTTTCCTTTGTTGTGAAACCTGAGCTAGATTCTGCCTCAAAACAAACAGCTGCTTGGTAAAAAAGTAAACATGCCAAAGCATAGTAAAACAATACATAAAATATCTCCAATATAAGATGTAACATAAGCCATCAAGTTCTATTTGCACTATGGAAAAGACACTGCTGGCTGTCATCACAAGTTGTCACAAACAATAAAACAAGATGAAAACAAAACCTAACTTAAAACATTACAATTTGTGGACATGCCAAAGCGACAGAGAAAAAACACAGTTACACAGGATAATAAGATTTCCCTTTCCAGATTTATGTTTACCTTTGTGGCTGTGCAAAACCAAAAGACTGCAAATAGGACCTACAGTATTAGGACACAGTTTCAAGAGTCATTTTTCTAATGTGCAGCCCTCACTTTTCAGTTTCCTTCACGACACAGATGTCCATCTCCTTTTTATTAATTTCTTAAAGTTCCTTTACTGTTATTCTTCTAGTCTGCTACTTCAGGCAATTACCTTTTGCCACTCTGGAAGCACCAAGGTCACCAAGTTCTTTGAAAATAGCAGCTTGGTACTCACAGGCAGCTGAAAAAGTTACATGCAAGGAACTAAGACGAAGACAAAAGTCCTGCCTACTGTTGTTTTAATAAAGAGTTGAACTATCATAGAACAGCACCAATGCATGCACTTTCACATTCCCTTTTATAAAAACAGATGTAGCAGAACAAAATAAGACAGACATAAAACTGCTTTCTGCAGGCAGAGACACTGAGTGTCATAGCACTCTTAACCTTGGAAAAGAAGTGACAGGTAGGAGGGAAGGATGTCACAGAAATCTGTAAAACCGTAAGTGGTGAGTAGAAGGCAAGGACAGAAAGGAAATGATCATTCACTGTTATGTACTGCTTTCTATAGCAGAAAAGCAATGGGCACCTAATGAAATTACTGGAGAGCAATTTTATAACAAAGGGAAGTACTTTTTCATACCACACAATTAAATCATGGAGCTCATGGTCACAGGATGTTGTGGATGCCAGAAATACAAATGAGACCAAAAATGATTAAACAAATTAATGTTAGAAAAGTCTATCGAGAGGAATTGAAGATAACATGAATGACATATCAAGTCTCAAAGCCCTAAAACCACCAATGGCTGAAAGTGAAAAAGGTATAATACAGAGACCATCAGTTTATACTAGCTCTGGGGTTTGTTTGTTTGCTTGGTTGGGAGTTTGCATTATTATTATTTTATTGCTCCAGTAACTTTTTCTACTGATCACTGTGAGAGGCAACCCAAAGAACCGCATGAGCCTAAGGTCTGATGTACCATCTGGCTATGTACAAAATGGAGCTGTAACCTCTAACTCTTGTAAAAGTGAGCTCCAGCTTCCAGTCAGTATATTAGTTTGCACTGGAAATAGCAGAATTAAGAACACTACTGAAAGACTCAGAGAAAAGTAAACACAACAATTACACTGGGTCAGATTAAAAAGCCACATCTGATACGAGAACCCTGAAACCAATATATCCAAGCCTTCTCTGTATTCTTCCAGAGCAAAAATCCACTATAAATTTGTTCTAAGTATGCAGTTCTCTACCCTGAGACAAACAATAACCCCGTATGACAACAGCAATGCAGGAGTTATGAGAATGAATATTATTATCCTTACACATTTGTCACTTTCAATTTTATATTGACATGTATCTAAAAGGAAGATGTTACTGCTTTTATACTACATTGTGCAGAGCCATCTAATACACAAAAATTTTCAAGCAAATACACTTATTGGGTTTAAATATCTTTATGAATAAGGAAAGGGGAACATGTGAATTACCACAAAAAGCTGTAACTAAAAGCAGATCTCATCTAGCAGCTCTAGTGATCTGCTTGAGAGGCAATTAACACCACTTGAACTACAGGCTTTTACATAGGACAATTATTACAGTTCAAAATACCTCTTCTGTCACTAAATGTTTAGAGTCTTGCTTCGCTTATATTATTTGCATTGCAGAAAAAAATCGAACATAGGAAGGACACATATCAGTGTGAGAAATACCCACTTACATTTTAGAGAGAGCAAAGTCTTCGAAGCAAAGAACTTACAAGTGCTTCACTGGAAATACACGAATCAGCTGAGCTGGGTGTGTCTCAAAATGGAGGCACACCTACACCTAGACTGCAGGCCTTTTATACCCGTCTCCCCAGCTGCCCGGTCCCTCGCTCCATTTCCCATTGGCTGGTACTAGGGAACTGAGATTCTAGGTTCTTCTGCAAAAACTGTAATGCCATCTGTCAAAGCATGCCAGGGAACTGTGGGCAGTCGAGTGGCAGTAATAGGAGGATCTTCATTATCTCCTTATGTGGTAATACTGTAGGTCCAGATTCCTTCAATCACGTTTGGTTGCTCCAAGCCTCAGCTCACAAGAGCCAGTCCACATGGCAACAGCCCTATAACCATGAGCCTCTACAAAATGGCGGAAACAAACCCCACAAGATGGCTGAAGCAAAACATAAATTACATTTCTCACAGGAGAAACTAACATCTTGTGTCCAGTATGAGATTCACTGTTTCTGTACTGATAACAAATTCCAGTGAGTCCTGCCACCTTCTGAAAACAGAATTAGCCTAAATAAAAGGCTGTAGCCAGCAAAACACACAATTCTGACATAGTTATTTTTCTTTCTGTTTATCACTTTATAGATGCTAAGTTAAAATAACCTGATCTGGTGGCCTTTACACTGAGCCTGTTGCAGTAATATTAATAGAAGGAGAAAAGAGTTTTCTCTCTCTTCTGAACTTTGGCTACCACCTTACCCATCAGCAAGTCATCAACTAACAATGCATGTCGTACCAAAAGACCTTCAGCATATTACCAAATGAGGTAGCAGATTCGTTCACCGTTACAGAATTCAAGCCCGAGGCTCATACCCTTCCAAAAGTTTACTTTTAAAACACTAGAGAAAGGAGGTATCACTTGTGAATTTACACTTGTTTTCAGCATTTTGTGACAAATTTTTTGCAACTCCACCTTGCGTAATATGATATCTGGTACTTTTAATATCCCTAGCTACTGGGACCATAAGCAGCTTGTCCATTAAAACAAAAACGAAAAAGCTACAGTCCACAGAACCTCCCATGTCTTCCTCTCCAAAAAAAGATGAAAAAAACCATTAGAATGAAGTCTTAACTCTAGAAGATAAACAATGACATAAACCCAATTCTTGGTTTTGAAGACACATTCTTTTTAGACTCCCATTTTGGGACAATGTGTATTTATTTCAAGAAAAAATGTGTAACTTTGTTTTAATTTAGTTTTTAATTGTTTTTTGGTGTAAATTGAAGCATTTATTCTTCTTCATCAATACTACAGCCTTTATAAATGCATGGTATCTATAAGCATTCTCTTGTAATTCAAGAGAGGATGTAAATTAAATGTGTTAATAATAAAAGAGTAACTTGTGAGAACTCCCCTACCTTCTGAAGAGCTTTTCTACTTCCCAGTGCTCAGTCTGTTCACTTGCCCTGTCTGCAGAAGGGATGGTTTGGCAGGGGAAAACAAAACATTTACTGTTCAAATGCTAGATATATTCCCTCACCTACAGTAAAGCTTCTGTTGTATATCTGAATACACAAAAAGAAAAGCTAAAAAATACAAGCAGCAATTACTGTTATTACAGTATTTCAAGTGTGGTCTGCAGGGAGCACAACTTTTAAGTCAGTAGGTTTTGTCTGATCTGTTTTGGTGTTGGCTTTGGGAGGTTTGTTTTGTTTTTGTTTGATTTTTTTTAAAATACTATCAAATAGTTATTGCACTGATGTTCGCAAAATTCAGAAGTAGCAAATTTGAAAAGTCAAACACAGAGATAGCATCTCTACTGACTTCTGGCAGAGACACCTGAGAGACAGACTGACCCCCTGCATTATTCTTGGAAAATCACAACTCTTCCTGAGTCACTGCTCAATTTTTTGTTGGGAGAGCTGAAGCTTGTCACAGATTAAAAACATTCTCTGTCAAGTTAGAGAAACTTGTCCTCTCAAAAAAGGACAGGTTTTCTCTGGGAAGCCTTAAGCACTCTGTACCATGCACCACCTTCCTTGAAAACAGGATGTGGACAGAAGCCACTGAGAGGAATAGGTAATGGGGCAACTTCCATGTCACCCCACTCTTGAAGCAACTTCTTTTAGGAAATTGTATTTGACCTCTTAAGTAATTGTAGAATTCAAGAACCTTAGGAAAGAAGAGCTTCCCATAAAGAAATATACTTCATATATTTAAAGTACGGAAACCTGGACTATAGCTATGAAAGTGAGAATTCAACTATCACAAGAAACCCAGAGAAATTCAAAAAACAATCTTCTGTTCATGATCACACATTCATTTTGATAGCTGCATAAGGGCCTTATTTCCTATACATATCCTGAATACACATAGGCAATATAATTTTGCAAACCTCAACATTCTTATTTTAGTGGGGAAAAAAACCCCAATCCTGTGTGAAAAAAATCAAATAAACTTCCTCTTCTATGTCAGTGGAAGCTTAGCCCTGAAATCTCTAGTTTTCTGCTGTCTTCTTCCTGCTTTGCAGATGCTGGTTAAAAAGCATTCATTATATTTCAGCACAATTAATCAAGGGAAAATTAATGTAGTCAGGAGACTACAAAGTTCCTTAGTCGATCTGCTAACAGACTCCTGTGGCAAAAAAAAAAAAAAAGCAAAGTCTCCTACAGCTACATAGTGTGACAAATTATGTTGGCTTGCCTACAAAAAACCCCAAATTGAGCTAAATTTACATAATTTTACAAAAGCCAAAACAGATCACTATTTCTTACTATTAGTTTGTTTTTGTAAGGAGCAAATACAATTATGCTATTTAATTACAATTCCACAAAAGAAGAAAAAAAGTTGTGTAAAGGTTTTGTGGGAACCAGCTTTCCAATAAAATATTTTTCTGACATGGCCAAAATGATTGATTGGGACTGGCAAAATGAACAAAAAAAAGTGTCCAAGGCATTAGTCAACATTCTTTAATAGATCCCAGACAAATACTGGCTGTAACCTGCCTCACATTTCCAACCTCTAAAACCTCACTTGGTATGTCAAGAGCTGCTTTACACTGAACTTTAGACTGGGGGTACTGTTCTATTATTTAGACAGACTTTTTTCTTCCCTTTGACTGCAAGGGAAATAAAGCAGTCTCAGGGGAGGAATTTGTGATGTGTGAAGGAGAAACTAGAAGTTTGGTTCATAATGTATTTTAAACCTATGTAAAAACCTTCAAGCTCTGTGGACCACAAGTCTACAACTTTACTTGTCAATTCACTACTGAAATGATGAGCATTCAGAAAGATATCTTTACAGTATCAATTGCACACCATGCACTCTGCAACTCAAGCTGTTAGAAACCAGCTGATCTTCCACTGAGCAGAATTTATTAACATCTAAACTAACTGCATTCAATATCCAGAGCTAAGTGACATTGTTAACCAACTACAAAAAAGTAAAACAGAAAAGAAGTGTTACTTACAGTCACTAGATGCTCCTGCATAGTTCAACATGGACTGATCTGCTACAAGCATCATTTAAGTTTGTTATATACACGTCCCAACAGCTTCATATTTTCCTTCTGTGTAGCATCTCCAACTCAAATAGGGCAAAATACACTGCTATTCACTGCTATGCTTAAACAGACAGTGACTTAATTAGCCTAACAAGGAATGGTGCTTTCAGCCACCCCCAGTCAACTGCCGGTAGATGTAATGGAGGAAGCACCACATGTTGACTGGACAAACGACTGCGTTTTCTAATAAGGCAGGAAAAAATGAGAGGTATGGGTATACAAGAATTACAGCAGTGTGTGCATACAGTGCATTCTCTACTGAATTGATTCCAGCCTGCAAGACATTGATGTATTTTCTAACTGACTCTGCTCAGGAGACAAGCTTTTAAAACAGTACTTTCAGCCCACAAGCCTTTAGATATCAATCACAACAAGATTTAATCAGCTCAACTTTGGACCAGAACAGTCTCTCACTCTGCAAATCGACCCCTAGAAATATATTTATGTTGCTTTTCTTTTCTCCTTAGCTGCCTGTATAAACACAAAGAAAAGGCTTATAAAAACATATGGCAAAGATCCACTCTTTGAAAGCAAAATTCTTCTTAAGGCTGCTAACCTCCAACTCCCCGAAGGTGCATTGCAGCAATCGTAGAAATTGATTCAGTGAAAGGCTTTTATTAGTGAGAGAGCTGTTCTCATCGAAGTCCCTCCCCCTGCTATAATCAATAATTTAAGCAAAGCCAAGAATCATGTCAGCTAAAATGACCAGGGAAACTTCACTGTCTCTTTCTTGCAGAGTACAAGTAAAATTAAATTAAAGTCTGCATGGGAACACAGTCTAATTTAAAAATTAATTTGGCCAATCTTGAGTTGTGCCTTTTGGCTTTTATTTTGAGAATGGGAAGAGGGGTGGACTCCTTTGTTCCTTACTGAAAATTTCACAGGTTCAGGAAAGAGCCAAAAAAACACTTCCAAAAAGCAGAAGCAGCCATAACCTTAGATGTAGAGTATTACGAGTTATATGCAAAAGAAATGTGCTCTACAGAGTGACAACACTTACCTGAGTATTATGACAGTGCTACTATACGTCTCTGTCCACTGATTTAATAACAGAAGAATTGTTTCATATTTAAATTTAGCCCTGCAGAATCTCAATACAAAATCAATTAAAAATCATAAGAAAAATTAATGTAGTTAATATTGAATTATGTCCCTGTTTGCAAAAAATTCTTTCATTATGAAACCGTTTCCTGAATAGTTCTGAGACTAACTAGTTCAGTGCTTTTACTCTAAAATAGTACTGGGTAATAAACTAGTCCAGCGTATCAAACTCATGGCTAGGCTTCGCGAACGAAGATTTGGGAAGGGCTCTACCCGCGTTTGTTGCAATGTATCAAACTATGTACATATAAAATGACCAACATAACAATCCCTGTTAAAAACAATCCTTACAACACAACATCACATCAAATGCTTAAAAATGCCCCAGAGATACTATAAGCAGGGAGCAAAAACATATGGTTTAGATTTGGGGTTGTCTTCTCCCTCCTCCCCCCTCCCCCAAGGATTTCTCACCACTGAACTACCATGGATAAATCTACTGTGCAAACCAAAGGACACAAACTGCTGGCTTTATAGTGTCAGCTCTGAGACACTATAAGAAACCCTCTTAATGTCATTATCTTGAGCTCTGTGGCATCCTGATATTGGACATTTACAACCTAATGGTGAGTACCCGGGGGCTTCATACATCTTAGAATGAAGCAATTGAGTCTTAATGGCAAATGTATGTGCTTTCATGGGATTGCTTTAAAAAGGCTTCATGTCCCTTAAGGCAAGGACCATACATCCACTCTCAAGAGAGGACAGAGTTCAGAGTAAGGTCTCTGCAGCATGCCAAGTCCCATCTCCTGGCCCACAGAGATGGCTTGGTACTGTCCTGAATCTACCCACCTTTTCTTGATGCAACAGCAATGAACTCAAGGTTGCCTACAGGACCATCTAGTTCACATCTCAGTGGTACATGCTATAGGTTTCTGTCTGTTTAATACCACAGCTTGCAATAGGACAGTTGTGACTCAAGGGACCCACAACCCCAATTCAGCCAAACCCATGTCATTAATTAAAGTTAAACCAAATTTCAGTCAGCTAGAGCTGATTTGTGTGAGAGTTAAGCACATGAGGAAACAGTGCACTGACAGATGGGTCTAAGAGAGCTGCTAACTTGGCAGACTAGAATAAACACCTGCAGGCACAAATATAGCAGGACAAAAATTCAAAGGGAATTTAGGTTTGTGTCCCTCACTGCACAGACATCTTCTACGAGGGCCTAAATCCAGTCCTGAGATAGGATTTTACTTTCTCTTAGCAGTGCTTCAGTATTGAGTAAGTTTCACCCAGAGCTCCACCGTTTTTGCTTGCATTAAGTTTTCAGAACTTCTGTGAAATAACATCCCAGCCTCAAGCACACAAATTCCCCAACACTCACTCCTGCTGCTTTACTCTCAACCTTAGTCCATCCGACTTATTGTTGCTGTCCTTGTGCTAGTCCCACTTACCTAACCTACTAACTATGAACACCCCTGCTTGCTTGCACTTCCTGCTTATCCCAGCCTCTCCCCCAGTTTGTGCCAAGTTCTCATTTATCTCCATAGATGAAGTTACTCTCCTTTTGCTTCCCCCTTCAGTTGCTCCTTCTCAACAAGCCTCCAGGTCATTCTCCCATCTTTCAACTCTTCCTACTTTCCTCCCCACCCCACAACTCTTCTTGTTCCTCAATCAGCTTTCTCCTCTGCTGAGAGCAGCAGAGAGACAAGTTCACCACCACTACTGGGGCCTGACAACGGCATCACTGCAGATGCTCAGAGAAACAACCACTGTCACCCAGGCTTTGAGTTTCCACTCTGCAGGGGATTTAGCTGCAAAGAGGCCAGGTTCACTTTCAAGCAGGAAATGCCATTCCTGACACTGCACGCTTAGGTGAATTATTGCTACCCCAGCAACCCCTTCCAAAGCTCAGGGACTACTGTAAGAACTAGAGACTCATTCTGCTGAGTGGCAATACCACTTTACCACACCTCCTGCAGCTGCAATACAGGAGCCCAGAAGATAACAAAGAAGCACCCAACTAGGCTGCAAAGAGGTTCTCAGCTTGCCTTAATGAACAAAGGCTCACAGATTAAGAGTCTTCCAAAGGTAACACTTTTTTTCTCTTCCCCAGAGATTTCAATACACATTTCAAAGCACACGTCAAGTGGACTGAAGTTTGGCCCAAGTTCCATGCAGCATTTAGAAGTGCTGAGGCAGAGGTTTACTGGATCAATTTTGGTTGTAATTTGTTACCACTTGCACAGCTTTATGAACTGGGAATTTATAAGGTTTGTTCTTTTTGTTGTTTAAGGAGAGTCTGATTCTTAGTTTATTATGGCTTTTCTTCTGTGCAACCTCCTGTCTTACCATCCCTCTGAAAGACCTATCAGGATCCTGACTTTTTCCTGACAGAACAGCTTTCTCAGCAAGACCCAACCAGCCTCAGAGAGGACATACAGGGTCCAGAATTCCTGTCCATCCCTGAAACAATAAATTTTGAGAAGCTCCCCAAAAACAGTTTGTCAAGTTAAGTATCAGACATAATTAAGTTGTTCACCACTTCTGAAACTCAAGTTTTCCATAGAGATGCTCAGAATAGTCTTTACTTTGCTACAACGAGCCCTGTATAGAAAGCTTGCCCTAGTATCTCTTAACATTACACATCAATGTGAACTGCACTATGGAGTTAAGGGGAAACTCGCAGGGCCCTGAAAATCTTGTGAACTACTCCAGATCTTCCACCCTGGTGGTAGTACAATGCAAGTATTCACTTTTCTGCATTGTCATGCCACAATCACTATTCCTGTTGTCACCTTTCACATTCCCCAAGCCTGCAGGCATTTGTTTACCCCATAACTGTACATCTTACTGAGCAGAAAAATACTCTTTTTTAAAACACTCAAAATCATAACACTACACTTCTATAAAGCAGCACTCTGATTTTATCCAGATCAGAAATTACATGCTTTACTACACTAGCAAGGAAAGTGGCCCTGAAAAGAAAGGCACCAACTGAGAAATGAATTATCAAGGACAAAAGAAGTCAGCCTTTTGAACTCCTATCAAGTGGCCAGAAGAAGAACAACGTTAGAATTAATGAAGCTACACCAGTTACAACAGGGCCACACTTGACACTATTATAGCCAAAGCTTGAGCTAGGTGCAGCAATGCTTTCATAGTCAGAGCATTACTAGTAGTCAATTCTTTGAATTCAATCTCCCCTGCCACTGGAGCACCCATGGAGAGATGTCACACTAGATGTGACAATCCATCCTAGGCCCCTTAGGCACAACACAGCAGAGACTAACCAAGGAGTGAGCTTTAAAACAAAGCCACAACCAGAAAACGAACAAATTTTGTTTCTGCACTGCAGAGTAAATGCTGCAGGATCTAACCAGCTCATTAATTCATTAATTCATTTATGAATGTTACCCGACATGTGTCCTGATTAGCCTGCAGTTGCTCCTTCAGAACACAAGTCCTAGTTCTTGCCTCTTACCTGCTGCCTTTCTTGGACACCACTAGGCACTTCAAGGGACGCCAGGCAGGCAGCTGAATCAAGCCCTCCCCAGGGAAGAAAATGAATGGCTCTGATAAAATAATCACTGTTTACCAAAAATATAAATATGAAACTGCAACCATAATCATACAACACATCCTGGAAAATTTCTTTTGTAGTCCCAAATTCTGGTAATTGCAAACTCTTTGGGAGAGGACACTAATGACTATCATATAAAACATCTATCCTCCCATTCCTGAATATGTGCAGGCTAATTCATTCTTAAATAGCTATTTTTGTTAGCTACTCTGGTTCAAAAGCATAGTGATCACCACTCTTTACCACGGAAACTTCAGGTTGCAAGTTAGAGTCCTCAAGATACCGAGTTGGGTGGCTCCACTGAGAACCACAGGGTAACCAACCTGACTGCTCAAATGCAGCAAACAGTCTGCCTGTGCAACTAACAGCAGCTGCACAGACTCAAGAGAGTCATCTTTCAAGTTTAATTTACTATCAAGTTGAATTTATTTTATGGCCTCCTACCAGCAGACCCTGAACACTGATCATTACTGTGAAAACTGTGTAACTGTGTGGCCTTTTAGGTTTGGGGTTTTTTTTAAAAACTAGGTTAGTTTTTCTCCCCTAAAATCCTATTACAGGGATAGCTAAAATGAAGACAAACATGCAGTTAGTTACTCCACCTACAGAATGTTACCTACGCAAGCACTGGGGATATACAGCAACAGTCACCTTTCCCATTTCATAAGCAGTCAGTAAACAGTCAAGCCTGAGACTTTAGAACATTCACTGTTCTTGATACGTGCTTATCAGTAACACACTGGATTAAAAAACTCAGTTCAATATTAAAAGCTGACAGGCTATTAGGGTGCATAGCAGGTGTGAACTAGAGCCTCTGAATCACAAAGATCTGTGCTGTTTGCCGTTTTAAAGCCATTTGGAGCTGGTCTTTGGTAGCCCACAACACACACTCTGAATTACAGCAGAGTCAGCTGGACAGATGCAGTCAGTCCTGAGGCCACTGAAGGAAAACTATCCAGTATCACAGGTCCTGCGCCCTTATCAGTAGTCTCTGACAGGGACCACAGGGATAAGAAAGAAACACCTCTAACCACCTTGATCTTGAAAGGCAATTTTGAAGTTTTCTAGGCCTTTCTGTTTATTTTTAACTTTTCTTAGAGACACTGAACTCAGATACCTAGACATCTACTTTTCTATGACCGTTTATGATGCATCAGTTGCTAGTACGGTGAAAACAGAGGGGAATTTTTAAAAGCCCTTTATTCTGCTTCAGAAGAGCAGTGAGCTCTGAGGCCTTTAATAAAAAACCAAAACAAAACACAAACACTCCTCCCTCCCTCACCCCCCCCCAAAAAAACCGAACCCCCAAAAAAAACCAACAAGGAAACTCCCCATACTCAGTGAGGAAGAGTTCCCCTTTTTTTCCATAGTGCAAACAAACTACAGTTCAGCTAACGTTTGGTTACTTAAATAAACAAACTTGCCAGCACCTCAAAGCAGCTCAGAAAATGCCCCTTCCAGAGTGCTGAAAGAGCTCATACACCATACAGTGGTAATACATGTGGGAAGAAAATTTTAAATACACTGTTTAAAAAGAACCAAAATTTACACTAGTTCTTAGCATCCTAGGCCACCCCTACTTAATTAGACTATGTGGAATTACTCTTAGTTTTCAGTGAATATAAATTTTCTGCCCAGTTTCTCATTGGCAAACCTTGGGCAAGTACAAAGGCAGAAGGAGCCAACAAGGTCAGCATTAAGTTATCTAAATACCTCCTATTGATATTTCATCCAGAGAAAGTTATTAGTGGTGTCACATGCTATATCAAGTATCCCATCCCAAGAAATAATATTAACAAAACTAACAAATTTAGTTAACTGAAAAATGCTTCATTTTGCATGTGAAGAGGTGGCTTCATGAAAATTCTCTCTCTTAAGAGCAAAGGTCTGTTACATATCAAAAGAAGATCATAAGATACACGATGTGCCCACATATTAAAATAAAAATCACTACTGAAATAGTCATGCATGTCTGAATGGAATGCAGCCATGGATTTGGCCCATGGGGGCCTCCAAACAGTATACAATCTCTGGGCTGCAATAACAAAATCACTTAAAACAGAAAAAATATGATGAACTACTTTAGCCTCATGTCGCCCTCAAGAATCTGATTGCCTCCCCTCATTTTCACAAAGTTGTACCCTTACAGACTGGCTTGGATAGAAAAAAAGTGACAGAGTTCATTAACTACAGTAAATGATATATCTATAGTTTTAAAAATAACATAAAACTAATGTTGTAAATCACAACAGAGCCAGTGCAGAACTCATTATTACTGTTCAAATAATAAATGAACCCAGGCTTCCAAAATATGAAATGTCATGGTTTCAGCTTCTGAGTTACTGTAAACAACAGCTACACAAACAAAACAAAATAAAGCTTAAATGACCCAAGGTTTGGGAGGACCTTTTTAAAAATAAAAGAATGTCATCAAATGCCTTAAGGGCAAAAGGGGAACACTCACAAAGATTTAAATTACTTAAGTAAAAAAATCTTTGCTGAACCTAACCATCATTTCAGGGAGTTTGTTATGTGTAGGCAGCTATCAATAGTTTAGCATCTCCAAACAGTCATGTACTTCTCACAAAATGTACCCATTGATTAATGAAGAGCAATTATTTATAAACTAGCAAATATGAAGTTGGCCTCCAGCATTCACTGGTGCCTTTTGTAACACAGCAATAAAGCCACTAGGATCAAGTGGGAGGCTGCCAAGCATTCCCAAGTGGACAAGAAGCTGCATGTAAGCCCAGCACTGGTGTTTCGATGCAATTCACTTCCTCACCAAAAGCAAAACTAAATCTCTTCTCTCCTTCTAGCCGCCAGCTGAGAGGTGCTCGCAACCTATTTCTAAAACAGTGGCTGTGAGCCACCTTTCCTTACTTACCTGTTTCATCAGGCGAGCTCAGCGAGGCACTGTCCTGGGACAGCGTAGTCCAGCTGGAGTCCTCATCGCTTGGGGCCAGGTTTTGAATCCTATGGAGGGCACAATCTGTTTTGGCTCCAGTTTTTGGGTGATCTTTCTTAGTCTCAGGGCTTGATGACACTGTGGCAACTTGGCCATCCTCCGGGCTTGACAAGTTGGTTTGTTTCCGGGGCAGGACATCCCCATTGACAGTAACAGTAGAAGCCTGGCTGTTGCTTTGTGCAGATTTATCTTCCATCGCAACAAAACTCTGCTCTAGCCCTCTAGCAGATGTCTCTAGGTCCGCATAGTAATTCAGGAAGCTCTTGGTCCTCCTTGGCTGCGAGGGTAATATTTCACAGCCAGAGGAATCCTGCGGGATGGGCTCTTTGCCTTCAAACTTCTCAGAAGTTACGTTTATGCCCGCAGTAGTACTGAGGTTTTTGTTGGGATCCTGCTGTCCCTGCTCAGCAGCTTTCCTGAGCTGGTTTTCTCCATTTTTCACCAGCTTTATATTTGCAGAACTGTTGCCCAGAAGGGGCTGTGCTGCTGGATCGGAAAGTCCCATGGCCGTCTGAATGTTAGTCAGCGCGTACTTTTTCCTGCATTTGGGAGGAGTGCTGTTCTTGCTCTCCGTGTGCCTAATTTCTGCATTCAGAAGTTCGTTATGAGAGGAGCGGAGGTTAAGGGTGTTGGGTGGGGTGGCGGGGTTGTTGCGGTTCACAACGTCTGTCGTGCTGCCACTTGCCATAAACACTGCCAAAGCGTCCACGCTGGAATCGACTAGAAAAGCAAAAGAGACAGTCGTAAAACTCATTCGTTATATACACTATTTTGCTAGGGCTTCTGGTAAAGGAATGCAGCACTTTACATAATTCTTTTACAGTACAAAAAGTACCATAACCTAATTGGGGAAGAGAATAGACAAAAGCTTAGCTTATTAAATAAGGAAAAACAGAAGCAGGAGAAAATACAGAGAGATCATCGGGACCAGGAAGCTGAGAATCGCAGAATCATAGAAAGCAAAAAGTTTGGCCCTACACAGGGTAATTTTAGGCCAGGTTTTTTATGTCTGATTCTGTTGCAGGCAAGCTTAGGGACAGAAGATGTACCCTTTAAAAATGCCTGGAAGTCCAGAAGTCATCCTTTCACTTTAGTATTTCACCTCTAGCTAGTAGAAAATTTGAGAAACTTCTAATCAGACTGCAGGCAGATGCTGCTCCTTTTTCATCAAGGGCAGAACTCAAGTACTGTTCATTTGAAGCTTGACTGGCCAGTCAGCTGTTACCTCTTAACACTTGTATTTTCCCTATACTGTGTCTTTCCCCTTTCTAGTAATAGAATCTATTTCACAGAGGTGTATTTGATTTTGGAGGTGGGAGGGAGAGAAAATCCCTTAAAAAATACCCTGCTCTTATTCAATCAACTTTAAAACAGGGGCTGCTCCAGAGCTGATGGCTCGCTGTTTCTACAGTTCACCAAGTTCATTCAAACTTAAGGATAAAAACATGCATCCTAGGGCAGAGTACACATACTCAACTGTTAAATAAACCCATTCTTTTGTCTACAAGTTTCTCATTTTTGCTAGTCAGGGGCACAGCTCACATTTTGAAAAAATACTAAGTTTGAAGGAACAGATTTTTAGACTACTGAAAATTACTGAAAGAATATGTATTTTTAAAATTCTGTAATTTGTTCCTGTGTTGTCTATTTATGGTTCCCACTAATCTGCATAAATACTCCATGAACACCTCAATTTACATACTGTAGTAGTCACTGTTGTTTGACACCTGGCAACCAAATTAGAGGCCAATTAATAAATCACTCCCATCTGCCACAGCACGAAACAACCTTTATGTTGTTCCTAATTCTCAGATATCACTGACTGCTTATAGTGCACATTAAGAGTCTCTGGGGCTTACCTAGGAATGAAAAGCTGCAATTTGAGCTAGCTGATGACAGATCATTCTAGCTGAGATGTGCTGCATCCTTGTGTATTTGATGTATGACAACTGACTGCTTTACAGATTTACAAGAGATTAAATATATGGGTTTTAAAATGAGGTATACATACACGCAGAGTGAAAAGGAGAACTTTACAATGTTTCCTGAACACACAGTGTGGATACTGTTGCTGCTTCCAACCACCCCTCTGGTTCATTTTTTAAAAAAAAAAAAAAAAAAGCGCATACCAACTAATCTCTGTTCCCTGAATCACCTACCTAGAACAACTTCTAAAACTTCTTTAAAACAGAATTACAACTAAATTTTACACATTTTCTTGTCTGCCATTTCCTCAAGCTCGAGTCAGTCAGTCTAGACCAACTGCAAATTCTTTAGAAGACATATACCCCACGCACACTGTGCAAAAACCATCAGCTTAGGTAACAGCTAAAAAACATCCTATAGACATTTTTAGCTTTAGCCACAAAAAACTTATACACATAACCATCACATAATTTAAAGGAAATTTATAAATGTACTTTTCATATAAATACATCAATAAATATTGCTTTCTGCATCCTGCCTAAAATCAAGCAAGCCTAACATAAGCAAGGTCACAACTAATCCTACATAACGTTACCAAACCATAGGTTTAAATCTAAAATACACAAAATGGCTTGTGTTTATGGCCTGGCTACTTTATATTTTTTCTGAATCAGTTAGAAGTCTGGAAATCTGGAAGTTATATAAAAATAAATTAATAGCGCAGGATACTTTTGATCCACTGCCCCACCTTTAGAACTTGGGGATTATGACTTTTAGAACAAACAATTTTAATTGTATTTTACTTTATCTTTCAGCAAATTAAAACAAGTATTTATTTTTTTCACCAATAAATAAACTGCCACAATCTGGAACAAGACTCAAATTTATTCTTGTTCTTTGTTACAAGTGAGGTGCTTCACACAATGTCTGCCACTACTTTTAACCACTCAACAAATAAATTTCTTAAACAATAATTTTTCTAGATAAAGCTTAAGTATCTGCCTGCCAGATCATCTTTAGACAGTCTCCTACTGTTAGCATTTCACTTACCAAAAATATTGTAAGAATAAGCACATAGAAACATTGAAACAAAGTGTATTATGTTTTACTAATCTAATTGATAAAGCTCTCCCATGGATTTATGCCGAATATTGGCACAACGATACATGACCGAGTCAAAGCCTCTAGAAGTCTGTGACACAAGCAGTTTGTAAGTTGGGCTGGTGTAGGATCACAAGCAGAAAAATGCTAAAATGAATCTTTCATTAGACACCACATCCTCTTCTGACCCCCTTTCATATCATCTTTTGCATATTCATTGGTGATTTGATCAAACAGTACCACAAGGTGCACACCAAGAGGAGCAGGCTGTCCTCTGAAAGGACACACTTGCTAACCGGCCATCACCCTGCACTCCCAGCTAGGCTCTGGAATATGCACAGCCAGCATTCTTCCATTCTCAGAAACAGATGTAAGGGTGGGGAAAAAGGAAGCAGCAGAAGAGGCTAAAAGAGAGTAAGAAATACAGGTGGGATGGGGTAGGTGTTGCATCTGAATGACAGAAGTTGCTATCAGACCAGGACTAACTAAAGTGATGGAAAACTTTTGAATTCAAGAAAACGCTTAGACAAACAGAAAAAAACCTAGACTGGGTAGTAGAATAGCGTAAGGAAGAAGAAGAGTGATGGTCTGTATCTCCTCCTTTATACAGGACACAATGATACTTGAAACATGTCACTTTTCCCCAGAGGAGGCACATCCCAATTTTCTAATTAAAACCTTAAGGAAATGCAGCTTCTTCCTGTGCCTGTAATTTCAAGGCCAAAATTCCAATCACTGGCCTCCTGTATCTTTTGTCTCTCCCACCCTCCCTACCTCCCCTGCCACAGAGGGACCTAACACACACTGGTGCTGCGCTCCTCATCAGCTAACCCACATCCCAAGCCAGTGGTCCTCTACTCAGGCACCCCACCACAGTCGGATCTCATCCCCCCTGCTTGGGCAGCTCCTCATGCTGCCTGGCCACCAGCAAAGACAACACTACTGGCACAGGGCACCTTTTCTTTCAACTGCTCTGCCTTCTGCTGAAAAGCAAACAAATGGACAAGCAGACCAGGAATCACCAAGCTCATACATATATCTCAGCTAAAGCAGGTGAACAGCAGTAAGTTATAAGCAGGCAAAAATAGAGTATTATAATAAAAAATATTGGACTCTGGTGAAAAACTAAGAACAATTAGGATGTTACTACTAGGAATAATAAGGATATTAAAATGTTAGTGCATAAACACAGCAGGTAAGTAGGTAGAAGATCTGTCACAGCAATTCATTAATGTTTTAGCTTGCTTTCTTTTTAAAACAAATCACAGTCTCAAGTGCATATGTCTAACATTTAGAAATGTATCTACAGAAAGAGATGAATATACTTTCACCACAATAATGTGTTTAACAGAGTAGTCCAAATTCTCTAAGCATCACAATAATATAAACAATGCTACTACTTGAATGGCTTTTATTGACATATCTCAATCTTGTCATAAACCTTACAGAGCTAGGAGGGGAGAGAAAACTGCAACCAGAAAACAGGACATGATCAATTTATCTTTAACTCCAGTAAGACTGTTTTTGCAATGTATTGTCTATAGGAAGAGTTTTTAAAGAGCTGAATAATTTATTCAAAATGGCACCCTTAAAAAGAAACTAAAGTGCTTGTTCCTTTTCATGTGTAAGTGCAAAATGAAAGTGAAATATGAGCCTGGGAAGAAGGAGGAAAAAAAGAGGAAAGTTTCACATATTTGCATAGCAGAATCTTTGAAAGGGCATCTGACCTGGAAGTACTTCTGACATGGCTCACGGGGCGTCAGCAATGCATCAGGAAATAGATTATAAATTGAAATCTGAAAAGAGGGATCATTTAACAATTAAAACCAAAGGAAAACACAAAATAAAAATACCACATTTCAGAAGCTCCTGAGAGATGTTAAGCATTCTAAACAAACCTGGAATGTAACAGTGAGGATCTTTTGAGCCTTCCATGATATCTGACAGTTGTTAAAGGAATGGGAGAGGCTAGCCTTCAGCAGTAAGAACAGGGAATTAAAAATAACTGACATTTTTCATAATGTGCACTATATTATGAGCACAAGTTCAACAATATTCTCCAGTTTTAATCAATATACTGCAGCAAAAACTTCATGACATTAGAAAAAAATCCAATTTTTTCCCTGATTACCCAACTACAGCTTACTTGGGGAACTACAGTAGCATTGGTAAAAATAAGCACAGCAGAAAGGCACTTTCACATGAAAATCTGCAGAACGAGATCAGGCATATGAAACAAGGAAGCATAATCTGCAGGTTTGATCCCACAGGAGGGAATCACAAAAAGCAAGCTAGGAAGAAAGATTCTGTTTGGAACACTTTCTTGGCTATCTTCTTGTAAGTAAACTATTTTGCCTTAAAGTAAAGACCTTAAGTTGCCTTAAAGTAAACCATCTCTGGTTTGGATGTGAATAACACACACACTGGAAGACAACCTATTTTGATGCACTTACAAATATTTGTCATTGTGTCTAGAAAACATGGGAAAGAAATAATATAATCCTTTCCATAAAGCAGATATACTTTCTGCAAGGATCCCTGCAGAGGACAACATGTTTAATGACAAATTCATGCCATGGGGCTACAGTCTTAAAGTCCTGTACACTTTGGCTCTAGTTAAAGTCTAAGCAGCTGGAGAGAAAGCCTCTGTTATGCAATGACTGCAACTCCGCACTAGCGAACTCCCTCCACTTCAAAAGGTGAATTCCAAGGTTAAAACATTCATTCTTAAGTATTCTAGCACACTGCCTTCTCACACCCACAGTCATTCTTCAGCTTGGACCAGCTGAACTATGGTAACAGTTAAACAGATGTCAACCAAAAGCATCCCAATAAAGTCTGGTTTTACATTAATGTAGCTGAAATCAGAATCAAGATTAGGAATTTTCTTAGTGTCATTGTATTCCTTCTTGCCTGCACAGCTACACAGATTCCAGAGGACATTAAACACTTTCAAAAGGTAAAGGAAGGAAAACACTTGAATGATGTGCTGTGGTAAATCAGAGCAACCAACAACCAACAGCCAGTTGTTTTCTTCTCTCTGCTCCCTCCAGCAATGACATCTCTGCTGGACTGAGCTTGAAAGCTGGAGAGAAAAAAGCTCAGCAAAACCAGGAAAACAAATTTCAGTGGTGGGCAGGGCAGTTCTAGGAATGCAAAAGCAGTAAAGAAGCAGAGTTGCAAACAGCCTGCACGTGATCCCTCTAATCTATCTGCAGATTCCTCCACACAAGCTTCAGAACTGCTGAGGATAGGAAGGACCTCTCAAGATCGCCTAGCCCAACCCCGTGCCCAAACAGGGAATCACTGCTGCCCTTCCCACACCACCTTTGCTCTGTCCTCACATCACAACAAAATCACTTCAGCCTGACTGCTAAATGCAACTTCTCCTATTCCCAGTTATTTCTGCTTCACTTAGTCCTACTGAAAACATCATCCAATAACCAGCTTTATCCTTCCTTCTCCATTCCCAAGAGGCAACGTGCCAGCCCCTGCTGCCACAGTAATGACATTTTTCCTTTCAGAGCTAATCATGCTGCCAACTGAGTGCAACAGCCTAGCAGCAGTGCTGCCTCTGTTACAGTGATGCTATTATTAATGGAAATCCATAATGCTGATCTGTCTTTAAATAATGTAATTAAGGAAAAAACAACTTGAGATCCTGCAATAAGTTCTGGCATTCAAGTGGAGTATGCGTTCCCATTTGCCATTCTTCCCCTCCCCCTTCCCACAAAGCCAGTCAAATTCCTCATTCAGCAAAAATACAGAGAAGATGCCTCTCAGAATCAGGTTCTGAACAGCTACAAAGGAGAAAGAAAACAATAAAACTAAAAATAATGACAAAACCCATGCTAAATTTATTGTTCCTTTACTGAAAATTTTATTAAGACAGATACATCTAAATAATCAGTGTAGAACTGACCATCTGACTGAAACTATGTTGCAGACAACCTGGGTCAACTTATGGTACTGGAGTATTCTTAATTCAAGTGACTACTTGGAAAAATAAGGAGCGATTCTT
Source organism: Galbula dea (assembly GCA_013399015.1). NCBI lineage: Eukaryota > Metazoa > Chordata > Aves > Piciformes > Galbulidae > Galbula > Galbula dea. Next base: position 156,978 of record VWZX01008009.1, read on the forward strand.
TCATTTATATAAGGCATAACCAGGACATGCAATCATGACTAACCTTGCATTTAGTAAGGAAAAAGACATATGGCATATTAAGTCTTGTCCAAATTCAATTTTCTCCCTTTAATTAGATTTTCCCCCTCTGCGTACAATGGAACAGTCTGGCAGGCAAAACCAGTTTTGTCACAGCAAGAAGATGGAGTGTGTTTTATCTATTGGCTACTTGCAAGCACAGACAATAAGGCCTTCTGTCATCAGATCTATACATTCACAGCAACTTTTGCTAAGTAAACCTTCGCCATTTTTTCGAATACTGCTGTTTAAATTAAACCCCTGAGCCTTAATGTTTTTGGTCTGGGGTTTTTTGGTGATTTTGTTTGTTTGTGGGTTTTTTTGCTTAACTAATGTATATATTATTCAATCTCTACAATAAAGGACTTATTAGAAAGTTACAAACAACCCTGCTTTCATGTCCATGCTAGTTTGGGCACAAGCATGAACTTCATTCTGGTCTTACAAAAACACAAACTCAGAATCTGTAACTTAAACTTCTGCAACTAAGACGATCAATAAGGCAAGAAGGACTTGGTCTTTCACATCCTCCAACTTCACTCTCAAATGCCATCCAAAATAACTCCTACCAAGTCTGAAGGTAAACAATGCATAATCAAACCTGATCAGAAAAAAATTCAAAACAGGATGCCATATGAAAGAGAGGGCTAGGATAAGCTGTCTCAGGAAATAAAGGTAACCAAAATGCCTTCTAGGACAGGCAGCCTACCCTTATGTGTAATGGAGTAACAGAAAGGAATCAATGGCTACGGATTTGGCACATCAAATTACTTCCACCGATTCAAACTGAGTTCAGATAAGGGATTTTTCAGCCCCACATCAATTTACTGTAGATCACTTGATAGCTCCTAAATCAGGAAGCAGAACCATCCAAAAAAGGTAATTGATTACTTTAGCAGGGTTAAGGAAACCTGCAGGGTCAAGGACCAGCTTTCCAGCTGTTTCTAATGGCACTAGCCCAGTATCAAGCTCTTTGACAGTCAGTGAAAGAAGAAAAGAGATTAAGCATAGGTCACAGGATTAACAGAAGGAGCAAAAACATTAACTGCGTCCCTGTCAGATGCAATGAATGAGTTAGGTTCCAGAACAGATACTGTGCTGGACAAAAATAAATAAATAATAATTTAAAAATTCATTAACCACCTCCCACACATCTTGTCTGTACCCTGCTATTTGCAGCTTGCAAACGTGACTGTTCCTGCAAAGCCTAGAAACAACACTGCGTACCCCCGAGCACAATCCACTTCTCCAAGAACAATAACTGCATGCACATAATGCAGACATTTCAGCTTCTCTTTTTAAACCAACATTTTAACAATTAAACTTCTGGCCTGGAATCATGATTTCACCTGCTACAACTTCATCTGCCCCCTGAATCGTATATAATAAATTTATGACTAGTTATACACTAAGGTCTTGTCAAGGCTACCCAGAAATGTTTTTACCCTCAAATTACTCAGACTGGTAGCAATAATTTTGTGCTAACTGTTATCACTGTCTCACAGCTAAGATCTTAAAACACATTGAAAGAGTATGGTACACCAAAACTTTTTTTGTTACTCTATGACTGTACTTAATGTCAAACTGGGTTCCAGAGATGAAAATCTGAAAATTAATTAAATGGGAAATAATCTTTCAGTAGAGTCTCTATAACTCTGTATGAAAAGAAATAGAGTAAAATTGTGAATATATCAAAAATCGCAATATAAAGAACGAAAACCTCTAATTTCCTTAATTTATAAGTTACAATACATTAATTTCAAATTGCTTACAGTAATCTGAGACCTGTGAGCAAAAGTCTAAGTCTTATCCACAGAACAGACCACAAGATTGATTGCCAGATTTTGCAAAATGGGATTATCGGGGCTCTCAAAGAAAGGAAATAAAGACTTTGCACATTGAAAGACTGCTTCTGTTCCACAAACATTAAAAACACTCTGCATCTCACCTAGATAGGGTTATTTTATGTGCACTTTTAACTACATCTGCTAAAACTGTCTTAAAGTTGCACTCCATGTCCTGCCTACATATGCCTTGCTCCCAGTAACGCAACAGGATGTATTTCAGAGCACAGGATGCATCCAACTAGAAAAGGTCTCCACATTCCTAGTCTGTTTTTCCATTAAAAGCTGAAAGAAAATAACACTCATTACACAAAGAGCTACACCCTCAGCAAGGCTGAAATTTGCCTGCAAAGCTATGTACTGTCTTCAACCAAGCTTTAATGGGACATATCAGAAATGCTTCAAAGCATATGGTTTCTAAGCCAAGTGTAGCAGCACTGCTTAAGCTGACAGAATGCCGAGACATGACTAAAATGGCCTTACCCTATGGTAAATAACTCTCCCAATGTAATCACAGTACTCAAATACAGGAATAACTTTAATCTTGGCCTGCTGTAAAAAGTAGAGCTCCTTAAGAATGCTGTTGTACCACCCTGAGAAACCTTTACCCATAGTGCCCATATATAAAACAAAACCACATGCTCATAAATAAAATTGAAGTGTTGTATTTGCTTTACAGACCCCATAAAGTCAACAGATCAATCCATAAATAAGTGGAAGGAGAACACAGGGGAAAAAAGCAACTGCACTTATTGGAATTGATATTAATTACACTGAAGTGTGGATAAAAGTGGATTCAGTTTCCATGAGCAGCAAACTTGGCTGTAGAAGACCTTAAACAAGTGGAAAATGACAAACCACTAGTATGGCTTACTGGCCTGAACTTCAGCAAGGATTCTCGAGTACTTGGTATGCTAGCCAAAATCCTCTACTCCTTTTTCTTATATACAAACTCACAGGTCTTCACAAGGCAATTTTACACTGAAAGGAACTGGAATTCCTATGAAAGGGGACAAACACACAATGCAAATCTGGTACTACGGTGTTTCTCCATGAGCATGAACAACCCCAAGCAGAGTTACCAGGAACCTTCAGCTCCAGAACACTCCACCTCTGGTTTCACCATGAAGAAGAAATGGACCTGGGATAGGGGCACTATTTAATTATGCTAAGAAATAAAACCACAACTGACAATACACATTCAGAGCAATACAGTTCTTAAAGTTTTTTATCTGCAGCCTCCAAGTCAGCAACTACATGTGGAAAACAGCATGTGTTTTGGGGCTTTACCAGGAGAACCCAAGAGGCCTTGACAAACGTATAATTTCACAGGGAGGCTTCTACCAAGAGTTACATTATGGATACGCTCTTCCTTGGGCCTCAGGGTGCCTGTTTGGGCAAGTTTTCCATTACTCTGGAAGTGGTTCCAAACCAAGCCCACAAAGCCACTCCATGGTTTACACCAACTCATCTTGGGCTAACAATAGCAATGTAATTACTGGCACTGGCTGCAAGACTGGAAGTTTGGGGTTTTTTTCAGGAGTTTGCTGTTATTTATAGTGTCATCATCCTCACATTTGTTTCCCTATTTCACAGCAACAAAGCTAAGACTTTCCAGCAGTTTCACAAAGCAACAGATCTCGTGCAAGACCAGCAGCAGGGGATTGCCGTGCAGTCCCTTGGGAAGCTGAAGAAACGCAAGCAGAGAAGGAATTTGACTGTTCCAAGTTTATAAAATCAACCCTGCTCTCTCTGCCCTCAAGTATATTGAATTATTTAAAAGAACAGCTCTAGCATGCGAGATGATGAGGAAAAAACCAAGATTCGAACCTCCCTCCTCTGCAGTCCAGGGAAGTGCCTTCCTGCAAAGGATATTTCATCCTTACCCTCGATTTATGAACAATTTCATCAGAAATGGTATTTCTCCAAAAGATTTGCTTGGGGAAAAAAAAAAATTCACCCTCCACCAGAAGTTTCTGAAATAAAGCTCCAGACAGCTCTAATAATTATACTGCAGAATTGTATCAATCATTCCATATGGACCCTAGTCTGAGTCATTTTTACAGAAGAGATACCTAATAGCTCAAAATGAAATCAAAGTCTACCTCACCTCTGCCTGCCACAAATGAAGTGATGGGAGATGTAGTGTTGCCTTCTGTAGGCAGCAAGAGCTGGTTGCAGACCTCCAGGCATGAGCAGATCCCTTCCTCCAAGTCATTACTGACACACAACCACAGCACTGCACCTCCACCCTGGCACACCAAAGGTCAACAAGTACCACAAGCTATCATCCATAAATTCCTGCATTTCCTCACATTCAATGTCTTCTGAAAAAGTTTCCCCCCCCCCTTAAAAAGCTCTCTCACAGTACTGTGCCTATTATTATTATTATTATTGTTTAAACCCCTCCTGAGCATTAAATGCCAGCAGAATGGCATTGTAACCAATTCCATTTTCGCTGAAACACTTTGCTCAGATTTCAATAGCATGCAAAACACCACAACTAACTAAAACAAATGAATTATTATGTTGGAGACAGACATACAAAACTTAGCCGGTGCACAAAATAAAAAACAAAACACAAAACAACCAAAAAAACACAACCCAAAAAACCCCGCAGTATGAAAGAAAATTTGAGGTTAACTAAACAAAACAAATAGTACCATATTTTCAGAAGAGTTGCTGTAGCCAATGTAGAAAAGTTGGGTTTATAAGCAAATATAAACAAAGCTCCTGAGAAATTACTGAAAGCAGTCTGTTTACAAAACCTAGCTTTTCAATAGCTGGAGACTGTACATCCTTAGTCTGTATTTTTCACAAGAAAAGCACAGAAGAGAAAAAAAAAAACACACCACCACAAAAACAACAAAACAGCACACTAGAGAGTGTTAAGTCAGGTCAAGCAGTGCCAGACAGACCTAAGACTGCTTTGTTTATTGTCAGTAATCAAGGGAGACCATTGCTCTTTAATTACACTTTTAAATAGAAGTCTAAACTAGCATGCACCCATTAAAATTCACTGCTTTCAATTTTACATTTTAAACACCCTGCTGTTTCTTACATCTTCAGCACTTGTATTTCAAATGCACTTCCTAGCACTGGTCTTCAAATAATTTGTTTTCTATCTAAATCATTGTGTTTACTTGGATATAAAACTGTTTCCTCTTCTCCTAAGACCATGCACTATACATCAAATTAAAGAAACAATTCAACGAAACACTATAAGATATAAATGCCATAAATGGATGAAACAGCTCACCACCAAAGAAGCAATACAACTGCCATGTTCCACACAGACCGAATTCTTCCCTTCACAGACTTTATTTAGGTGTATATATATGTACAGACAGAAGGTAAAAGTCAGGGACTAAGGCTGAAGGCTGCACCAAATCCCTAAATGGTACAACATTAAGATTGCGACAACAGTGAATGTGAGATACAATAGCTGAGATGGTGTAATTGCTTACTATTTATGCAAAGAAAACAAAAGCAAAATAATGTATTTTGCCAGCATTTTCACTGAGATCTAATCTGCTATCAGAGATTTCATTATTATCTGCATTTCCCAAAGACTGGGCAATTTCAATGCTATTATTGTTGGTTGTCCAAACCACTCATTATGTTATGCACTGGGAAGTTGCACAAATCATACAGTAACAAAACCAAAAAATAAAGCAAGTTTCCTGGCTTAGACACAGAGACAGGTTATGGAAAGGGAAAATATGTCTTAATAAAAGCACAGACCAATCATGAAGTAGGTATTTTGGTATCTCTGTCCTCAGACAAAGAAAGCGTTGGCGTCAATTGATTCTGAAGCAAGTTTCTGCCCTGGCAGATGATGTGAATCCCAGCATTTCCCCAAGTAAACAATTCCACTTCTCCACGGTCTGTAACTGCTCAGCTAGACAGCAGGAAAAATATCCTAGGCTCTTCTGATAAGAATTTAATGTCCTTTACTTGTTCTCTTTGAGTAGGAATGGTAAAGACTTGATTACCTGCCTCTACACTAGATCAGAGCTTCCAGCCTCTGCATGCACTATGGATATCATACCCTGCAGTATGCCAAGAGGACACACTAGGATCTAGATTTAATGTCAAGTGATGCAAACAGATCAGTCTGAGTCTGTACTCCAGTACTTGACCACCAGAGACCTGTCAAAACTGTAACAACCATTTATTTCCTCTGTTATAGTACAGGCAATATCCCAAAAATAATATTCAAGACAAACTCTCTGGAAAAGTATAACCTAAATTGGCTCTAATGCACCATTTTAACACACATCTTCATGACATCTATGACTAGTACAGCAGCAAAGATTAAACATGCTTTAGTACTTCCTAGAATATAGCCTTGGGGTTAAGGAAAACCCCAAAAAGTTCTCCATACAGAACCTCACCATGCAGTTCCTCATGTTTAATAGAAAAGCCACTATAGGAAGACGCTGTCCTGCTACAGCTGGAGGGTCTCAGTTTACTACTTGCACCAGCCAACGCCTGCATGTGTGGAGCTGGATGCCTGAAACAACTGAGGCTTTTAAAGAAGTCTTTAAAGGAAGAGAACAAACAGTACAGAAGTGAGAGGGTTTCTTATGCTGGCTTTGATGCCAAGAAAAGCCACATAGGATCATATTCTTCTGCTACAGCAAAAAGAAGAGCAAATACAAAAGTTTACCTACCACAGCTTCACCTTAGCAGCCTGAGGGATCAACAGAAAGTGCACTAGGACTGGCAGCAGCATTCTGGAGTCAGGGCACCACCCCAACCCAGGGAAGGTCATGTCAGCTCATTTCACACAGCCTACACTGGGGAACCACTGCGGTGTGGTGGCTGCCATCTGCACTAGCACAATAGATGCCTGCTTACTCAATGGAAGATGCAGATGATAAATTTCATGAGTTGTCTTTGCATTTTTACAGGAGAGAACCTTCAGTAAGATATACTATAAAGTAACCCAACAGGATATAATTCAGAGGGGAAAAAAACCTGCATAATACTGAACCCAATCATGTAAGTTATCTCAACTGGAGATGTTAGTTGATGTTGTAAGCTATTATAGTGCACAGCAGCATTTTAGGATAAGCTTAAGTAGTCTGTTAATTTGAAAGTATCTGATTCTAAAAACTTGTGATGGGAGTGAAGAGGAGTAGCAGCTAAACTTTTGAACCTTGTAACAAATGAAATTGGAGACCTTCAACACAAAACACAGCACAAAACAGCATATTGAAGTAGACCTGGTCAAGTCACCCTGCAAGCTGCTTTTTAAAGTTCTAGGACACACCTTTGCAGTTTAAAGATAAATCAATCTATTTACCATTTGAGTACATACACATGAGAGCTGGCATCAATCAGAACATGTCAGCATCCTTTATAAATACTGTTTTAAAATCAAGTTTAATAAACTTAGCAGCCTTAAAGTCATAAAGCAACAAATAAATTAGACCAATTGCATACATACATGAGCTGCTTGGCCGATAGTGAGCCCCTGGGTACCGCCTGCCCATAGTGCCAGTCAGCACATTACCGCACGCTGTCAGTTGCTTTCAAAGCACAGATCGAAACGCTTAACTGAGGGAGAAGAAAAAAAAAAAAGTGAAGATTTAGTACAACAGCTGTATCTTTTTCATTAAAATGCTAATGACCCCTACAAATTTCAGGATAGCTGCATCTATAAAATATTCATAGTTGTGTTGTCAGAGGAGATGAACTGTTGTGCTATAGATGCAGCACAAATTTATTATTAGTGGTTGGTCTCCATGAATAAGTTCACATAAGTTTTAAGGCAGAAGTCTCAGGTCATACAGTAGCTTCTTTTGGCCCATGATAGAGACAGAAAAACAAACTGCAAGAAAATTTGCTTTTGGCCTTCAATAGTTAGCCAATAGGTGAGATTTAGTAACTATATCATCTTAAGTTTTGTGAAGAAATCATTAAGCAACAACTTTATAAACATATCGCTATAGAAGCAAAACTTACCCATGCTAAATAACATTGGCTGCTTTGAATATGTCCCTAAAAAACAAAGTGCCTTCACAGGAAGGCACGCTATTTACTAGTGTATCAGTTTTCCTGAAGTATCAAAATCTCAAGGAAACAAGAAATGCATAGCACATCTTACAGTCAGTTTGGAGTAACAAATCACAAATCCAAAATCTTAATGCTACTAAACTTGTCAAATAACTAGCATAAAATCTTTTACTTTAAAATCAAGTCCCACTGTTCCTTTATTCAGTGTAAGATTTTATACTAAAAGTTTTCAGCTGATTTTCAGCTTTATCTTCCTTAATCTATCTAAACAGCCTTCATTATTGTTCACATGAGCAACAATATTCATAGTTCCCAGATGTCTGCCAAGACACACTGCCTGTCAAGAACACAATTTATAAAGACGCATTTCCTTTTATTTCATTCTCTCCCTTGCAGGACCAAAAAAGCAACAAATTCTGGAGAGTGTTTTTCCTAATTCATTAATGGTTTTTACTATCTCACGCTGCAGTAACAAGCACAAGCTTGTTCTGTTCAGGAAACAGGAAAATACCAGGACATAGATAAAAAAGAACTGCACCAAAACTAGGAGATTTCTATAAACTTAACTCCAGACACTTTAGTTCCCTGATTGAACAGAACACCTGCTCACTCCTCTATTAGGTAAGCATTTTATATACACATATATATATATACACACACACACACATATATATATATATTGGCATTCATATAGTTCTCCGGTGAGCTGGTCTGAGAGGCAACACATCTGAACACTCCACATAAAGATATATTTTCAGCCAGACTAGGCTCCTGAACTGGCTCATGGTGGTTGCACTACTACTGGTAGCTAGTGAGGGTAAATGGAAAGAAAAGGACTATGGCAGCCTGTGCTTAAAATGACTTAAAATGCAACTGCATTACATCGCTACAGCTTCTGTGGAGTACTTCTGAAATACAGACACTTACAAGGCTGCATATCTGACAGTGCAAAAAACAGGTAAAGATCTCCATTATTTCCAAAATTAGCGCTGACATGTCCTGTTCAACTCTCCTCAATGGAGGAAGTTCATTGAGCTAGTGAGACTGTACTCTTGCAACAACTTCTGAATTCTGGCTGTTAAGATGAAAAGGGAGTGACAAGCAGTAAAATTAACATTCAGTGAAAAAAACCCCGCATTTCTTTTGAAGGACAAAATGGGACAACTTCTTGCCATGGGCCACACAGACCCTTTCAAACTTCTCTGTTGGCTTACTAATTAATTCAACCATTCTAATGTTGTGCAAGAAAAAAGTTGCATATGGCTGCTTCCCCTTTCCTATCTATAGGAATAATAATATATAAATTTATACATATTTACTAGTTGAAAAAGTTAAGTCTCCCCTCACATCAAATACATCAACATTTTTACTCCCCTCAAATACCTATGCACCATCTTCCTAATTCATAGCAGAATACAACAGAACAGTCCATTGTAACCACATGACAGTATTTACAATTCTTTTCCCTAGCTTGTGAAAGAATTTGATCATTATGTGTGAGGGTTCAGGATTACTCATTTTTCATAAATGCATTCTTGTCTTTAGGTGTCCACTTTTCTAAAGCACAGAATGAGGGGGGTCCTTCTGTGTCACACCATGATAAAAACCTAGCATACAAATTAAAAATCCCAAACCCCACAATTATGCTTTCAAACAGTTTAATTAAACTAATGTACATTTTTTCTGAATCACTCTTTGAAGAGCCCAGGTGGGGACCCAAAGATGTGACCATTTTAACTACCACATTTTAAAACCCGAGAAATCTTAGCAGAGAAAAAAAGATATATTCCCATTGCAGCAAAGGCTTCATCAGTTACTGTATAAAATAGGATCTGCAAAGATTTACAACCTGGATTAAAGCCAACTATCAAAAGTGACTTTAGAAGCAAATGACACAACAGTTAAGTGAAGCTAAACCGCCCTGCAAAACATCAGGGATAGTGGCTTCTCAGTACCAGCAGGGACGTACCCAGATCAAGATAAACAAAGATGCTGCTTGGGTTTGATTTTTTGCACTCTTTTGTTTGTTTTTTGTTTGTTTGGTTTTTTTTCTCTCTCTCTCCCCCCCCACCCCGGAACAATCTTTGAATTGTAACCAGAATAAGCAAAGCAACCTGCCTTTTAAACACATCCACACACCCTAGTAAATCTCAGAGGGACTGGTCTTCAGCAGGCTCAGGGAACTCCCACAGAAATGTAAGTGACCTTGTTGGTATACAAATGCCACAGCTAAAGCATCTGAAAACTAGCATTTATCTTCTATATACATTCATGAGAACAGCAAAACAGAAAGAGGTCTTAAATACTCCTTTCAAAAGACTGAGTGCAATATATGTACAGGTTTGGGGTTTGTTTTGTTTTTTTAATGTATGCAACAGATATCCACAATTGCACATAAATCTCAGTTAAACCTGAATCTCCTTAATATGTCAGATTAGGTCATCCTAGTATTAGCTTTTAACCTGTGTTCTGTAACAGCTTTCAGGGTTTTTGATTATTACTCTACTGCTAAATTGCTTTTAAAATGTTTTATAGTGACTTTTACATCTTTCTAGTTAAATTAAGAACTCTATACAAATGCACATACAGCCTTACAGCTTCACTTCAAGAAATGTTTCCATTTGGCTCTGCCTGAAAAATTATTTTTTGTCCTTCCTTGATGACCTTTCCTGATACATTTCAGGTGACTAGCCCCATGCTGTAAGCAATTACAGACAACCATGGCAACAAAACCTGAGCACTATCACTGCATACCTGCCACTCAGGGGAGCACCTGAAAGCACTATCCACTTCATCTCACACCAAGTCCTTTCTAGGAGCTGCGGTGACAGAGCTACCAGCTACTCATCACCACACATAATGAGGGCATAAATCATCTTGCAGAGAGGCCTGCCATGACTTTCAGCAAGGCTGTCATCTTCCTACGCCATTTTCTTTGCAGAGCTTCTTTTGTTGTGGCTTTTACATTTCTTAGCTTGTGTAGCTGCTACTTAACAGTTTTACTTTACTTATATTAATCTTTTGGCATTATTGAAAACAAATTCTGATTACTTTCCTTTTTTTTTTTTTTGCAATGAGACAGTAAAAGCAAAATGAACTAATTCCATTATCTCTTGTTTGAGGACAAACAACTCACAGACCAACCTCCACAGTTTTTAACGGACACAGACTTTTTTGGGTTACACATAAATTTACTTGTTCATGCATGCTGTGGCTTATGAGGGTATTAAATGGCCAACTCACTCCCTGACCTTCCCTGGTTCTCTACAAGCAATGTTTGCTACAAATGCATGTCCTCAAATGCAAATGTAAGTATATACTGGCTGCTACAACCTCATACAGTAGACTGCCAGCAGACCCCCCTTCACATGCCCAAGAAAAAGAATATGAAAAAAACCCCGAGATGACTGCAAATTACCTACAGAAGTCACCCAAGTGTGACTGACTACATCATTCAATGATCCCAAGGAACAATTACACTGAGCAGGAAAACTAAAAAACTATTGCATGACATTTCTCAAGGGACAAGTACTCAAGAAATTACATTCCCAAACTCTGAGTGATATTCTGACAAACAGCACAATCCCACCTCTAAACTCCTGCTCTGAATACCAGGAAATAGCCCTGCTAGGGAATGGGCAAGAGGAAAGCCTTGCACTGTTTTAAATAAAACAAAGGGGCCACAGGTCCTATACAAAATTTGCCCACTATAGACAAGATTTCAGACACTGAAAGAGGCTGATTTAAGAAAAATACATACTAAAAATCAGCCTGGAAGGCTAGTGGATGGCTCATTTTGAGATAAAAAAGTGTATTTGTATATACACACAAATCGTGTGCATTATTTGCATATGCAAATACACTTCTATAGTTAACTGCTTCTCACTTTGCCTGCATTCAAAGCAGCCACTCAGAGACATCTGTAGGACAATGTTAGAGAAACACAATTTAAACAAGCAAGCAAAGTGCACAGCCAAGCCATTAGGAATACGTGCTGCTGATTTTTGGAGTTACAGGGACAGCATACTCATTTTCTGTGCTGGGAATAGCTATCGGATGCAGCTCTCAAGCCAAACCACCTATTGGAGAAAGCATAATGTTGTGTACTAGCCATCTCCTGTCACTGTGAGCATGACCTTTCTTAAGGTCATTAATGATTCATATCCATTATTCATTATCTAACTACTAGCATGTCTTTAAGACATCTTCTCTGTCCCAAGAGACTTATCTGCCTTTCCAGTTCCATCTTGGAGTGCTCACATCCAGGAGGCGATGCTTTCCCACCGCCTGCCTTTGCTGAGAGGCAGGAAGCCACCCTGGTTACCCGAAGGACTCACTCCCTGTCCCCGCCGCTCACTGGCACAGGATAAAAGCCTTCCGGGAACCGGAAAGACAACCACAACCCCACAGCCAAGGGTATGTCCTGCACACCAGCACTTCCACACTCACCACGAGTTCACCATACTTGGACCTGTCTGGGATTCAGTATAATCCCTGTACTAGATGTACTTAAGAGACCTGGAAAGTTCTGTCATCCCCAAAAAGCCTGATGACTCTACCATTTCTCCTTCCACCAAATTCACACTACTCAAATTCTTGTTTCTTTCAATCATTCTTGCTTGCAGTTCTCTACCCTGTATAATTGTTGGCTGCACTGTGCTTCTAACATCCCCCCTAACAAGTTCCTTTTTGGATGCTTTCCCTCATTTTTGATGAGTCCTTCACAAGGGCTTTTCTTATTCTTGCTGATCTTTTCCAGGTGATGTGTCACCTGCCCACTTAGCTGAGATTCCCATACACTATGTGGGGATGGATGTTATTATTTCCCACTCTGTTTGAGGGGGATATCATCAGCATTAGTCCTTTGGTCAAAACTCCCACAGTGGCCCTAACTCATATTTGAGACTTTGTCACAGAGTCCATAACTCAAAGACATGTTTTGCTGAAATTTAGCATTTCAGTACTTCTGCAGCCAGATCATGTAAAGCTAGCTGAATTCAGTCATTCATGGTGCCCCACCCTAAACCCCTGCACAGATGATACATACTTTCTCAGTAAAACCCACCTGCTTTTTATATTTATGTATTCTAAATTGTTATCTTAATGTAGGTTTTGTTCAACCACACAGTAATGTGCAACTATGCAGTCCATATGTATTTTAACATCAAAAAAATACTGGGTTTAGTACTGGCAGTTTGTTATAAATCAAGAAAACTCATCCTAACACAACCTCAATTCTGCTTGCTCTTTGGGGGGGGATTTGTTAAATTGTAAGTAAAGTTGCACATGCAACAACAACGAGTTCAAAATTAAGGCTGATAAGGCCACTTCTGCTGTGCTTTGAGACTCTGAGGCTGCTGTGAGGTCAGGCTATATGCCAGAAGAAAGCCTGGCAAGCTGTGGAGTTGAGCTGGAGTGCAAAGGCATTACACGACCAAAGCAATCATTGCCAGGTAATGCAGATCTTCCTGTAAAGCCTGGCACAAGAGAGTGATATTTAGGGTTGCAGTGCTGCATTCTGAATCTCATTTACACCAAGATCAGTGAAAAGCATTTTTCAAAGCTGACTGTCAGGTAACAGCAGTCATTCTAAATGAGAACGTGCTTATTTCTTCTGAAGTTAGAGATGCCACTGTCCTTTTGTTCCCTGGGAAAGTTTTCACACACAGCTAGGTTTTCTGTTAAAGAATTTCATCACTACTCTCTCTCTCCTCTTTTTCTTTGCCTGTACCTTGTAGGAGTGAACACAGTGTTGCTGCTGTCCTTCCAAGAACGGATATAAAACTTGCAAGCAGAGATAAAACAGCACTAGAAACTCCAGAGAAATGTCATTTTCTGTGTGTGTTTGCCAGGTCTCAATTAACCAATGGGACAAGCTGCAGCTTCCCTCTCCTAACTGATGTATTTGCTAAACCAAAAATGTTTCTCACCTGTTCAAATAGAAAAACAAAATCAAAACCACTACCTTCTTCATCTTTCTGGTATCCTCCATTAAATACTGACACGGAATTTAGGAGAAATCATCTTATTACTCCAGACAAAACTTCCCAGCTTACCTATCTTGCCCATTTGAATCTAAATGATCTAATCCACACTCCTTGTTTTACCCTTCCATGCGAGCAGTGAGCACAGCAGAACCTATCTACTGCCAGAAGACTAGGATTTCAAGCTATGGCTGTTTTTAACCCCATGGTCACCAGAAAGCCCTCAAAAGACAAGCTGAGCATAAGATCAGCTGACTTCAGCTAGTTTTCAGGGTGTAAGGACAGAAAAGGCAATACAAAAAAACCCTGCACTGATATTTCTTTAAATGGTTCCATCTAGAACAGTTGTTCCACCACCAGCAAATACTTTCTTGGACTTTCCTTATCACTGTTCCAAGCAGCCTCTACTTTTTCTGCCTTGAAAGCAAAATACCAAAACAAAGTCACAACAGTTCTGTCCACATCTTATTACTTATTCTTTCTGTCATCAGAGTTTCCTATTTTTATTTAGCCCAAGTGCATTATATCCCCAGTCTGCAACAAACAGTCACAGCATCAGCTTTTGCTGCTCCTTGGGGATCTGGTGGTAGCAGATGCAGTAGGAAATGTCATGCAGGTTGTATTTTGAAACTTCAAGGTGCAATTCTTCTAAAGAATTGTACCCTATCATCTTTACATATAAAAATATACCTTTATTACACAAATATATGTCATATATAAAAGCATAAAGCTTTATATATATATGTGTGTGTGTGTGTGTGTGTGTGTAACTGCTTCTCAAGTTCCAGACAAACAGCTAAAATACAATTTCCAATTCACAGCAGAGGAACAACACTGAAGCAAATTGCTACTTTGAGAAAATGTTATTTTATCTGTGGCAATGGAAAGTTGTAAGAGACTCACACTGGCTTCCTCCATGCCTAATTTTGATCTCAGATGCAGTATACAAATTTCAGCAGCCCAGACACACCCAAGTATCTCCAAGAATATTTTGGAGACTATAAAACCAGGAAGACTTAGGGAACAGACAATTACTAAAGCTACTGTACAGGAGCTTTGATACACTGAGTGAAGCTCAAAATATTTACATCTGTGGAATTAACAAGAGGGAACACAAAGAAAGGTCCAAGGAAATGGTTCAGTGGAAGCAAAGTGGGAACTTCTCCTTTCAACACAGTAAGAGAAGGGAAAATACAAATTAACCAAAACAATGGAAAATAATGGATGATAAAAGGAAATTTCAATTAATATTATACTTAATAATCTTGTCACCAAAGGTGACATGAAATCTGAAATCTGCTGGTGACACAGAATTTGGATGCTCTGCTGCAAGAAGAAAGTAAAATATGCTGAGAAGGAGCATCATAGAAATTTAATGAAATAACACAGAGCAGAAGGTCAGGAAATCCAGGAAATCACTAGGAAATTCTGATGTCAGTGTTGAGCTGTGTTGCATGTCTGAATGGGATGGAAAGAGGAGATCCGAGCTACATCAGCAGGGCACTGACCTGTTGAGCTTCCAGTGTGATGCCTACACAGGGAAAGGCAAATATGCTCTGTGGTTACAGCCTTTCCTGCAAAACTAGGAAATCACTGACACCACTGACTTTAAAATGTATTAATTTAAAAGTGACTCATTCAATCACTGACTTTAAAATGTATTCTGTATACATCTTATAAGATGTAAGTGCTAATCCAGTGAAATCTGGAAAATAATTAGCTCATGCTACAGCATCTGTGATCTCAGACGATGTGGTGAGCATCAACTCCACTGCAAGGTAATGTTGAGACCTCATCTGAAACAGCCCAGTAGCATTGGTCCCTCCCAAACTAGGGATTAATGGAACACACAGGAAATTGGAAGATAATCAAGGTACCAGACTTCTGTCTTGTACAAGGATGTTAGGGATATTATTATCTGCCACCAGCAAAACAAAGGCTGAAAGAAGCAACAAAAACTTTAAAGTGTAATGCTGGCACAAGAAACAAGTGCATGTAAAGCAGTCATTGCTAAATTTAGGTTGGAAATGAGAACATAGCTAACCATCAGAGAAAGGTGTTACAGAACAACATTCCAAAAGGGAATAAATTATATAACAAAATCACCCTAAAAGTTATTAATTCTCTAATATGATAGGAGTGATCATCAGAATAGGAGATTGTTTTTTTCCTTCAATCACATCAGAGAAAACAAAGAAAAGCATTGACAATTTTTCTGTGGAATTCACTGAGACGTTAATGTGAATCTAAGCAATCACCTCTAGAAAAAACCCAGAACAGTTATAAACTGCATCATCAGTAAATAACAAGAATATCCAGAGCACAACATTTGAAAAAAGAAAAAGGAAAAAACAACAAATACAACACCAAAACCAAAAAGCCACACAACCAAACAAAAAAATCCCCAAACACACACCACAAAAACCCCCTCCAAAACATACCCCAAACACCTAAGATTTGGGGTATCAGTTTCAAAGGATGACTTCTGTCTAATAGGATTTGGAAGGAACTGGTCAGATTTTTCACTCTGCTTTCTGCACAATTTCCTCGTGTTCTTGCTTCTCTGAAGTGGTCAAAACCAGGAATGACTGAAAGATTAGCTGTTTCTGAGGTATGAGCCAGGATTTTAACTTACACTTTTTCTAGGTGCAGTTAACAAGCATGCATCTGAATATCTCAATATGCTATATAAACTGGACAACAGAGCTACAGTTCTAGCAATATAGGCAGTACATTTCTTTTGATGCTGAACTGAAAAAAGTAGGAGAGTTATTTGTAAGAAGCTGGCAACTCATTTACATTTTTTACAAGAAAACATTTCATCCCTCTGGGGTTTTGTTTTGGTTTGTGGGTTTGTTTTTTTTTAAACCACAGGGATAAGAAGGAAAAATAAATTGAAAGTCATGAGGAACTCCTAAGGACAAGAATACTGTAGTATCCAATTAGAATATACAAAATAAACCTCTCCCTTGTTTCCTGTTTACAAAGCCATACAACACCTCTGTTGACTGAAGAGTGGTTAACCAACCATAGAAAAGCCCTCAGCATTTTAGTAAATAAATAAATGTTGAGAAGAGTAACATCTGCAGCATTACTGGGGAAAAATACTAGTTTAAAATCAATTAATGAAACAGGGAAAAGCCAGAGCTTTTTTTTTTTCCACATCTTTCTCAAAGTAAACTACGCAAACTACCTCTAGAGCTCTGCAATAAAACCTCACAGTCAATGTAAAAGGGTCACACTGAAACACTTCTGAAAATGTTAATGTAATAATCACACTGAAAATGTATTGGATTGTTTTGTTAAAATACTTGTTTAGCCTCACCTTCCCTCAAAAATAATGGCTATAAGAGACAACCAGATCACACAATGTAGGATTTGTAGTTTAACTAAAAAAGCATTTGAAACCCACATCTAACATAAGGAGATAAAACTACGGTTAGTCTTTCTGGCTGTAGAAGGATGTACTGACAGGACTCACCCCTGCTTCTGGATCCAGCTTTATACCAGGATCAGTCACCAAAATCATTTGCATAAACAACAGAAGAGTAATTGTGAGACAGGCTGTCGATGGGGCTCTGATTCTATTATTCCCCACCCCAAAGATCTTTGATTGCTCAAAACTAATGATGACATGCATTAGGATATTCCTGAGCACCTCCTTCCCTCTCCATTTACAACCCATCTTGTATTAACAACTGCTGCAACGTAACATAAACTGCTCCTAAGTTGGCATGCCATGTGCCATGTTTTTCTGTGACAATGCAGTGGAAAGGATTCTCAGCATCCTAAAAGGAAAACCTGCTGCATCACAAGTCAAGGTATGGATTATTATCTGCTATTATCACATAAGAGTTCCACCTTCTTTGATGGAAGAATTTATTCTTATAAAAAAGTACTTTTTTTTTTAATAATTAAACACCTGTCAGAATAAACAGAAGAGAATTTCATGCTGCTGCTGCTGCTTCCTAACCCTAACTGAGCTGCAAATAATCACATTAAAATAATCATGTTAAATATTGCAATACTCCATTTAAAAAGTAATTTTATTTAACATTTTCTAAGANAGCCAGCCAAGATTCAATTATTTCTTTTCAGGTCTCTCCCCTCCACAACACTCTCCCTCATGGCAAGTACTGTGTCCTTGGTTTGCAAGGACAATTGATATCAATATAGCAAGAAACTTATTTCTTTTTGAAAGTATGATATACTAGGGGACTAAAAAAGCCTGAACCATGCCCTACGCTACCCAGTACTACATCTTCTGCTGTTACCAGTGGCAAAAAGTGATGATGAGCAATGACAACACTAGAAGCAGAAGCACAGACTATTCCATTCAACTGCTGCAATTCCAGAAGTTCCCCAGGGTTTTCTTCACAACCTATTACTATTATTAACCAAATCAGGCACCAGAGAAATAGCCAGATTTTGCAAATAACATCTGCCACAAACAAGCTATAAGACCTTATTGTGGCCTTCCAGTAGCTGAAGGGGGGTTCCTAGAAAGCTGATGAGGGACTTTTTAGAAGGTCAGATAGTAATAGAACTGGATGTAAGATAGAGGAGGGTAGATTTAGATTAGATATTAGGAGGAAGTTCTTCACCACGAGGGTGGATAGACAGTGGAATAGGTTGCCCAGAGAGGTTGTGGAAGCCCCATCCCTAGAAGCTATTAAGACAAGGCTTGATGGGGCTCTGGGCAACCTGATCTAGTGGATGGTGTCCCTGTCAGGCAGGGGGGGTTGGAACTAGATGATCTTTAAGGTCCATTCCAACTCTGACAATTCTATGATTCTCTCCAGTCCTACATGATGGTAACAACAGGAAGTTTCTCATAGCCTGTGCAGACTCACAGAAAGGGCTTGCAGAACACTACTGGGGAGCTACTGCAACCACATTTGGCAAGCAACAAGCATCATGACCTCATATGATTTCACCACCAAAACAGGCTGAATTGAGGTCATTTAGAATGGGACCCATTAAACTCATCTGTTACAGGCCACACTTGGACCTGAAGCTCAGGTTCAGCCAACCTCACTGCTTTGTAGCCAACAGTTTTATATGACTCTTAATAAGAAACTGCTTAACTAAAGAGGAATCACCAATACAAGTACATCCTGAGGTGAGAGCAACCATGGATATTCTACTAGCCTATGAAACAAAGCATGATTCTGGTTCAATGTCTAACAGAGAGGCACACACTACAGAAGTTACTGTCTCTGTAGAAATACTGGAACAGTCATGAAAACTGAACACCTCTGTTATTAGCAGCAGAGATCTCACTGGGGAAAAATGCTGATATGGCCTCAAGGACAACTTGCACTATTGTTGCATCCACCCTTTGTTGTTGGCATAGACCTCCACCTTTAAAATGTGTTCTGTACACATCTTAAAGATGTGCAAGTATTAATCCAGTGAAATCTGGAAAAAAATTAGTCCATGCTACAGCATCTGTGATCTCAGAGACAATGTGGTGAGCACCAACTCCACTGTGAGCACAACACCCATGCCTTGCAGACAAGGCTTGCTAGAAGACTCTGAAAAGCAGCAATAGCTGCACAGTTGGTTCAACCCACATTCCCTCCAAAACCCACAGTTATCAAAAACTGACTAGCCTTTTCTTTTTTAATCCCCCTTCTTTGTGTGCAAAGTCAGACCTCTCATATATTTTATTTCTGAAGATAAGAAGCCCCATGGCTTGCTAGGCACTGGGTCACACAAGAAGGATGGGAAAAACATAGTACAAGAGGCTGCTGGGCAGTGTGTAACCAGATAATTCCTCCACACAGATGGCCTCCACTGGTGCCACAAAGCAGATGCTGCTGTAGGCCTCCCTCCCACTTCAAGACCCACACAGAAACATTTGCATACATTGCAGGAGATGGTACTTCTGCTGCACAGAACCCTGAAATTCAACATGGGTCTCCAGGGCAACAGACAGTATTACTGACACCACAGAGGAACAGCACTGCTATGAAATACCTCTGCGTTGTGTACAGCCTTTACTCACATCAGATGCCAGAGAAACTTGTAGTGTTTTGTCAGCTAATCTGCAAGAATGGATAAACCAAGAACTGCTCTTGCCAGAGCATTAGAAGAGCTGGAGCATCTTTTTTTTATTTTTTTTTTAAGCAGAATAATAATGTAAATGCTGCATGGGAATATAGGTACCTCTAGTCTGTGCTGGGAGAAATCTGAGAGTTCGGTGTTTGAGACATGGCATAAGAGAAGCGCAGAAAGAGCACTCCCACCCCAGAGGATCCCCAGACATGGAGCAGGTTACTCACTCTCCCCAGCTCGCTGGTGGAATGTGTACACTAGAGCACCAAGTCCTGGAGTTCTCGGCACCAGCACCCCTCAGATCGCTGCAGAAATCAAGCAAGCTGAAAAACAAAACCAAGTCATATATTAAGAGTTTCTGTTTATATAGGGTCATGAAGGGATAAACAAAAACTACTGAACTTGCAAAGATGCAGATTAGCAGAAGTAAGGGGCAGTGGGAGCCAGCAAGGCAGTGGGGAGCCTTGCAGTCAGATCAGCACAAGAGTCCAAATAACCTAAACCTTCGGTAACCTTCAGTTTAAATCTTTAAAAACCATCCATGTTCAACAATGTACATGCAGGAGAAGTAAAAGCAAAAGAGAGGCTCTGTACATTACAGTGCAGAGATCTTCCCATACAGGGCAGGTGTCACAAGCTGCTGTTGGACTATGACAGTTTGGGCATATCAGAGACATGCTGCAAATCATGATTCAAATTCTCTCTCTGCATTGCATTACAGACCTATGTTTTTCCCCATGAACACACACTGAATAAGATAAAGAAAATTAATTTAGATGATAGAGATGAGCATCAAGTTAGAAAAAAGCAGCAAAAAGTCCTCACTAAACAGTATGTTCATAACCTAATTTAAAAAAAAGTGGGAAAAAAAATCATCTTTTCAATTATGCTTGTGTTCAGCAGACATCAAATATCTATTTTATTTCTGCAAAGTCTGCATGCTGTATCACAGTCATTCCCCAGCTATTCCACCCCCTAATAAATGACTGTGTTAATGGTAGGGGGTTTAGTATTGAAAAAAATATATTGGGATTGTTGCCACACAGTGACAGAAGCTAGGTTACCTCCCTATCAAATGATACTCCATCAATGGCATCTTATGTTCTAGAATTCAAGGTATTATTCAACTTTTTATTTGTTCTCCCACCTGGAGAAAATAAATATATAATATAATAAATAAATATACAAGACCAAAGCTATCAAGCTAATCTCCTGTAGAGCTAAAAAAAGGGAAAAAAAAAAGGCAGGCTAAATCAAGCCAAATGATACTCCATTTTACAGAGGTCTCCCCTCCCCCTCTGTCCTTGCTCTAATAGAAATCCAAGAAAGTACTGAGATAGAGAGATCATGTAAGAGATCTAGAAATATTCTCATTAAAAATCATATTTGTCCTCTGGAAACTTGGAACTTTTTATAAGCCAGGTGAAAAATAATATTAAAATCCAAAGCTTTTTGAAGAAATCAAGAAAATACACTCATTTCAGTAATGAAACTGCACTTTGAAAAAAACTCTTCAAGGAGGCAGGAAGAAAATGGAACAATGCTCATTAAACTAATACTTCAACCTAATTTAGCAGGCACATTTGTGGACTTGTGTCAGATGATCAGATTTCAGTATTAAAGAGAGGGAAAAAAAGTGGGAGAGAAAGGAACCGTGTTAATACCTTCCTAGCAGTTAAGCCAAGAAACTAGCCATTTCCTTCTGTTTGAGATTCACAGGTTATACACAAAACTTTCTGGATTAAGTGCTGAGGCCCCAAGCTTCTCCACAGACTGAGCACACAATACCATTTTTCAAATCATTTTAAGGGGTTTCTTCCCAAGATAAACAGATGCATCCATCTGTGCTGGTACAGCCATTTTTACAACTAACCCTCTTCATCCTACATAAGAAACCTAACTTGCTCTGAACCAACTGCAACATAAACAGTAGTTAATTTAATTTAAAAAAAATATGCAACAGCTCTAAAGACATTTTACACCCAAAACAAGACAACTTTTCAAACCAAACTAAGATGGAATCAGCCACCAGTTCTGAGACCAGAGGATAGCTTCATGTATAAAATACAGGTCTCAAAAGCAGGAATGACCAAGCCCTCCAACAAAACAGCAGATAGGAAATTGCAAAACAAAGTTTCAACATGAGACATTTGACCTCAGATCCAAAGGGATATTAACACTGATGATAAATTCCTGAATCTGTGCCACTGCATAACCAACATTTTCTGTTTCCCAGATGAGAGTCTCTCCCCCACCCTGGGAGTCCTTCCCTTTCTTTGCATTCACTGAACACGTTCACCTCTCCACCCATATTTTTACCACACTGCCTGCCTTGAAAATTGGCAGACTTGAAAACGACACAGGGATGAAGACAGGATTTTTTTTTTTTTAATTCCTGTTTGTAGATCTTAATATTTCAAAGGAAAGCTCAGACAGCCAACACTGCAGCAAGCTCAGTCTCCCAGACCTATGCAAGCTGGAGTATTTCATTTGGAACTTTATTAAAAGCAGTAAATTGGAAGGCAGATAGCATGCAGGCACTGATGTCCTTCTTAGAAAATGAAGGAGCAAATGTTTAGTGCTCACAGATGACAAAGTAGGAACATGCTGTTACAATTAATGAAATAAACAACTGGCTGGCTGATGTAATATTAGGTGCAAGTTTAAAATAATGAAATAGTCCCTATTTCCTTCTTTTGCAAAGATGAGATGACAGCTACACACACTTAAAAGGGCATTGGATGTCCCTGGGTGCTTGGATTTCTATGGGACACAGACCTGCAATCCAGCACACAGCTAGCCTCAGAAACAAGCAATCTCACAGGTGCCAGCATGCAATCTGGTCTTGGGCACATCACAGAATTTCAGTTAGAAATAATAACAATCAAACAGTAAACACTAGCCAGCAAGACAAAAAATTTGAGTTATTGCCCCTATTGAGATGCTAGAACAAAACTTACTTCTGTAGATCTCTCAAAACAGACAGACATCTACCTGGCAGAGACACCCCATGAATTTGTAATGTCTAAACTAAAAAAAAAAGCAAGCTACTTCCTTGAGGTTTAGCAGGAATTTACTGAGTTAGGAATCACTGCAGTTTTTTTCCTCCTGCTCCACTGCAGTCTGTGTATGCCTGGTGGCCTCTTGCCAAGAGCTAAGAAGGTTAGCAGGTTTGATTGCTCTCCTTTCCAAGCTCCTTGCTCTTTGTGAAGAACTTTAAAGTTTAGGTTAATTATATAAAAGGCAGGTTTCCAATAGCCAAATTTCAAGTGGAGTTATTCAGGACCAAAATAGGGTTTATATTTCAGCAACTTTTTTCTTGAGGCACACACTATATAAATATCATGTTTTTCAGCAATAGCATTGTATTTTTGATTCAGACCCATAAATCAGAAAAAACCCTACACCACCAAAGTTCTTAGATGCTTCTGTTGACTTAAACTGAGTTGCTCTGATTTAAATCCACTTCATCTAAAAACTGACACCAAAAACTAAACGTATTCACCAACTCTCCCTGCTGGGCAACCACTTCTCAGCTGGTCCCAGCAGAGAGCTGCCAGCCTGGGCATAGGGGTGGCACATCTCTCCAAGGAGAGCAACTAAGGTGTCTTCCACTTATTCCACCTCAAAAGCTTCTTTTGTAGGAAAATAAACACACCTATTTGCACCAGGGAATACAAATTTCAAGGATTACATCCCTCTGGAGCACTCCTCCTGCGTTCTTTATAGCTCTGACTATACATTCGTAACAGCCTGCAAACTTGCCCACGTTGGGCAGGGTGGAAGAGTATAAAATTAGTAACAAGCAAGTCAACATGGATTCAGTTGCTCCAGAAAATTTACTATAGATTTCAAAATTCTTGTGCTTTTAGAATGGAAAAACAGTTACTAACTCATCCATGAGTTTGGGAACATTACCTATGCACAGTACTCATCATACAGAGATTAGTGAACTGGTATCAGTATGAAACTGGTGATGATTTTCATACTGTAGTTTTCTCTAGGCACACACAAACATGCAAGCATGCTGCATTTATGTTGGCAGACTGGGGACTCTTCCTAAATAGTCTTTTAAACAGGAATCACAGGACCCCCACCTACCCCTTAATTAAAATTTCCACCTCTTCCTTCAATTTAAAAATAGAAGAAAGTCGTCGTCCAGCAAAATATCAATAATTAATAAGTACAGCATGGTCATCTATTTTAGGGACAAATTTTTCTCTTTCCTTCTAGAAAGCACACTGCCAGTTTCTAACTCCAGTCCATCAGAAAGCTTCCCAGTGAGTCTCAGTCTCATGCAGCCACCCCAGGAACCCAGGCTGCTGGGGTTTGTTTCCAAAAGGAGGAGAGAAGGACGAGTTGAGTTTTGTTCTGAGGTTTTCAGAGGCCTTAGTCTGGAATTGGTTTTTTAAAAACAGGGAAAAAATAAACAACACCACACACAGCAAATTACATTTTTCTTACAGAAAAAACAGGGGAAAAACACCAAACAACCCCCCCCAAAACAACAAAACCAAAACCACAAAACAAAAAAACCCAAACCTGCCAGGTGTATTAAGGAGTTGCACATTAATCTTACAGACATGGAGGACTCTCATAATGACAGGTAAAAGACTAATTAAAGATGGCATGGAGAAGATGGCAACTGTCACCACCTCAAGAATTCCCTGACATTTTTAGCAATTACCTTTCTTTGTCTGCATCTCATCTTACTTGACAGCAGTTTTTGCCAAATCCACAGAAGGAAGCATGTTACACATTAATTCACTTATTTTCAGGGTCAAAAGGAAAATAGCATCACTTAGATGGTATTTTACCTTCCCAAATTTCCAGAGCACATTTTTTTCAAGGTCTGGAAGAAGCATTTCTTTCACAATTAGTGGCTAAACCAGTGAAACACATATGGCACTTTTATTTACAAACTCCAGGAAACCCAACAAAGCTGAAGAGAGTTGGTTATCCACTATTTGCAGGAGGGGTCTCACTCTTCCCCTTCCAGGTTAAAAAGTATATTCTGGACATCTTCCTGTAAAGGGCAGAAGATGAGTTTGGTCCTCCTGGGCCAACAAAGAACATGGGCATGGGTCTTCTGCCTCCTGACAACATGCACTTGCCATGTAGAAAAGACTGAGGAGGGAAAGACTGGGGAGGTAGGAGAGGAAGAGCTAAGAAACTTTCACACCAGTCTGGACCAAGTCTGTATTTTCATTCTAGCAAATACCCCACGCTACACTACCTCCCTCAAATCATTTACACAGACCTCCACATTGCCAGTGAAACACCAAGGTGTAACTTTGGACCTCTGGCTGCATGATTTGCTGCTTTCTTCAACTCTTACTGCTTACTGAGCTGTGCTGCACAGACACCAAAGCAGAAGAAAGCAAAGTACTAGTTTGACACTGAAGCAGAATTCACCTTCCACCTCAAAGAGGCTGACCTCTTTGACTGCACAGCACTGGCTCCAGCTCACCTGGTCCTGTCAGATTTTGCACCCCAAAAACCACTCAATTCACTAACTGCTTCTAAAGGTGCCCATAAACCATAATATCCTATCAACCAGTAAAAACTTTTATGGAAATACCTTACTCTGATAACCTGAGGGAGTAATTCAGCTTCCTAAGGGTGAACCAGCCAGACAGGGCAAGGACCTGTTCCAGAAAGACAGATGCTCTTTTGGCACTACGTCTCACCACACACACATCCAATTTACAAAATCCAATGGAAGAGGAAGAGAGCATAGGAACACCCCAAATACAGCTCCCACATTCCAGGGCAGGCAGTCTGCAGTGCACTAAGCACCCCCTTCACTGCACAACTAAGCCTCGTGTCACCCTTTCCATCCCTGAGAGCACTCCTCTCCAGCTTTCATCACTGTTATCACAACTTGCAACAAGAACTAGACAAGCAGCTGCCATTACAAAACTGAGTAAACATCTGGGCTGAGGCTTACAGTTTCTGGGTTATTATGCCAAAAGCACAGCATAATCCATATGAGGGTAGGTATCACTCAACAGCAACTTTTCAGCACAGCTGATGAGTTCCAGTGTGGTGTGTTCTCCCGCCTCCAGTGGATGGCAATCAAGGTATATTTTCTGTTTGCTCATTCCTGTTGACCCAAGCTTTAGAGCTCACAAAAGCTCAATACACAAGATTTGCTGTTGGCACTTCAACAGCAAAATAAGTCTGCTTTTATAACATTCAAGCTGCTGAGTTAAAAAGAAGTAAAACCCAAAAATTATAAGTGGAAAGAAAGAAACCTGAATCAATATTTGAAAAAAAAGGCAGCCTGGTATTTATCTCAAAAATTTTTATTCTTAGCAAAATGGGGTGCAAATTAGCTAGCTGAAAAATTTTCCAAATATATGTTAAGAATAAAACTTACTTTCACACAGAAATAAAATTTTAAGGAAGGAATTGAAAGCCTGGGAATTCATGCTGATAGATGTGTCAGAGACCAACCATGAGGGTAAGAAGCAACTAAAGATGCTCATCTACAAGCTGCCTGAAAGAAAAGCATCTTCAAATGATTTGACTTCTTAGCAGAGGTACTATACTTGAGAAAACGTTTTATCTGTCGGTTAGAGAAAGACCTGTGCGTGATGAGTATTCAGGTCACACACACCTTTTCCGAAGCAACGCACAGCACAACTATTCATGTGATAAACACCTTCACAGCAAAAGCCAGCAGCAATGAATAATGCAGGAGATCCAGTCATTCTACCACATAACATACCCACGGGATACGGAGCCTGCATTTTAGCTTAAGTCATCCTTCCTCTTCCAGGACACAAGCATGCACTTTAGTTATTTTCTCTCCAGCTCCTGTTCTGCACATCCTATTAACAGGTCAAACTCAGCAAAATAGGATGAGTCTGGCAGAAGAAACAGGGACACAAACAGAAATGCTACACACCCTCTCACAAGATGATGTTCACATCTCCCAGGAGATGTACTTTCCCACCACTAAGACAACTTCACAAAGCATTAGCTAAACGAGGATAAATTAAAATGGAGTCACACACAGCCTTAGCTTAACCCGGCCTGAATGAAAGCAAATTACTAAAAGTGCACTGCAAAACTGAAGTGAAATCTGAATTTCCAAGTCAGTTCTTTTTCAAAAAGACATTATCATGCGTACTTTAAGTACAAAGTCTCCTAGTGACTGACTTCAGTTATTCATTCCTATTCCAAATACTATTATCACCGTACAATTCTCCCCAAACCCTCGATATTCCCCAGTACTCTGTGGCTTTTGCTGCACGCACACAACAGGGTGCTTCATCCTAGAGCATCCTTGATACTCTCCATGCCAGGCAAGGCAGAGCTTGGGCATCATGGGACAAGGCACCCGGCAAATGTCAGCTTGGCTTCCCTGGCACTCTCTGCCTTTCAGCCTCATGCTTAGCCAACCACTCTGCCAGCACTGCTGGCCTTCAACACAGCTTTCACATTAGCCTGGGCAGCCACCCACGTTGCAGATTTATTATGCCATTAGAAGGGTGTCTTTGTCTCATATCTGCATTGTTTCATACCATTTCTTCTACGTTGTTTTCGTATATACAAGGAAATCTATATAGGAAAATTTGTCCAGGAAACCAAACCGTGTTCATTAATGCTCAGGCAGGCTCTCAGACTGCACACTTAAAATGAGTGCACCAAAAAAAAAGGCAGAATAAAAGGCTCCAGTCTTTCTCCAGTTTTAGTCATAATCAATTTTAATGACGCTCTTACAAGACCTTATAATTTTGACTTCAAAGCCAGTTAAAAGGCAGTGAAGAACCTTTAACTTAGGCAATGGGTACTAACAGAAATCATACTGATTCTGAACACCAGGACAACTTATTCAAAACTTTTTGCACAATAGGTGCTTGGCTGTAAAAAGGGATTACCTCCTCTACCTTAGAAGTCTCTGTCAATTTAGTTCAGAGGCTGAAGAGAAAGTGGAGAACAAAGTTAAAGAAAATACCACAGTCTATTTTTTTGCCCACACTAAAAGATCTTATGCAAGCCTATGAAAAGTTTGGACTAGATCATTATATACATGCTTAGTAGAATTAAGGCAGAACCACTGTTAGAAGTAAATATAATATCTGTCCCATCTCTATCACCTCAAATACAGTAAATGTAGGGGTTTGGGGCTTTTCAGGGGGCTTGATTTTGTTGTAGTTTTGAGTTTTGCTTTTAAACAAAACAGGGTCAATGAGCACCTGAAATATTTCTTGCTCAGAATAACCAGTAGTTAACAGAAAAAAAAATAAAAGAAGAAAAATCTTTATTTAGCTTATTCCTTGATTAATCATCTTTGCAGGCTAGCTGACTCACCATCTAGGGTTGGTATCTTAAGCAAGCAAAGCAGATGAAAAATACAGCAGCTGTGGTCTTCACAGGGCTATGCAGTATTCTCTCAATTCCCTACTGCTGATAGGGAGATCTATTAATGGTGCAATAATTTGATGAAGAGCGAGATTAATTTTCTGATCTTCAAAAAGCAAGTATACATCTTCCTACTGTGTCAAAAATCTGCCATGAGGCTAAAACTTCTTACCTAATCCATACACTTTCAGTTTAAGAACACACAACCAAAAACCACAAACAAAACCAAAAAAATCACACCTACCAAATAAACCACACACACAAAAACCCCACACACAACAAAAAACCCCAAACAAACAAATAAAACAAACAACACAAAACACCACTGCTGGAAGTTTTTCCTGAGAAAATGATGATGAACTTTTCTAGAAACAACAGAAAAAAAACATGCTCTCCGCAGAAGAGAAATTAGGAAGACGGAAGATACAAAATCATCAGCTACAGAAGGGTTACAAGAATGACTACATAAATAGCACCCTCCCTAAATTTAGCCATATTGTATTCTGCAATCCACAAGCATATCCTTAATTAATTTGAAAACCCCCTCCCAAAAACTGCAAAGAAAACATCACATCCAAAGGACTACATGCTGTAGGACTCAGGATAAAAAACCAAACATATCTCACGAATGACTTCTGCTCATGTACGACTACCCAGCAAAGAAATACAACATATACAAGTCCAATGTGGCAACTGCTCATAAAATAAGAATATTAATTTATTAAATTATATAAATGAAGCCGCTTGAGTAGGAAGCTCTTTCAAAAGCCAATCACTTTAAGTGTTTTATCTGAAGAAATAACAATAAGGCTGCAGATTAATTAATAACTATATTGCCATGCCCAAAATATGCTTTTTTTTTCTTTACAGGTTTTCCATTCCTAAGCTTTCAAGACCTAGATTTTTATTAGCAATTTTTGTGTTTATGCTTTTAAATAAGCTCATATATAGCAGAGGCAGCTATGTCTGTAAAAATAAAAAAGTTTCTAAATTAATTTCCTCTTGAATTTGAAGTAAATTTTTCTACAGGACATCACACATACTTAATGACACTGCCAAATGGTTATATTTACACTACATGTCAATACCAAAAAGTCAAAACTACAGAAATGAATGTTGCTGCAATAATGTGGAGTCTTCAGTAAAATACCTGCACATTGCTACAACTGCTTCCATTAGAACATGGAAAATACCATCTCAGAACAGACTGCATAGCAGCTATTACCAGATGTTCCAAAAGGAAGCAGCAAATTTCACCCTAATAACATTCCCCCACCCTAGCTCACATATATCCCTATCTTTTCTGGCTATGAATTAAAACCTCCTGCCACCTCCTTCTTTTAACTAAGGCCTCAATTCCAGAGAATTGTTTTGAACACTCCCCTCACCCCAGTTCACTGACTTTTTTTCCAATTCATGCAGAATCATCCACACAGTAAGGAACCAATGGGCATCACACATAATCACAGTGAGAGGGCTCTCATCTCTCAGTGCTGTGCTCCCAAACTGAACGTAACACAGACTAAGATAATGACTTATTTTTCACTATTATCCCCAAAACTAAAAGACTGCCCTGGATACACATTCTAGTGTTTTCTCCTAGTGCCCTCAAATTCCCAACATGCCCTCTCATGCTGTACCAAGAATGCTAGCTATGTTCAGCATTTTGCTTGGATGTACAGGAATTTAGGGTCAGCAGTAGCCACAGGCAGTCAAATTTACTCAAAACAGTTAAGTTAATCAATACAGGAAAAAAAGTCAACTCTTCAACAGAGACAGTGGGGCTTGACAGCTTCATAAAGGAGTGCTTATAATGACTAGAAGCACAAGAATGAAGCTGGCTTGGACAGGAACGTTCTGGAGTTGTCTGTGCATTGATTCTCTCCAGCTAAACTGTGACAAAAGAAGCAAAGTATTATGAAATTAAAAGTTATAAAGAAAGTGCTCTAAAACAAGAAGTGAAGCATGTATTAGAACAAATTGAACTCAAGTACTGATGAAGCAGTCTCAAAGAAACCTCCAGTAAATCAATGGGAATATAGCCACTAAGTTCACTGAACCTAGATTGAGGTTCAATGCTATTCAATATATTCATCAATGACCTGGATGAAGGGATAGAGTGCACCCTCAGCAAGTTTGCTGATGATACAAAACTGGGAAGAGTGGCTGACACACCAGAAGGCTGTGCTGCCATCCAGCATGACCTGGACAGGCTGGAGACCTGGGCAGGGAGAAATTTAATGCAATTTAACAAGAGCAAGTGTAAAGTCCTGCATCTGGGGAAGAACACCATGTATCAGTACAGGCTGGGGGCTGATCTGTTGGACAGCAGCTCTGGGGAAAAAGATCTAGGGGTCCTGCTGGACAAGAGGATGACCATGAGCCAACAATGCACCCTCGTGGCCAGGAAGGCCAATGGCATCCTAGGACGCATTAAGAGCATGGCCAGCAGGCCGAGGGAGGTTATTTTCCCCCTCTACACTGCGCTGGTGAGGCCCCACCTGGAACACTGTGTCCAGTTCTGGGCTCCCCAGTTCAAGAAGGACAAGGAACTACCGGAGAGAGTCCAGCGCAGGCCACCAAGATTATTAAGGGAGTGGAGCATCTACCCTACAAGGACAGGCTGAGAAAGCTGGGTCTCTTTAGCCTGTAGAAGAGGAGACTGAGGAGGGACCTCATCAATGTCTACAAATATGTTAAGGGCCAGTGAGGGGAGGACGGAGCCAGGCTCTTCTCAGTGTTGTCCAATAGAGGCAATCAGAGCAAGTTAGAGCACAGGAGGTTTAGTGTAAATGTTAGGAAAAACTTTTTCACAGTGAGGGTGCCAGAGCACCGGAACAGGCTGCCCAGGGGGGTTGTGGAGTCTCCTTCTCTGGACACATTCAAAACCTGCCTGTTCCTATCTGCACCTGATACACAGACAAGGTACCATAAAAGTTTAAAACACACTTTTCTTCCAATCTGTCTACTCACAAGCAAAACTTCCCCATGACACGGAATATAGTTTATTCATCTGTATATACACACAGTAGGGCCCTGTTGAGAACAAAGATGGCAGTCAAGTTTTATGCAAAAAGTAAAAAGTGATGTTGATTGATGTTGTGCTAATGAAACATAGGAACAGTGACTAAGATTGGAAAAAAGACAGATAATATAAAGTTTTTAAATAAGTGTTTTATTTCACATGACAGTGATAAAAGATTCAGATTCTTCTTTTATGCTTAAAACCTGTTTCTGAAGCCTCCATCTATTCTCCAGAGTTGTGGCTTAGCAAGTAAACCTTTATTTGCACAGTAAGAGCATCCATGGAATGCCAATAAATTTCCTTGGGCTGAATTACCCTCTCAAGTACAGGAAAAGGTAAATACCTGCAACTATGCAGCTGTCTGAGGTATATTCCTGTTAGTTACAACTTAGTTCCTACATCAAAAAAAAAAACCAAACAGATGTCTGTAAGTATCACTTGAACCAGCATCATGATTTCTTTAAATATTAAGTTTATGAAAAATCATGGTTGAGGCTGAACACAGTAACAGCTCAGAGAATGAAAGATCAAAGATTTTGTTTTACTGCTAACAGTGAGAGGGGTCTTGTACAAATTCCTTAAGCTCACTGTATGGTATAGAAACCTACTAAAAACCATATCCACCACAAGTAGGCCCTGTGGATTCTTGACAAGCGTGTTAAAAGAACTTGGAAGAGAAAACATGCAACATATTATACAAGTGTATTAGTAACTCGTTTTGACACTGCTCGGAGACCCTCCACTGAGGTTTACCCTGAGTTCTCCTCTCCAGAGCCACTGATAAAAGGTAATGTGCAAGTGCACATTATCAGTGGTAAACCGAAGCTATACTGGTATTTTGTGCTCTTATGGTTTCCTTCATTTCAGATAAAGGTAAAGCACTTCAGAACAAAACAAAAAAGCAAAACCAAAAAAGACAGCTACACAATATTTGCTTTAAGTGCTAAATGAAGCAGCAATTTATGCTAGCTAATAACAAGACAAATCTACTATACTGTACCCCTTCCAAGGGGTAAGAATAAACACGTAATAAATATCCACACTTGAGTGAATCACAAAGCTAATGTCCTGAACTTGGGTCACAACAATCCCATACAACATTACAGGCCTGGGGAAGAGTGGCTGGAATGCTGCCTGGCAGAAAAGGACCTGGGGGTGTTGGTCGACAGCTGACTAAACGTGAGCCAGCTGTGTGCCCAGGTGGCCAACAAAGACCAAGAGCATCCTGGCCTATATCAGAAATAGTGTTGTCAGCAGAACTAGGGAAGTGGTTGTCCCCCTATATTCAGCACTGGTAATGTTGCACCTTGAATACTGTGTTCAGTTTTGGGCCCCTGAGACAGACACTGAGGTGCTGAAGCACATCCAAAGAAGGGCAAAGAAGCTGGGTAAAGGGTCTAGAGCACAAGTCTTCTGAGGAGCAACTGAGGGAACTGGGGTTGTTTAGCGTAGAGAAAGGGAGGCTGAGGGGAGACTTTGTGGCTCTCTACAACTACCGGAAAGGAGGCTGCAGTGAGCTGGGGGTCAGTATCTTCTGCCAGGTGACTAGTAACAGGACAAGAGGTAATGTCCTCAAACTGCATTAGGAGAAGCTCAGGTTGAATTTATGGGAAAATTCTTCACTGAAAGAGTAGTTAAGCATTGGAAGAGGCTGCCCAGGGAAGTGGTGGAGTCACCATCCCTGGAGGTGTTCAAAAAACATGTAGACACAGCACTTAACATGCATGGTTTAGTGAGCATAGTCGTGTTGGGTCAATGGTTGGACTTTATGATCTTAGAGGTCTTTTCCAACCTGTACAATTCTGTGATTCTGTACAGGCTTTTCCAAAGCATTCAGCACTGATGTAAAGTTCCATAAAAGAATAAATCTTTCACAGTGAAAGGGAGAAACTTGTGCTCATGCACAACACCTTAGCTCTCCCTAGAGATGCTGCTGCTGTACCCCGTCCAACTGCAAGTACCAGCTGTCAGAATAGCTGTCAAATACAGTGGCTGCTATAAACCCAATACCAGCTGCAGCAGTATTCCACAGCATGACAGCTTTATTCTGCTGATGCTTGCAGTAGAAAAGTATTAGAAACACTTATTCTCAAAGTCCATTCATATTCTGAAGCACTTTCTTTTCTGACTGATTACCACACTCCAGTATATAATCTGATGGTTGTAAAATCAAGGCCAAACTGGCGTCAAAGGTCCTTAAGCTGGCAGTGACACACAACTGCTACCATGTAAAATTAACAAGGAAATTGCACCATATAATCAACGGGATAATTAGTGTATATTTACTTTGTCAGAGGAAGACAAACAGGGTGAGTAAAAAAAGGCTCAGCAGACACTGCTGCTGAAAGAGAAGCCAGGTTCTCCAGAGGCTAAGGGCAATTTCTCACAGTACTCTCTTTTGTGAGCATGCAACAGAGGTCAGCTTCCTTCTCACACCTGAAAGGACACCAAAAGGACTAATAGCTCTGGGAATTCACATTTGTAACACAGGCAATAAATAAGCAAGTGGATTATCAGCTGATCAGGAGCACAGATCAGAAACAGCAGCAATGACAATATATGACAAGATACTAAGGATTCAAGAGTAGAAAGCTGCATTTTCACCTACTATTTAGTGCTGAACAGATATGACTACCCACTGCTTTTCAATGTCTGTCTTCAATTTGAGTAATTCCAGTTTGCAAGAGCCTTGACAGATCATCTCACCCCATCCTAGGAAACTTCTGATGTTTCTGAAAAAATAAAACCCTATACATTCAGAATCCAACACCCCTGCACCCACTGAGACAACAGAACTATGCCAGTTTTGCTTCTCGTGACAGGACCTTCTCCCCTTTCATAAAAAATGCTTTAATCTGGATTTCCAGAATGATTCTGTTCCATACCCTCCTGTGGCTGTTCTGGCACCCATTTAATCGGGCAGGGAGCCTACACAAAGGAAACTAAACCAGCAGAACACACAATGGAGCAAAGAGAGCAAATGAACCCTCACAGTGTACTTCACTTCTGGTGACTGATATTTAGAAAGAAGGAAAAAAAAAAAAACAAAACCAACCCCCACAACCCAGAGCTAGTTGAAAAAAAAAAAAAATGGGGCAGAGGCATACCACACATGAAAACAAACAACCAACCAACAAAGGAATAAAGAGAACAAAGATAGGCTCTTTCAGCTGTATCTCACTAGCTCAGCTGTAATATTAATTTTCATTCACTCAAAGCCATTTGTCTAAAAAGATGCTCTTTGGTCTGTGAGAACTCCTCTCCTAAAAAAACCTTCTATAGCTGTATACACTCATCCTCTCTGTTTCAATTACAAATGAAGAGAATCAGTTGAAGCTGTTATTTCTGCAGTGCTCAAAACTGAGTGGCTTGCACACCTACATAGAGTTCTTAAAACCAAAGGATGACAAAGTATGGCAATTTCACTTGACACTCCAGGTTGGTAATTCAAAAGTAAACAAATACAGAAAAAAAGCAGTATTTCTCTGAAAGCAGCGTAACTCCACCTCATCATTCATCACCATGCTCAGGCATGTCCTGTGTACCTGGACACAGCTCACAAATAGTGCAGGCAGAGCTCTCATTGACCTCCATGCTCTCCTTGAAGTCAGCATCATCAAATACCTTGGGTTGCAAAGGAAGTCAGAACCTGGTGACATAAAATCTTCAACTCTTTCTAACCTTCTTTAGCAGTTCTGTGCTGTTGTGTGAATCTCTGTTCCTTTGAACAGGCGAACATGGAAGAGCCTAACCTAAAAATATTTGAATTTTTGTAACTGTTTTTTTTTAAAAAAAAAAAAAATTTATTTCAATACTAAATTATGAATTTCATCATTGTGACCACTGAAAAGGGCCAATAACTTCTGGCAACCAAACACCATGTATAAATCAGAAGATCAGAAGCCAAAAAATGCATACTATTAGTTTGGAGCTGAAATGGTTTTATATGCAATTAAGTGTTTTCAAGCAACATTTACATTAGTGCACTGCACTGTAATTACTTGACAGTGTTGTATCCAAATTCAACTTCTCTTTATCATATCATGCCTCAGAGAGAACTGCCTTCAATTTTGATGAGTTAGTAAAGGAAAAGAACCTAAGGAAAGAATTGCTTAGCTAAAATTCATTTACTCTGTTTGCAAGTATCTAAACCCACAGCCAGTAGTCAACTGCTACAATAGTTGCTAGATTTGCTGAGTAGGCTTTTCAGAAAAATGGGACACGAAAAAAAGCAAAATTGCAGATCCATTAAAAAACCCACTGAGTTCAGAGCAGTTTCTTAACACAAAAGTTTAATAAAATTGCTACTGAATCAACTATTTCTCTTTTGTCAGGACATCAAGAAAACTGACTTGAAACATTATCAAGTACCCATTAAATAAAAACTATGTCCCCCACATCCTTTCAACCTCAAAAAGAAGTGGTCTCAGCCACAGTGAACAATGCCTGTAATACTCCTCATCACTGTTAGAGGTACATCCAGCCACCAATCCTCCATGGGAAGGGATCTGGTTTCCCTGTGGAGGCACCTCAAGTTAGGCAGATTAGAAAGACAAGACTAGAGTGACACAAAAGGTGAATCACTCTACATGGCCACTTCTGTAGCATGCACAGCACAGAGCTGAAGCAAGAGACCAGCTCCAACCCCACAATGACACAGTCACAGAGAAAGAAGAGCAGACCTCCCAACACTGTCCTCATGCAACATCATCCCATTCATTAAAAAGGTGCCTGTGTTATCTGGACAAATGCAACAAAATCAACAACATCTGCAAAACCTAAATGCTCCCCAGACAAGAAGTGCCAACCACCTCACCCAGCCAGAGCCATAAGGGCAAGGTGTGAAGTGGGAACAGTGAGAAGGAAGAAGAAAAAAAGACAGGAAAAAAAAAAAGTGGCATTAACCTCCCCATCCAGAATAGCTGCCTGCTTTTCTACAAACATGCATCAGGATGTTCAGTAGTTTTTGGAGTGCCAACACCCAAAGAAGTACTCCACAGAATAATCCAGTCCAACACCCAAACATGAAGTGTGTGACTATTCAGTCTAATTACAGATGGCCAGAGCTAACTTAGAACACCACAGCATCTCAGGAGTACTGCTACACTGCTTAGAGAGCTGTGGGGAAGCCATACCAGCTCAGCTTGGCTCATAAAAATCCCCAGCTTGCCCATGCCTCACAAGGTGCTGATGCTTTTCAGTTTCCCTCAGCTTGTGTGCTGCTGGAAGGGCACAGCTCAATGACCTAGCTCTGGAAATCTTTAAATCCCCATTTTGTTTTTTTTACATTGTTTTTAATTATCAGAAGGGGGAAAAAAATCCTCTCCTTTTTAAAAACAGAAAGCATGTTTATTCCTGTTACCAAACCAAAACCAACACCAGATGGAAACTCAATTAAAATTATTATATGCTTATAGCTCTCTTTCTGCAAGCAGGTTACTACTACCAGTCAGACAGCCCTAGGAAAAGAAAATAAATAAATAAAAACAATGGAATCCAAAAGTGATTTACATTATATGAGAAGAATGGCAACAGATGAAAACTAATGAAACCACAATTACTGGTTTTGGGGAAAAAAAAAAGTCTTAATAGTTACTTTGAAAAAAAAAAAAAAAAGGGGGGGTGTGAAAATACCACAAGGTCCCTCCCACTGGGTATGACATGCAGAATGTGTTCCCAAGGACAGCAGGGAAAACTCAGAGCTGCTTTACTGTACAACTCTCAGCTCCTAAAGAGATATTAGGTCATAAACTGACTTGCTGTAAGTCAGACCATGCCACTTGCAGAGGCCAAAAACACCCAAAAGTCAGCTCACCTCCATTCCTGGGCTATGGAACAAGGTGAGTGAGAAAGTCAGACCAGGTGAGAGCCTGACTGGTTCTCAGAAAAGTATCCCCGGCAGTGTTTAAGGCCAGGCTGGATGTGGCCCTGGATGACCTGGTCTAGTGCATGTGGCGTCCCTGCCCATGGCAGGGGGGTCGGAACTAGATGATCTTTAAGGTCCCTTCCAACCTCAGCCATCCTATGATTACCAGACAAGACTTCCTGTTGCTTCCTGAGTTCCCAGCTGCAACTTTAAGCT
Organism: Galbula dea; assembly: GCA_013399015.1. Lineage (NCBI taxonomy): Eukaryota > Metazoa > Chordata > Aves > Piciformes > Galbulidae > Galbula > Galbula dea. The sequence continues at coordinate 194,427 of VWZX01008009.1, forward strand.
GACTGTTCTGCATGTCACTGGGCCACATTTCCTGCTGGAGTTACAGGAATAGTTCTGTAGGTGACTGATACATAATGCATAAAATCTTGAGCATTTTGCAGCTCTTATAAAGAATGCAAAGCAACTTTTTCTGGTTTCATTTACCATGGCCAGTCTCAACAACAAACTGGTGTTAAAAATTAGAAATGGAAAAGTTCTCTGATACTGAGAATACTTAGCAAATAGTGCAAATACAGCATTTTTACAGCAAATTTATTCAAAATGTGTGTATTAGCCCTTACCGATCAGTTACTACAGAAATCTAGTATTGGCATGTTCTTTTAAGAAAGTAAAAGCTGTGAAACTTAAGTGCTATATTTAAACTATTTGCAGAGCATTCTTTATTTAGATTTCTATGGTAACCAGCAAAAGAACCACAGTTCATATTTTGCATGTTTTCATTCCCCATGGTCCGAAACAGCAGAATCACTACAACCCTTTAAGTAGGAAGAAGCAATAAGCAAGCATATCAGTGACTTAAATAGTCTTCACTGATTAACTCAAGATGGAATTCTTCTGCAGCACAGCAACAATACATTCATTTAAGTTACCTTTACGTGACTTACCAACAAAACCAGCCTGGTATGCATTACCCACGAAGCAAAAGTTGTCAAAATTACATTTCTTCTGTTACATCACCTTACCTGTCAAAATAGACCTTGCACAGAGGAAACAGGGCCAACTTTGTTCTCCCTCTAACCCAATAAGGAATCAAGGGCCGGATACCTTTTAAGAATCAGCACCTGCTGCAGGGGGGTGGTACTGCTACCTCAGGAGGAAGCACTGTTCATTATTAAATCCTGTCAACTAATTAAGACTGTCAGACAGTGTAATGCAGTATACAGTCACCCTACACCTCCAGAAACAGCCTATAGCCAGGCTGGTCCCACTGCAACTTCTGCTTGCTGTAAACATTTACAGGACCAACATCAGCAGTGCCAGCTCCCATAGCTATACTGCTTGTCGATAGGTTTTCCACATCAAGTCCTCCTACATTGATGCCTCTGGACTAATTTTGGGATAATAAAGCATCAGGGAGGACAGCATAACTGCTCTGTTTTGCAAATAAATAATCAGAGCTCAAAGAAAGTGTAACTTTGTTTTAAAGGAAACTGTAAAGCAGACCAAAAAACTACCTCTCATTTTAACATCAGAAATGTAATCTCAGGTACTCACTCCCCTCCTTTTGCTAGTCTTAATTTCTGAAGAAGAGATCAGCCCCAGACACCAGTTAGTTTTTAGTCCCAAATATCCAAGATTAATTTCCAAACACCTCTGACAAATTAATCCACAACCAACACCAACTGATTTCTATGGAATATTCGTCTCCCGCGTCCCAGATACAGCTATTCTCCTCTCAACATTTCGGCTGTCAGGAGACAGTGCCACATATCTACCCTCTGGGAGATCATAACCAGGTCTGCAGCAAGCACTTCCCAACAGCTCCAGTGCACCAAGTTAAGTTTCTGGAAATAGTGATTCCTCCTTAGTCAAATATTTTTTATCAAGAAGAGAGGAAATCCTCCCCCTGCCTGCTGCAAGTTAACAGACATTCACAATTCCCAAGTGAAACTGCTCAGGATTCTAAGAATATTCCAGCAAGACTGCTTGGTGTTTAGCAGCAAGACAACCCAAAAAAAACCAGAGGAAAGCTATCTCTGAATGCAGCATAGCAAGAGCCACATTCCTCTTCTCATTGCCCAGAAGCCAGATACAGCAGAAGAGAGTAAGGGCAATTGCACTGTGCCTAAATAGTGTCACAGCTGAGGACCGCTCAGCCAAAAGTCATTTTTTGCTGAAGCTATTTAACACAGCACATTAGGCTCTTACCAACAAAGCCTGATCAACACAGGGTCTGCCTGCACTCCACAATGATTGCAATGAGTCAAGCAGGACTTCACTGGTAGTCCCATAGCACAGGGCCTCCATGCCCCCATTGCTACCCAGAGACCACAGGCAAGATGACAGAGGCACTCCACCTTCAACTACCCAACATGTTCTTAAACACCAAGAACCAGGAGTTCTTTGCAGCTTGGACAACTTGTAGTACCAAAGTAGGGAAATGCTGGGGAAGGTATACTTTACTACTAGGGCCCCATGAATGGGCACCCTTTTGCCTGGTTCCTCCAGTAGCCTGTAAGCACCAGCCACTTGCTCCCTCCTGCCAAGTGTGTACCCCCTCAAAATGGCAGCACCTGAGCATGGACAAAGGCATCCTGTGTTAACACAACACTTTATGGCAAGAGCATCAAACAGCAACACGAGGCAATAGTCCAAAAATGTAAAGAAAACAGAAGTCCCATGGAACAGAAAGCACTTAGAAAGGAGCAAGCTTCAGTGGAATGAGCAAGCCCGGGAATGAACCCTCGGTTTTGCTAAAATGGTTACTTCAGAGCAGCAAAGCATAACATTACACAGTGTAATAAATCTGAAAAATAAGAGTTTGTTAAATATAGCAAAGTTGGAAAACATTTTCTACCTGTTGCTTATATTCTTCCCTTGTGTGCACTGGCAGCTACGAGGGCCAACAGGATTCTGGGGTGCATCAAGCAGTCCATTGCTAGCTGATTGAGGGAGGTGCTGGTCCCACTCTACTCGGCTCTGGTGCAGCCTCACCTGGAGTACTGTGTGCAGTTTTGGGTGCCACAGTACAAGAAGGACATGAGGTTGTTGGAGAGTGTCCAGAGGAGAGCCACAAGGATGGTGAAGGGAATGGAGGGGAAGTCTTATGTGGAAAGGCTGAAAGCACTTGGTCTGTTCAGCCTGGAGAAAAGGAGGCTGAGGGGAGACCTCATCGCAGTTTATAACTTCCTCACCAGAGAGGGAGGGGAGCAAAATGCTGAGAAGAACAAGATCTACTTGTTTCTAAAAGGACTAAGTTATTTATATCAACTTGTTTCCTTTTCTTCAATTTGCAGCATATATTAGCTAGCTTTTCCATTTGTTTTGATGGAGCAGATGTTGTGCTGTTCACCCAAGTAATCCAACAACCTGACACGTGAACTGCTCAGTACTCCTTCTAACACGGAGTTAATGTCACTGATTACCAGTTGCTTAGACTGCACAGACATACCAAAACCCCCTGTGCAGTTCCATTGGCTCAACACCATAAAGCCCAAAACTTCCCTATTCTGCTTGTATTCATTATTTCTGCCAGTATCCCCTGCATCACTGTAAGCTAGCCATAGAGGAATACATATCCATTGCTAGGGAAGGTCCACTTAAGAAATGCAGGAACAAGTCCAGTATCAGTCATTTGGTCTCATCCTCTGAAGGGAAACAACCTGAGCTGAGAAGATGCTCAGAAGCACCACATAAGCCACACACCTGAGGTGCTAAGCCTCTTCAAAGCACAAGGGGGAAGAGAGAGCCTTCCTTACTTTATTTTGCTCAGGCCTTACCTGAACAGTCAGGCACTATTCTCTACTATCAGATAAGAGCTGGCTTTTGGAAAGTTAAGTCTGACAGCTAACCAATGATATTCACCCCAGGGAACTGTATGCTTACTTTCTCCAGAAATCATGAAACACATCCAACTGTTTCCAATACCAAAGTTCAAGTGCAGCAGCTCATACCACTAACCTTGTAGTCTGACACTTGAAGTTTGCCTACAAAGGCATCATCACCAAAACTTCTGGCTTACACTAGCTTATACTGCTGTTGAACAAGACCTTAAGAGCATATTGCAGTAGTACTTTTCTATACATTAAAAACCGCCGAGTATAGAAACATGTCAAAGACACACTCTGAAAAGGTAATCAGACCTTCTGATTAGACAGAGCTTTCAAACAGTAGAACATTAACAAAAGAGAAGACCTAGGAACACACCACAGGGCTGTGTTCTCCAAATATTTTGTTCAATGCTACCACCAAAAAAATGTAAAAGACAAAAAAACCCCTACTCAGATCTACCCAGAAATGCATACCACAAGCACAGTCCTTCAATTAAGAAAGTATCCTTTGAGGTGGTTTTGTAAATGTGCTGATTAGGCTGTTAAAAGCATTCATAAGCACCCCACCTACAAGAGAGCACATTCCTCAGGGTGTGCAAAACCAGAAATGTCCTCTTTTTCACTGAAGATCTCTAAAATTGTAACAGGGAACAGGTTGTTTTCTAACTTATTTCATACAACCTTGTTTGGTTTTCTGCAATTCAAATGCACTTTTCACAGTATTTAACTTTTCTCCTCATATTAATCCCTTAAATTTCAAGAGTATATCAACATCATTTTCCCCACAGAAATCCAAAGCCATATTATGAAACAGTAAGGCTTAAAGGCCTTCAGTTATAGTGCTATAAAATAAAACTGTAGTCGAGTCCAAGTAGTGTTGTTTACATAAAATATATCTTCATTCACAACACAAATTAAAGATGTAAAGGACAGAATGCCTGCACAGATGACTGTTTTCACAAGTGATAACTACTTTTCTTTAATCTGTAACACTGGGGTTTTTTTAAATACAGTCTTTCAAATGTAGAAACAAGAATAATACAAGTTGCATCAACTAAGGTACAGAAGCATATTAGAAACATCCATGCTACTGATAAAGCACTGAGATTCACTCCTGAGATGGCACCAGTCCAAACTGCCAAGGCTGCTTATTGCTGCCCAAGATCAAGCACATTCCCTGGTAGCCCTGAGCTACATTGTATGAAACCAGCTCTGCTCTCCTCTGTAGCCACATCACATTTACATGCAATGCAGATAACTCTATGATAACTAAGTGCAGGTCGGGCAGGGAGAGAGGGGGCAGGTACAGGATGACTTCAAGAAAAATTCCAACAATGCTTGACTGTACAAGACAAAGCATTTGCTTGTATCATTGCATTTTCACCTTGCCATAAACACCACTGTCTAAAGTTAGCTTGCTTCCAAGTTTAAACTCAACAACTAAAATCCACCTGAGAAATTATATCCAATACTAATGACCACTTCACTTTTTTAACTCCTTCCTTATTCCTTCACTGCTATTAAAACTTGAGTTTAATTTCTACCCTTCCCATGCTTTTCTGCATGTTAGCCACAGTATGGTAGGACATGTTTCTACAAAAAAATTGTAGCTGTGTGTTTGGGGAGACTCTTGAAGTTAAGCTACTCCTTTTCAGGAGTACAGCACACGCTGGACTTCAGATTTGAAAATGCAGACAAAAAATACTGCAGAGCAAGGGTTTTCTTGTAGGACTCCACTTTTTCTAATTTAGCATATACTATTACAACACAAAATTGAAGTGATCCTCTTTTTCCCAGATACCTTCACCTTCACTACAACCCAGTACTAAATGCCAAACACTATGTGCCAAGTTTTTCAAGCAGCACAAAGAAAAGAAATAAACTATCCTAAAGAACATCACTTGGGCAACTCTGCATGCAACACGTACTGAGCACACAACAAATACAAGCCAGAATGAATTGATACAATACATTAAAGTTGCACCAGGAGAGACTTACATTGTATATTAGATAAAATTCCTTCACCAAAAGGGTTGACAAGCACTGGAACAGGCTGCCCAGGGAAGTGGTTGAGTCACCATCCCTGGCAGTATTTAAAAGATGTGTAGTTGTTGCACTTAGGGACATGGTTCAGACTCGATCTTAAGGGTCTTTTCCAGCCTAAGCAGTCCTATGATAATGAGTACCATCAGCACAATATATACAGAAACCAATCAAGAGGTGGAAAACATTTGACCTACACTTATAGAATTATTGACCAATGCTCAATCACAATTTGATCTCAGCAGCTGGGCTTGCATGAGGAACAGCAAGGCAGAATTCACACACTGCTTGCTAAATTTCCCCAAAGTACCATACACACCATTACCCGGTCAATCTTCCAACTGGTCCTCGAGTCAAGCAATTTTTACAGAGAATTTTTCTCTATTCAGCTGCTTGGTTTTTTCCTACAAACTTTTTCCTTTCACTCTCTGTATATACACAGATGTCTGAGCTGAGATCTTAATAAGTATAGCCAGGCACAGAAGCACCTTTTGTATGAAAGCAATGATAGAAACCTGAAGCTCTGCCAATTGTCATTTGAAAACAAAGTAATCATGATGAATTTTAATTTTTTTTTTTTTTTACTTATCACTGTTACAGTGTTTCCTTGCTTTCATATTCTGGCCAAAATGAGAAGTGGCAATGATAGAAGAAAGGGTGGGGTTTTTAACACCATTGATTTTAAGCCAGAACAGAAGCAGGAAGTATCGGAAGTTTCACAGGAAAGCTGCTCAGTTTAGTTTTATTGCTGGAAGCTACCCCAACATTTATTTTAACATTTGAATAGGGAACAGATAGGAATCTCAAAAATTAAAGTTCACATGCAGCACAACCAGAGCAAAACATGAATGGGTGCTGTTATCAAATTGAACTTTAACCATTACATCAAGTTCACCACATATATGGGCTCTGACACGACATTTTATTTTTAAAAGTGATAAAGCCTTAGTTCCTCAGGATAGGGACTACATATTCTGAGTTTAAAAAAAAAGGCATTGTGAGCCATTAAAAAATAATATTGAACTATCCCCTTAATGATCCTGAAAAGTTTGACTCCTACACAGAAGTACTTGGAAAGCTCTATTTCAAAACTTACGCTTTTCAGTCATGTACCTAGAGATACTGAAGTCACAACAATCAATTCTGAACTAGGGGGTGGTGGTGGAAATCAGGTGGAAACCAGAGCTAAGCCCCCTGCTAGTGTAGTTCTGAGCACCTGACAGCATCTGCTGGCTGCCCAGCTGTGCACCTGCATCTCACTGTGAGAACCCCTCTCCAAAAGTTTTAACTACTGTTAAGTTTTTACACAGTGGAATCAAAGACACTTTCATCATGCTGAGTGTTAATTCCAAACAGTGGCTTTTAAAAAGTTAATAGGATATGCATGTGTATATAAAAGGTGGGCTAAAAAAAAAGAAAGGACATAGAGTTTTAATGTCTTAGTCATTAGAGTTGTGTTTCTTGGCATAAAACAAAATAAAGAGGGGAAACAAACAAGAAAAGCTGGAAGATGAGTTTAGAGCACATCCAAGTATTAAATGCTTCTAAAGCAACTGATATTTAGTGGCCAAAGAAGAAAACACTTCAGATCTTTTCAGCCAAAACAACTTTTTCCCAATTCTTAAATAGCTGTAGTTACTAAGGCAAGGCTGTCTTACTCACCTGAACTATCTTTCATTCTCTGAACTACTGCATGATACATAAGACTATCAGTGAGGATGGATTTTACAAAACAAATTCAATGCAAAAAAAACCCCAAAACCCACAAACCAAAAAAACACACACACAGAAAAACAAAAACAAAAAGAAAACCACACACACACATTGGTCTGGTCTGTGAAGGGCACCAGTAATTGCCACACAAGCCCAAACTTCTCTCATCGCCACACAAAGCAGTCCTGGCCAACCATGACACACATGCAAATGTCAGAGTACCTTTGACATTCAGCAGTTCTTGAAGCATTTCCAAGTAGGTGTGCTTTGCATTGCCTACCCCCTCGAGGAGAAGGGACAGATGGACTGCCACAAGCGCCTCCCCAGGCAGCACGGGCTTGCCAACATAAGCAGGCAGGTGGTGGCATGGACATGGATCAAATCCTAGTTGGGAGACCAACAGCAAGGGTGAGAATAAGGGCTCAGTGCATGTAACAGCAAAGACAAGCAGCAGACTGTCTCCTGTGTCCTTGTGTTTTAAAGTATTTCATAGTCCAAGGAACTGAAAGGAAGGCTGTAGTAGGGAGAGATGAAAGGTAGGAAAAATTTTTGATGTAAAGCAGTATCTGACAGGACCATGAGGAGTCTGCAGAGAAATAAGTGGTATGTATGGACAAGAAATATAACATCAGTGGAGTTCAGTATTAATATACACACACTGAACACAAGCTTCTATGCTAGTTACAAAATCCCAGAATTTTTAATTAAACCACTAATTAAAGGCACTAGAAAGGGACTTGGAACAGCTCATCATAAGTCTCTGCTCAAGATATAGCCATGGTTTAAAAGGAGAGAAACAGAATTGTAACATTCATAGCCTCACATGAACAGTACCGATATGATGAATTACATTGATCTAACTACTGTCTTCTAGAAGAAAATAGCTCAGACTCCTCTAAAATGCTGTGCTAGCACCCCAAAAGATGCTGATAAACCAGTCAGGGTTACCCATTTCTGAAAGAGGCAATATGTCTAGCTCTGAGAATGAAAAAATCCTCAAAATCAACTGCCTTCCCAAACAATCCAATCTGCTGAAACCCACTCAAGTATGATAAGACAGTAAACTATCTGGAAGTCTAGCAACTTCTGTTTTTACAGACAAGAGAGACTGCGTGTATAAATACAAACTAAAATTAACTCCTGCAGAAAGTCATGGAAGTTACGTATGGTATGTTTGATGGGAGGACCCAGACCAGGCACAGGTGTCCCATTTATGCAAGTTTTATTACTAAAATTCATTTATCAACAATCTTGAAGGTTCGGGTCTACCTCTAACAGGTTGCCCAGGGAGGCTGTGGGTGCCCCATCACTGGAAGTGTTCAAGGTCTGCTTGGATGGAACTCAGGGCAACCTGATCTACCAAAAAATGTCTCTGCCTATAGCAGGGGGGATTGTTGGACTAGATGAGCTTTAAAGTTCCCTTCTAATCCAATCCAAACCATCCTGTGATTCCATGATTCTACCTGCCCTATGTCTTCCTTTCCTGGCTACTACCCACACATAGACAGCCCAGTTAGGAAAACCAAGGAAGCATCAAGCACATAGTGCCAACAGCCAAAAAGATACAAGATACAGAAAGACAATCATAAGGCCCAGCACACTGGAGCCTCTGATACTTAACGCAAGCAAGAATGACAACCCCACACAAACAGCACACAAGGGCTGCTCAGAGAAAGGCTCAACTTTTGCAGAGCTGGCTACTGCTCAGGAAGGGAGAGAAGCTCTCTTTTGAAAGCTCTATGATCTCAGACCCACCTCTTACATAGCTCTAGAGTACTGACTTTGATTATATTTTGGTGTATTTTCCATCTGGAGATTTGTCAGACCTTTTTGGAAGGCATGTGCCCCAGCCCCAGAGCTCTCCTCTTCCTCTTGTCACTTCACACATAATAGATACAACAGGGTCCTCTACATAAATTGCACAAAGTTTAAATTGCTTCAGAAATTGCATACTCAGCATCTAGGAATGCACACATTCCTTACTGATTTTCTCAGTACTGCATGTGCTGCTAAAGACTTCTCAACACATTCACCTCAGAAAGTATATATTTAGAGTCATGTGTGGGCAAAGATCTATTTTCTCAGAGAACTAATGTCCTCGCTTGAAGTACAAGTAAATCAATAGCTCTTAGATTAAAGCACCTTGCTGCCCTTAAGACAAGTCCAGAAGAATTTCTTGCCAACCGAAGAAAAGTAATGGTTTTAAGCCTTTTTCTGCCATTTCATAAGCCAAGCAAACGGGATTAATTTCTCTATGTTGAGAGTTAGTTTAAGTGGTCTTTGAAGACCATCAAGATTTGTGATGTCGTCTGCCTTTTTATACTAGGAATGCAAGCAGTATTGTTGTCCAAGTTATTGCTTTTCCAGGATGTTAGCTCCTCTTCCATACTGAAAGCCCAGTCATTATCTCTACCCAAATGGAGGGCAAGGACCAGCTTTTCTCATTCTCCTGATATCAATATCATTGAGATCAAGTCCTTAAACGTGATGAAAGCTTCTCCATACTTGAGGAAAAGCTCAGTGGTTACCTTCCAATCATCCACCAACTCTGTTCTGATAATCTCAAGCGAGGGACAGAGTATCAGTAATTGCAATGAATTCATCAAAAGTTACTTCAGTAAAGGTGCTGCAGGAGTGCCATGCCAATGGCAGAGCTGCATACACACAATCATTGCAAAATGCTTAGAGATGTAGCTTGTTATTTTCTTCCTTCATTCCTACCTGTTCCCACAGACCACTGAATTAACAACACTTAAAAAGTCTGCCTAGTTAGAAGACATTACTGTCCTCGGTGAAGGAGATGCAATTGCCATTTCCCCTGCAAACTCATCAACTCAAGTCACAGAAAGCAGGTTTCACTGACTGCTGCTTGCCTAGTCTACATTCACCTCTGGGCTGTGTGTAGACAAATCACTCCAGTCAATAGCTTGCAGAAAAACACAGCTTGTCCAGATCTAATCGTTTCACAGGTATAGCAAAGGTGACAGCTTAAGACTTAGAAAGAGTTGAAAGGAGCGGTGCATGTATAAAGAGACCAGTTCCCCAACAACAGCCATCTGTACTCAAATATACAATGGAGTTGCTTGTCATGTAAGCCTATTATTAGTCATCTCCAGATGGAAACTGTAACCCTTTCAATTCAAATGCAATTCTTCCAGAACTGTCAAAGGCCTGCCCATATTTTCAGGATGTCATTCAGGTGTCTGTGGACTTTCACACAGCCTAAACCAAAAGAACAGGGACTTGCAAAAGGATAGGAAAGTGTGATGTACAGTCTGAGCACAAAATACAAGCTTCAGCTGTAATGAAACAGTGTTCCTGCAAGAAGCAGGGTGATGTGAAGCCATGCAGGACATGAATGGGAAAGCAGATAACTAACTGACTTCTATGGCAAACTGTACATAATCTTGATCAATATTTCACTGCACACAGAGTCCTAGAGGCAGAGCTGTGGGGTGGAGAGAGAAGGGGGGGAAGCACTGAAAAATGAGAAGATTTGCATTTGCCCGAAACCCCACCCACTGCAAGGACCCAAGTTGCTCACAACAGACACCAGACCAAACACACTCCACAGAGGTGCTTTGTTAGTACTTTCCAGAAACAGGGTGGCCATCTGCTCTCTCCATTACAATGGGGTGATAGTCCCCCTTATGCAGGAACTCTCCAGCAGTGGCACTTGCACAAAGAGTGGAAGCAACTGGGACCACTTGTTGTCTCACATGAAGATGCTCCGAGCCAGATCTCCCAGAGGAAAGCCCCAGCCCTGAAGCAGTTGTCTTCTGCAGATGCTAGAAGCCAGTGCCCCCCTTCAGACACAACCCATGTTGTGCAGGTAGGGTTCCATCAGAGAAGGTGAACAGGCAGAAATTTGTTTGGTGTTGGTATACAAATGTATACCAAACCAGTAAGTTAAAAATGGATTCTTCCTGCACACCTTGCTTAACAGAAAGACAACAAAAATCTAGGAGTTGTATTTGTTAATCTCCACAGACTCACTAAAATCACAGCAGCCTAACTGCTTAGATTATTCTAGGGGTTCAGTGGCACTGCAATACAAATAAAGATATATGCATAAAGTGGGCTACAAAGTACTAAAAGTGGAGACATAATTAAATTACACATTTGTGCATCATTGCCCCTTCTACTGGAGTTTGGAAAACTGAAGGCAGCATGCTATTACACATCGTGTGCTATTATTCACATAAGTGCCTAAATTACAGAGTTTGGGAGATACCAGTTATGTGCTTATTAAAAAGCCATTTAATTCATCATATTACACACAGACTTCTTTCAAAACAAATAGGAAACAAAAGCAGCATTTGAATAGCAAGTTTCAATCAAAAATTGCTGCTGCCATAATAACAGTTTTTCCCTTCAGATTTTGTTTTCCCTTCTCACACTGAGCAACAGCAGCAGCTGTAGGAAAGCCAAAGTCCAACTCATGCTCTTCCCAGTTAGCTTCTTAAAAAAAAAAGGCATGCCGAGTACAAACTGACAGGAGATCACAATTCCTCAGAAAGCTGTACAAAATTGCTGATACAAACCAAATAAGAACAAAGTTAAAAGACCTGAATAAATCATGTTTAGCCTGAACGTTTAGACCAGAGGCTCTTGCAGGTCAAGGCGGAGATAAACACCTGCATTGGATAGAGCAGTGATTTAGGACTGGTTATCTAGAAGCAGAAAACATCCTTGTATGTGCAAAAAATGTTAGATTAGGGAATACAAGCAAGTTAGCCTTTGCAGCAGATGTGATGGAAGCCTTGGCGCAGCTTGCCTACACGTAAGTGAAGATGCTGAGTAGCTGTCAAATCATATGGCCCTAATGAAGCCCTGATGATGTTTCATATCCAGGTATTTTAGTTTTCTTCCTTATCCTTTTCACTTTCTGCCCAATTGATCATAAGCTTGGCTAGTACTGGAATTTGTTTAGCTTAGCTTCATGGTACACCAGCCAGGAGGGGAACACCAAAGAGAGGTTCCAGCAGTGCCAGTGGCCTTAGGGAGCAGTCAGCACCCAGTTGAGGCAGCAGCATCCTGCCAGCCTCATCTCTGACAGCAAAGCATGCCCAGAGACTGATGCCAGAGCCCAAAGGGCATCCCAAGGCAGGTGATCTCTAGCCCTGTGGAATCAGCTGCTCTTTAATAAAAGTTCTTTCCACCCTGTAAAGGTCAACTCCCAAACCCCAAATTCAGGGCTCTGTCAGCTTAGCTTTTCAGAAGCCATTTAATATCAGATACAGTTTTCTAAGTACTCCCTACCTTATCCCTCAAAGGATTTCAAAAAAGCATCAGTGAGACAGAAAAGTTCCTCTCAGAATTTAAAGCACTTTAAAACATAAATATATATATTCAAAACAGGCTAAAATATTTAAAAGAATTCTTAAACTCTGGTTTGTTTCATGCGAATGGATTTGTGTCTTTATCATAGAAACCACAGCTGTCATGTTTAAACTGTCTGATAAACCATTTTTCATCTCGTCATTATTCCTTCAACAGCAATTCACATTAACCAGTGTATCTCTTATCTTAACAACTGATAAGAATTTGAGGTACTAATTCATACAACTTCAACTTCAGGCTATTACCATCTTCTTGTCAGAGACAGATAAATTGCAGCTGTCCCAGCACTGCATGACACCAAAGTCAAATACATGACATCTTTCCCAAACTGCTTTTTTAACTGTTAAATATGCATATCCTCAGTTAGAAACACCAAGCAGAAGCAGGTTCTCCCCCATAACCAGCTTTTACAACCAAGGATGCCATACTCTGCTTTTGTAATGGTAAGAGAGAGCACCAAGGTACAGTGCAACTGGCTCCAACAAGAAGCACGTTATCCTTCATTTGACTTCTCCACATATTCTTGCCGCTTGCACTCACTAATATGGCCTTGAAGCTCTTGAAAAGGAGCATGAATCTAAAATTACATGCTGCATTTAGCCTGAATGGATTCTTTGAAGGTTTCCAAGTTAGACTTCTTTTGGATTCAACAACTAGCTCTTGAAGAGCTAACAGCAGCACCCTTTTTGTATCCTTGCCGATAGGATGGCCACACCTACAGCTAATCCTCAAACCCTCACTTTATGACCTCACACAGCTTCTCTGCCTTAAATCTTCAGAAGCAGAGGGCGGAAAAAAGTCTAGAAAGAAATGGAATAGAATAAAAGGAGAAAAAATATGAAAGGAAATGTTTAGCCTTTTGTTTTGGCCTTACTGTCAGCTTATTTAAAACTAAAAGTACTGTTTTCAAGGTACCAAAAAAACCCAAAACAGATTAAAAAACAAAACCCAAACTTTGACATTAAGGAAAAAAAAGAGGCTGGAACAGAGTATCTCAGTATTAACATGTTTTAAAGAACTGAACAGGAAATTAATGAAAAGTAATCCTTAGCCTTCTGGGTTTTCATTTAAACATACTGATGTATCACAATTTAGATCAAACTTCTAACTGCACATATTTCAGGGCATCAGGTATATTTAGAAAATAAGTATTGGGGTTTTTTATTCAAGAACACCTAGAAACTTAAATTTTCAAGAAAGTCTCCTCATCTCAACTTAAAGCCCTCACTCAGCACCAGGGAACACTTCTCCAGCACAGCACAGCCTCTCATATCACAAATGAGCTGGGTGGCTTTCCCCTCCTCAAACAGATCCCTGCTGGTAGAAGAGGATGATGAAACACAGAAGCAGTATCAGTCAGGATCCAGACAGCTACTTACTATGCAACTATTTCTGCTTTCCATGCCATGGTAAGGCCAGATTGATAAAACATATTGAAGGCAGCTAAAGGCACTCCAGAGAAACAAAACACCCTAGCAACAGGATTCAAGAGCCCAATGGGACTGGACATGGTCGCAAATCCTGTTAGGAGCATAATGCTCCTAAAACATGGCCATCCTGACAAGGTAAAGGAGAAATGCTCCTAAGCACATACTACTCAAAGCCTCTGCTAGCTCAGGCTGACGGGCTGCTAATCTTGGTGATAAGTTCTTAAACTATCTATTGACTAGTTTTTCAAGGAGAAACAATCCTGGCACTGACTTGAGGTCATTTATGAAGTCTTCTTTTATTATAGATAGTTAAGACAAGAAAACAGCTGAGCTGCAAGTAAATTAACAACCAGTCAGATTCATTTCCCTGCTGCCAATTCCTGGATGTCACACAATCCCTCCAGATATGCTAGTTATAACCTACATTACCAAACACTAGCTGGCACTGGTAACACCAGTACTAACAACCAAGGTGGAGAAATCTCCCCAGAGGCTATGGAAAACGATGCATTAATGACACCCACATCTCAAAATGACTCGTTAAGAAAAGACAGATGGATATCTGTTTTACCATCAAGTGTACAACATTACTCAAGCCACCTCCCTCCACTTTTTCCCCTCAAAGCACATTAGCACAGTTACCAAATATTTAGTATACGCAGGAATCTTTACATAAACTAGACATTAGAGCACATCTAAAATTCCCCAGCACTGCCAATGTAGACAGATCCTTCACAAAACCTTTCGTGATTAGGCACAATGTGGTTATGTAGGGAATGAAGGCAGGCACCTTCAAGGCACAAATCCGCAACACCCATACTCCTTTGTCCTGATGTCTTGCAACACAGTTGCCTCAGCAATATAAACCATTTTATTGGTCACTGAATACTATTTTTCCATATAATATTAAATTTGTTCCACAATAAAGTATTTCTTCTAAATATAATGCTTTCCCCCAAGAATACTAAAAACACTAAGTTAGATGGCTTGATATGACCAGAAGGTTTGAAAAGAAAACCAAGAGAGTTTCACAGGAAACTGTTGGTTGTTTTGGTTGGATTTTGGGGTTTTTGGGTTGTTTGGGTGTTTTTCAAAAAAAACTCACCACAAACAGCAGAACTCATTGGCCACACTGAACTCTCCCATCCACCATTTGAACTTGAAGGAAAAAGTTGTATAGCAGGAAAAGTTTTATTAATCTTTCTCCATATTTCTGGTCACATGGGGACATGAGCAATGCTAATAGAAGCTACCCATGGGGGAGGAAGGTATCCTGTCGTGACTGCAGTTAAAAGGTACCTTTGTACAAAGCCACCTCGAGCGACACTGCAAGTTTAAATTTTCCTTGGCAGGCAGCAAAACACAAAATAAGAGATGGAGAAGAAATGTTTATGGCCCATCCTGCAAAGGCAAACTGAAATAGGGCCAAAGAGCACATGTGCTTACACCTCCCCTGCTTTGCAACAGCTTCCCCGCCTCTACCCTCAGTCAGTGGGTACAGAACCCATTAGTAATCCTCCATTGCTGTGCTCCTGCCTTCAACACAAAGCCATGCATTTTTCTGAACATTGGTCTGTATCAACTCCACTGCAGTCAGTAAGTGGTTGCTGAACACTTTTGAGTCCAAGCGCAGCTACCCTCTTTCACTATGTACTACAGCCTGTTTTGTGAAGGAGAAAAAAAATACATAAATCTTTAGCTCTGGGTAATTTTGCCTTCTGTTTTATAGCTTCTGTAATTCTTGCTATAAAAACACGCTACTTGTCAAGAGTGAATGTTTTCAACTAAAGAGTATCTTGACCTCAGTATTTCACCAGTCTAATTCAGCATCCAGTTTCCCCCATAATACAAGCAGTTTTCTCCTGGTTCTTGTGAATATATCAATTTTAAAGAAATAACTCCTTAACTATTAGGACTGAAAGTGCACATCTGAAAACCAATATCCTGAAATTACAAAGGCCACATCCCACTGTCTGCCAGGAATCTGCATCAAAAACATGCTTCAACCTGGCTGGTCCTTAGACACTGTCGGCCTAAAACCAAACTAGTTAAGACCCAGACACTTAAAACAAAGCCCTCTCTGGCTTGCACTCTTCACAATACAAACAACCCAATGTCAACATGTTATAGTATTTGGGGAGGGAGAAGGCATAAAATCATATGAACAAAACGACATGCCTTTCAAACATGGTTCAGGCACAACTATACCAGAGGGAAGTACTTCGGCCTATCTATCCCATTAGCATCAGTAGGCTAAAATCACAGTTCTGCAGGCACTGAAGCACTGCTTAAAACACAAAACCGAAAATGAAGAATTAGAGATTGCTAAGCAAAATAGACAAGATATTTTTCCAGAACGTTAAAATCTCTGCCATAGCTTAATAGCAGCATCCCAAGCCATCCAGAGCCAAAGGACTTTGAGGATGTTGGGAACATGTTTTACGGAATTAAGCATATACTACGACATACTTAAGTCCTGACCATGAGTGACCCAAAGTTAGTACTCCTCGCAGTCTTATCTTGTTCACCCCAATTCCAGCAGGTTACTTACAAGTATCATACATCATTAAAAAGTGTGGCAAACATCTTCCTTCACAGAAAAAAGAAATTATTTCCCACATTGTTCTTTGAATCTAACACAGGACAGGCTTACCTCTTGAATAAAAGGTTCAACAATGCCTCTAGATATAAAATATCAAATTGCTGTGATAGAGATTTTAACACAGCTGAGTATTTAGGAAGGTCCTCTCTGATCCTTGCTCTAGTATATTCTCTGCCTACCCTACAGAGTCACCTTGATTTGCAGGTGTGCAAGGATCAAGAACAGACAACACTCCGATCGTTGCTCCTTCTCTTTATGGGATGGAGATGAAATGGGCAGCTCCTAATTTACCTACCACAAACTGGGGAAAATGAGTAGCAGGAAACTCCTTAACACTGCTCCTAGGTCTGCTTGCCTTTCCCCAGCACTATGTTCAAACATACAATCGCTTACTCTCAGTGGGGCTAAACTGATGTTTAAAAAACAAACAAACAAACAAAATCAGAGAAAGGAGATGGTGTTTGGCATTTTTAAGTAAGACTATAAAAAAAACCTAAGCACCAAACCCCAGGGGCTTCTGGTTACACACAAAATGACTGGGAACTCAATTCAGATAACAATAGCACTTAATAAACAGAAACGTATTATGCAACTTCCTGTATTTAACATACTGTTATAATAACTACATATGCAGTAGAGTCCTTGTCAGAGCCTTAACTCTGCTGTTTGAATCCATCTCCTAGTAAGATCTGAGAGGTCAAACAGGAAGCTGCATCCACAGTCTGGAAAACGCCACACCCATGACCAGTCCAAATCCCAGGAACTACAGAGCTGGGATAGAACTTCTCCCCTTTCCCAGGCTAAGTAAGGTAGTCCGGTCATCCTTACCACCACTTCCAAAGAAAGCCTTGTTTCAATTACATTTTATAGGGCCATAAGCACAAAGGAGAGTATTGTACAACTTCAGAAATAAAAAGTCTGATGAAAATGCAAACTGAGGTGGAGCTGGAAAGGAAACTGGGGAAGATTAAAAAAAAAATAACAAACCCACAAAAAAACAACCAAACGATGAGGCAAGAAATTCCAGAGCACATCCCTGCAACATAGTGGGTATCATTTGGGGCAAAGGCTCTGTGTGTGTCTGTGTGTGTGTGTTCAGAATGAGGAACTTTCTTATACCAAGTTAGGTTTAAAATTTCTAGCATTCCATTATGAAAATGATTGTTTCCTTCCTATACGACATTTCTACAGTACAGTATATAATGGCTTGATACATCTACATGTCTATATCTCATTTAATACTGGCAATATTAATGCATATTTTGCACATTCCTACCCTCTGGATGCCAAACCTTTTGTGGCAATATCCCATCACTACTCTTCTCAGGTTAGGGGTCTCTTGTTTTTCTATTATTTCCCCTTCAGCTAGACTCTTAACTGCTTTGTAACTTTAACGACTGACTTCTCTAATTTAGAGTTTCCCACTTCATGCCATAATAAATGGGTTTTTTAAGATCATATAATCCCAATATATTTATCCTAATACATATTTTTGGGGGGAGGGGGCAAAAAAGTCATTTATCCTGGCACAGTCCACCTATGGATAAACTTACGCTGCATTTTGTCCTAATTTCCAATGATAGTTTTAATCACTCTTTCCTTTAATATCTGTTTTAGAAATTTACATATCAAAAGACTGTTTCTTCTGTAAACACACACCACTGTGCTTAAAACAGACCATGGCTGTTACCATTAAGCAAAATAAATAACTTCTGCACATGTTCATATTCTATTAGAACCAAAACCAAGATATATGCAAAGAATGAAAACACAAATATTTCACTGCTCAGGGTAGAAATATAAAATCTGTTTTTAAAATAAAACTACACCCAAAATCCCATGAAGTTTTCTTTTACTACAAACAGAGGTGACATCTATGTGGAGTATAAACAGTATGTTTAGTCACCCAAGAAAAAAGCTTTTCCAACAGCTTCTGGCTCACTTACTCCAAGAAGTAGCAGTCTGCTGAGAAACAGGAATTCCAAGTTTGTGTTTTCCCTCCCAATAGGACAAATAACCCCAAGAAAACAGACGTTTTCCTTAACAAAATATGCCCATTAATTTCTCTTCTTTATACAAAACCTAATCCAGAG
Source organism: Galbula dea (assembly GCA_013399015.1). Lineage (NCBI taxonomy): Eukaryota > Metazoa > Chordata > Aves > Piciformes > Galbulidae > Galbula > Galbula dea. The sequence continues at coordinate 213,142 of VWZX01008009.1, forward strand.
CAATGACACTTACACCTCTGTAACCAACACATGTACCCACCAATGCTGGGAATTAGTCAAGTGACTAATTGCATGGAAGTGGGATTGTTCCATGAGCCTTGGGAGGAGGTGTTAAGCTGCTTCTTGCTGGGAAAGTGACACCTGATAGTTAGTTCCCAATAGCTACCTTTTTTTTTTTTTTTAACTACCGTCTCCACATCAGACAGGATCAAACCCACGCTTATTTCACTACAGTGCTTTGCCTTTGTCAGTCTTTAGTAGCTGCTTAGCAAAACCAATCTGCTCTAGCTACATTACTCTCACCTTGCAAAACTCAGGGTTCTCTGAAATTGAATCCCTTTAAAGGAACTGTTCCACTTTAAGTTTAAGCATTTTATTGAGCTTACAATATTGCAGTACCTTCTAGTTATGGTTAACAACTCTGAAAATATCCCTTTCAAAAGCACTAAGAATTCTACTACTGTTGTCCATGTGGTGTGGAGATACTGCCTACCTCAGACTGTATTATCCTCCAGAAGAGCCACATGTTCATGTGTACACTTCTCTGCTTGGAAGAAAATGTTCTTTAACGCACAGCTTTTGAGAGGCAGAAACATGGCTCAAACGTGAGACTGCCACATCCAACCGACAACCCTTCGGAAAACATTAGCTTTTAGTCATCTATTTTTAATAAGCAGCTGTGGTTGTCTGACAAGCTTTGCACAGGGTCTCTAAAGGACTTTTAAAACTTCCTGTCACACTGTGAAAGCATTTGAGTTACCTTACACTTCTGAATTAAAAATAAAAGTTACAAACACTACTGCATTAGGAATGGCCAAGAAAATGCAAAGGAACATCGCTTGTTTGTCACTCTCATTACAGTATCTCTGTCAGTTGTTAAAATCCAAGCGAATTCAGCCTAATATTCTACCATGATGTATCTAGAATTTCAACACCTCCTTTCAAACTCACCTTCTGCAAGAAGGCTTCACATCCTGCCACAGCAGCACATTGCTTTTACCTGTGCCAAAACATCTGCTTGCAATCTCAGTTCAAAGAGCAACCCCAAAATGGAGGAAGCCCAGTTCCCTGCTTGAACGTTGGCTGCTGGACAAAGTTCTCAAGCATTCACACTCAGCAGCAGGGAAAACTCAGACATGCTAATAACACATGCCACGCAAGAACACCCTGTGAGAGCCCTGTGCTGCTGTGCAACCAGTATCCATTGTTTTTTGTGAGTGCTAATGATACTAGTACATACATCAGCATCCCGCATATTTTCCATCTCTGTACAGCAGCAAAAGCAGTACAGGCAGCAGGAGCCAAAGCTCAACAAGTTAGCTTTGATGTTGGATCAGTCACTTGGTATCTCCTGAATTAGCTCCACACCATCCACTCCTGGTTTTACTGCTGGCATGTTGTGTGGGTTAGCAGTCTTACTTTAAATCCTGGCACACACATTACGTAAATAATCCGTAGATCCAAAACTTCCTCAGGACTTACAGAGACAAACCTTAAATATCACTAGTTCCAGAAAGCTGTTACCAGGGCAAAATTTAAGGGGTTACAGACTCAAATTTCTGATTTATAGCAGAAGCTTATATTCCTTAATTTAAGTCCTAGTGCAAGCTGGAATACTGTCAACCAGATCGAGTGTTATTTTTTCCAGCTCTATATTTACACTTCAAGGATTGTGCAGAATCACAGAGCTGAAGCCGAGAAGCCAGCCAAATGCCTTGCTGTGAACCTTTTGGGGAAGGTTCAGAGAAGTCTGGGTTATCCGTCTTCAAATGGGTTTTCAAAGTGGTGTTGATCTAAACATCTAAGAGAACTCAAGGAAGGAGGATCCATGCTTTAAAGTTAGGAAAATAATCATTTTACCTTGCACATGCACAAAAATATTAGTCAAGCACTGTGAGGAAGGCTGGTTTCTCTTCAGCTGTGAAAGGAGGCACAGCAGAAGAATTCCAGCCTCACCCATGTAAAATTCACTATTTCTTTTGGATAAATCCCACAAAATGTTTTCTGTTCAGCCAGCACTCCTATCTGCTGGTTTAGCAAACCAAAGTGCTGTACTGCAGGATGGCAAGCGGCCAGTTGCCAATTCCTGTGCCTCTTCAGAGTGGGAGGGTAGGTCTGCTTATTTAAAGCAGGTTTACTGCAAGGCAAGGACAGAGGCAGCTCTTGGCTGCCATATCTCTGGGGCTTCCACTGTCACCAGAGCCACTGGTACCAGAGAAACACTTTCATACAATTCTTACCAGCAAAGTCTGTTGCAAATTTAGGGACATACCTTGCCATATCCTGCCTGTCAGTCGTTCTCATCACTGCAATAGGTGCACACACTTTGGAAAGTAGAGAGAAGAAAAAGCATTACCTCCTGGCTTCCTGGCTAGACTTGGGAAGCACTAAGGGATCCTCCTTTTTCTCCCCAGAAGTGAGCAAGTAAAACCACATCACAGCATTCCATCTCTTTGCTACACAATGGCTGGCAAAAAACAGTGTGGATACTGTATTTCAGAGCAAGCGTGGAGTAGCACTGGATGATTTTTAGCCCAAAGAGGGCTAGGAAACAACTGAAACATGACTCCCATCTGAGGTACAAACCTTTAATGATTCTCTGAGGGTCCCATGACTCCAGAACTTCCTTTGCATCAAGCCCCACTGACATCTCTGGGAGCTTCCCACTCATTGCTCTTGATCCCCGTTCCCCTCACCGAGAATACCCACTTTTTCTGTGGTTTACCATTGCTTACGCTTCAACGCAAGGGCATCACAATAGTAATGTGCTGTTAGGCTGCAAAAACACATTTCCCAGGGACCACTTACACAGCTTTCCTGACAAACAACAATATCTTGAATACATTATAACATGTCTACACTGCTTTACGAAAAAGACTTACTGATCCCTGAAACACCCATATGTCTCAACTAGAGAACTTCCAGTATTTTGGCATATATAAGACCATTTTCTTTAACCAAGTTTAAATCCATACCTGCATCAAAGGCAAACATACAGGATATTTTACTTTAAAAGTCTAGACTTGCCAAGAACTGGCAAAAAATGCAGTTAGATGAATGCTGATGTAACAGCATGCAAAGATTATAAAAATAAGGTTAAAACACATTTACATAGTCAAGCATGGTTGGCTAGCAGCTCTTGCATATGCTTAATAACAGCACATGCTTAAAGCCAACATTGCTTTGTCACCAAGTTATTTCAATATTTTTGGGTAGTCATCTTACCAGTCCACAAACACCTAACAGTAAGTCCAACCTCAAACATTTCTAAGAGGCAAACAAATAATTAAAAACATTTTTTCTTTTTTAATGCTTCTCTTTTCAAATACACAGGTATCAACAGTTTTCCTGATATTTGATAACTAAGAAACCTCAAACTCTTAACAAATCTTACTTGCCTGAATACATGCAGCTTTTCACATGCAGATGTGTTAGTTACACCACTCCCTTTACTAATGGTTCTCATTCGAAGAAAAAGAAAAAAAGACAAGCAGGCTCCACAGGACTCTAAAAATATCAGTTATTTCCCAAGCAGACAATTCTCACTATCTTTCAGATTCAAGTGAAATTACCTTTATAACTCTTCCCTTTCTCTTTACCTATCAGTAAATATTCCATTTATCTTGTATTTTTAAGATTGTTTTTACATCTATACTTTCGGGAAAAAATAGTATCAGAGTAAAACTTATTTTCTTAAAGGGCAAAGATTTTTTTGTAACATTTTAATTTCGTCTAACAATCTCACACCATAATAAGAATTTAATAGTAAGCAATTGAGAATACAATGATGTTTTGTGAGCCTGGATTAACAGAAAATCTGGGTTGGGTATTGGCGTTTTATGCAAGCATGCACCTCACTGTGTACTGCTATCTTGTAAAATTATGTATCATCAAGATGGAGCTTTTAATCTATCAACAATTTCAATAGGCTTCCAAGCCTCCAGTTACCCAGATATGTGCTGCTCCCGCCAAAGGGATGGGAAGGAGTAGACTGGTGACACTTGACAGCGTCTCACCCTGCCTCCTCCACACCTAGGGCAAATGCTCCTCTCCCAGACCATGGCACTCTCTTTCAGCAATGAGACTGAAGTACTAGGAGACCGTTATGGGTGGTAAACACCAGCATAAACAGGTCACTGCAGTATGGAGCCGCAGCAAGAAGAGGAAGGAGACGAAGGCAGGACAAGGGCTAGTGCAACAGTATGATCTCTCTACTAGCACTGAATTTTCTTTTCATGACACATCAGGTCCATCTGAGCCTCTGCCTCTCCAGAAACGACATAGCCACTCCACCAGTGCAGCACAAGACTCCTTCCCTCTATCCTAGTGGGAGGTGGGGGGCTTCTCTACAGATGTTTTAACATACTAAAACAGACCTCAAACTTTCTTGGTGTGGCAAACCAGGCTTTGCCTGTTGTCCATTTCCTACATTTTCCTGTGTCAGAAGAAAAAGGCTTTATACACCTAGGAAAAATGGTTTTTTAAGCTTTCAAGAAGAAAGAATTAAAAACAGCAAGAAACTTTTGCATAAATCACTCTCCTTACTTGGAAATACTTCACGTCATTCTATTAAAGGGAGTTACCAAAATTTAACTGTCCTAATACTCTTTACTCTTGTGCCTCTTTCTGCTGACTGTGATCGCTACAGTTACATAGACAGCTTGCATCCAGTGCCAGCCATTTGGCAGCTAAACAGAAGTTTTTCCATGGCAGAACTGCTGGTACACCCCTAGCGTGCTGCTCCACCTGTATGCCTGGCCTGGCAAGACCACACGCTCCCCAAAAAGCACCATTTTACACCCAGACGGGTATCAGGGAAACAAGCACTGAGATCCTGCTTCTCCTGCTCATGTACTCACATACATGGCACACAGGATGCTAATGAGACACGGTCATCATATAGTGCTGGAGGCTTCCTTCGCACCACAAGTATCAAAAACACCCAGTTTCCCTCCTGTATTTACTTCCAGATGAATCTTCCAATAAGTTACTAGACTGTGCACTCTATGTATATCTTCAACTCAGTTAAACAACGTAATTAAACTATCTTTCCATTACACTGTGTTTAAATCCCAGTCTAATCCAGCAAGCACCGAACTATCCATGCGAGAGGAATTCTTCTCCTTAGGTTCCTTCCTTGAGGTTCCCTTTCACCTTCCATGCTGGTTCTCTGCAGAGCTTCCTCCACAGCTACACAATTCAATACTTTGCTACGCAACATGCCTTCCTAACAATAATCCTTTTTGCAAACAGAATTAACAAGGCAAATGTAAACATGGCAGCAATGAATTAGTTGTCACATTTACACAAACTACTGCTTCCAATTCCTTATAATGAAATCCTATATTAAATACATAGGATGGCTTAATGTCAAGTTCATTTGCTGAATTAGGAAGCTGGCCAATAAGCACCCTGCAGCACCTCCCTCTAACCCATCTGAGAAGTTATATTTATGAGGCTTACGACAGAGCTTTAACTAATTTGTGCCAATATTAGTCACACCAAATTACTGTCATTTAATAACTGTTTGGAGGGCCTTCCACTCTGAGAATGCTGCAAAGGAATGACATGTTTCTATAACAGACAAAACCAAAATATGTAAAGTTTAAGGTAGTTTCTTCTGTTCAAACAAGTTATTTCTTAAAGGCAGGGAACATTCAGTGCCTGCCATCTTCCTTCTCTTTGGAATCCATCCCTTCCACACAATAATTGTAGCAGGAAACCTCCCTTCATAACCAGCTAATGTCAGTTACAACCAACAGAGTCCTGTATGAAACATTCTAGCACTGATATCAAACCCAAGGGGTATTTTTTAAACACACATTCTACACTGGAAATCTGCAGTAGTTTAGAAATGTTCCTTTTGGTGCCTTTGAAAACTGAAATGCTCTTGCACCAAATGAATAAAACAACAACAAATCACACCTTCAATAAAAGAACCAAACACACTGCAAAACTGCTTAAAAGCATCTCACCAAAAAAAAAAACCCCAATAAAAAGGACAGTCAAACAATAAGAACTAGATGACTAGATCAGTGGGTTACAACTCTATTTTGGAATAGCTGCAGAAGGACACCACTGAGATTCTAGCAAAGGTTTTTAAATTGTGAAGTCCAAAATATTAAACTATAAAATAAAAATCTGCCAGGAGTTTGCATTAAGTACTTTACAGACGCAGCACTACTCACAAGGTAAAACAAACCAGAACTACAGACACTGGCTATCCAGTACTGAGATCAGAAGTAAGAATTTACATGTTTTATTTAGAAGCAAACCTTCCTGTCATACATTATTACTTTTAATGCTCTACTACTGAAGTTATTAGTTTGCATTCGTGAATAACCTAGAGTAAACTGCATCTAAATTCATTCGTCTGAGATCAGTGTTCAGTAACAAGTGCAGCACAGACCACTGACAAAGACAGAAATCTGCATCTAGTTAATCATCCTAATTGTTATGCAAACCACTTTAAAAGGCACTAATCAGTGTTATATACAGATGTAAAGTTTGTTCAGCAGTGAAAATTACCATCTGACCACTTACCCAAATAAATACCACATTTTCAGGGGAGACAGGAGCTGAGCACATTTTAGTTAAAAAGAAACTGGATTTGACAGTAGGAGACAGAACTTACAAATTCACCTTATATTTTAAGCTAAATTAAGTTTGATCTTTTTTAAGCACAAAAACCCCCCACCACACGAGGTCTACGCATCATCCTGCAGCTGATGGGAGGCCAAGTGACTGCCAATTTTGTCAGGGCAGACTCCTACATTCATTTCCAGTCACCTCACTGCCGGGTCTGCCCTTACACCCTTGGCGACAGGCTTATGCAACCAAGACCTCTCAGACAAGACGTCCATTAGCAATCCCAGGGCACTCTCCACAATGCTTCTTTCTGCCAAAGCTCTGCAATTTTTCCCACTTGAAACATCCTTCTCAGAAAGTGAATGGAAAGGGGCAAAAGAACTGACAGGCTCAGTAGGGATCCAGGGAAGTACACTGCTGCGAAGCCTAACACCTCTATTAACTCAACTGGTCACCCAGATAAATTGTCTGCTGGAGAAGAGTCAGTAGGGCTTGTATGGAGCAAAACCCTGCCTAACAAACCTTTCTGAATTCTTCAGAGGTGCCAAACATGGACAAGGCACACCCATTTATTCTGGCCTATCTGAATTTCCAAAAGGAGTTCAACAAAGTCTATTACCAAAAGCTAAGGGCTTTCCTAAGGAAACAGGTAGACAGAGGCAAAAGGAAACATCTTATGCAGAGAGATAGTTGAAAAGTAGAAACACGGTAAGGATAAGAGCAAACAGTCTTGAAGCAAACAGAAGTCAATGATCAAATTTGGCAGAGATCTGTGGTCAAATTTTGGCTGTTTGACACATTCATGTGAGACAATGGGAATAAGAAGCAAGTTGAGGACATCTGCTTATGATGAAAAAATGTACTGTGGTAGAAAGAGCAGGATGAGAGGAATACCAGACAATCCTGGGAGACAAGTCAGTAATGCTGCAGAGGAAAGCTAATGCAAATAAACACAAGAAACGTAAAAAGCAGCACATGGGAGAGATACAACCATGACTACATGTAACTGACTGTACTCCTGAGCAACACCTTCACCTTACGATTTCACAGATTCATGAAATGAACTCACTAGCAACCCAAAAGGCAAATCAAACATTACAAAATAAAACATGGTTATGCCACTGTATAGTCCCAAAGCTCACCTGTATGTTGAAAATTGTATATAGCCCTGATCCTCCCCCACCCTAAAAGGACATGTGGAACCACGACAGACTCTTGGAAAGCAATGCTCACAATCAGGAATGGCTTCCATACAAAGAATATCTGAGTAGATAACTCTTCAGGCAGGTCAAAAGTCAACTTGATGAGGAAGCCTATAAAATCGTGCACGGTGTAACACAGAATGACTAACCATCTCTGTCACAAAAGAGGTAAGAGCTGACAAATTCAGGAAGCCACCAGAGAACAAGCAAAAGGAGGGAGTTCTTCACGAGGACTGAAACAGACCCACAGACAAGCAGCATTACGGGCCAAAGGCCGTGAAGGCTGCAGCGAGGTCCCCGGAGGCTGCAGACAGACCAGACAAGCATTTGGAACTGAAAGCCACCAAACATTTTGAAACAGGGGAAGCTTGCACCCAGTTCTGGCAACCCCAAACTGCCAAACCAAGGATAGCCAATGGCTCAGAAAGCATCTATAGAGGACGTTTTGAACAAGGTGATCCTGTTCTTGCTTTCCCTTCGGCATCTGCTTATGAGAAGAGACAGAGAACTAAAAAAAAAAAAGGGAATGTTGCCAAAGACAACAGATCAAAAAGGGAGCAGGCTGAAGGTGAAGGGTTAAAAAACCCAGGAAACTAAAGCAGGACACCACACACAATATCCTAGCAGCATCCTCTGCTCCTTAAAGCTCTGGGGACAGCAGTGATTAGTCCTCTGCCTAGGCCCATAATGAGACAAGGAATGAGAAACAGGCACAGAGGTAATGGGATCCGGCCCATCAGCCCACGTAGCTGTGGGCCAGCTCAGACAGGGGTGGGAGGAGAGCTGGCAAGAAGAACCCATTCTTTTATAGGGAGGCAAACAGGAAAGCTATAAATCAAAAAAATACCCATAAGCTTAGAAAGAGGCTTTGGAGGAGACAGAAGAGGAACTGTAGCCTCACACATTGAATGTGTGTCCCAAGGACTCCTTTTCCCTGCAATAGGGATGTGAGTCACAGTCAATGAAGCACCTCACCAAACCACCCATTTCACCTCTCCTGGTTAATCTTCCTCACATTTTACTTCAGCAGCAACTGATTAGTCTAAAGTCTAAGTCAACCTGCTAGAGATCCTCATTCCTCCTGATGACAAGAGAGCACTTTCTGTCACACAGCAAGGAAACAACTCAGAAGCACTCCCAGTCATCTTTGAGGTGCTGTCTTGCCTCACAACCAACCACCACGGAGCTTGCTTGAGTCTGTCTGTGTGGTACACCAGGCTAGAGAGATGAACACTGTGTTTGGCCCACCACAACTGCTCTTTCATTTCTATGCTTATTGCATCTCCTAGAAGCAGTCAGGTTCTCCTAGCAGTCACAGAACCCATTATATAGCATCTGTAGCTGCTTGTATTCAGTATTACAATATTTTTAGAACCGACTGTAGACTCCCCTATAAGTTCAACTACTGCACCCACCATGCTAGATGACTCTCGGGTTTTCTGCATAACAGCAAATGAGACAATCCCCACACACAACTAGCTCAACTAGACTTGTTTCCAAATTTGCTCTAAACTTCATTTATTCCAGTTCTCCAAGTCACAGCATAGCTTGGAGCACTAGTAGCAGTTCACACTATCTGGGTCTGCTGTACAGCCCAATAACCTCCTTTTTTGAGAGGATTCACTAATTGCTTCAAAAGAAAAAAAAGGTTTTCTGCAGTTCATGTTTTAACCTGCAGGATCATAAGCTCAAACAGCTCACATACACACACTAACATATAGTCTCGTTTTGCAGTTTTGACTGAGAGAAAAAGGAATTTTCACACAATTCGATGCAGCTGTAAGCCAACATATTTTGGAAGGGGGGAAAAAACTAACTTGCAAAACGTTTCAGAAAGTGGCCACTAAGCACATCACAATCCTTTCTAAGTAGTGATACAAATTGTACAGCAAGCATTTTAATTTTATTCCAGTTTTGAACATCAGATTTTAAAAATATGAAACACTAACACAGAAAATCTCTATTCAGTTAACTCATACATACACAAGAGCTTTTCCTGAGTCACCTCATTTCCTGTTGTGACAGCCAAGCACACAATACAAACTTCCTCTATATATCCTCAAGAGCCAGTTTGAGGGCTTGCTCATACTTTTCCCATTTGAAGGTTGTTCTAGAACCTCACACCATTTAGGGAAGAAACTGTCTAAACTCCAGCTTAAGTTTATTCATGTCAGTTCATACCTGTTCGTTCTCATGCCAACATTGTTCTCTAGCTTAAACAGCTTCTCTCCCTTTCTAGCATTTCTATCTCTAGCGTATTTGCAGATTGCAAACATACCCTCTCTCAGGCCTCAACTCCAAGGTTAAGCCATGATTTCCTCATCTCCTCCAGAAAAAATGGCATCACTGTTCCCCAGCCCATCCTGGCACCTGTCCCACCCACAGCACAGGCAAGAGGACCTGTGCCTGACACTACCCAGGAACTCACATCCATTCCACCATCCCTCTTACTGGTGTCCTGGCCTAACATGTTCCACCATACTTTCTCCGTAGCAGGACAGCAGCAGCTTGGTTGGCAACAAGCTAATGCACCCAGTGTATCTGCTCTATTGTTCCCAGCTGTGGAGCTCCTTGCTGACAGCACAGAACAAAGGCAAGACCTCGTCTTCTCCTAGCAAGGGAGGTACATATGGTATAGCTTGTTTTGAGTGGAATGATTTGTTCAAGCATGATTGAACATCCTTGGTCAGAGCTCCCAAAGTGCATAGCTCTTCCGTCTGACAGAGGTGTAATCAGCTGATTACCTACCAAATATCAGGATTCATTTTAGTTTTTCACTGTCTCTGCTAAAAACCCTTACCTCAAGTACTCAAACTTCTACCCAACTAGGCTCCCTAAGTCAGCATTCTCTTCAGCTCAAACCCTGCAGCAGCCCTCTCTAGGTTCCTCAGGCATTTCCTAAGGAAGTCACCATCCCTCCTGACCAAAGGCACAGCAGAGTCCACCCAATGTACCACCAGAAAAAGGACAGTTTTGTCACTTCTTCCTAACTTAGCCACAGAACTGAAAACCAAAAGAAATAATCCAGGTTTCCAAGTCATGCATCTCCTTTCCTAGGAAATTATTTCTATACCGTTGTAATCTACTGCTTAGATACCTCATTTGCCAGGAAGGGCACATTCACTCATGTTGCTTCAAAACCAAGAATCTTCCTCCTCGTTACAACCAAGTCATGTATTCTCTGTAACACATGGCAAAACTAGTTTTCCTCCTGAAAAGTCCTCTCCAAACCTCAGTTTCCCTTAACTGTCCAAAACCCACAAAAATACAAACCAAAAAGTATTCTATCAAACACTCACCACCATAAAGGAAGAACAAAAATACCCACACTCAAGTATGGTTGTTCCAGGCAAGGAAGTTAAATCAGCCAGGATTTTGTCCCAAGGTCACTGTTAACAGGATGTCTCTCTAAGTTCTAGGGCATCTGCACCCTTATTTTTACCAAATGCAATTACGCAGCCAGAAAATAGTTATAAACACAACACAGACAACTCGTACAGGTTTAAGAAATAATTAGAGCACAAGATGGAAAGACGATGACATGTCAGATCTAGAATGAACTGGAGGAACGCACTAGTGAGCCAGAGGACACAGCAAGACTGCAGCAGCTCAGTAGCAACCCATACCTCAGCTGCTGGGACAATACAGCACATCTTAGGTGAGGCACTGAAACTTGCTACAGATACTGTTATCCTGCACAATTTACTGCAGATACCATTATCTTGCATGGCTACCAACAGCATCCCCAATGCACAAAGCATTGTTTAAAGCACACAACTGTACTTATCCTTCCTACCAAGCAGGAGTCCATCCAAAAATTATAAAACACTGCAAACAAGCAGGCAAAACAATAAAATACAAATACAACCCACTCTCCGTTTTATCTGTCTGAATCCATTCTCTCTCTAGCTGCAACGAGAAGTAGCTCCATTGCTGTCATGGGACCCAAAAGCATTCCTGAGAACCTCAACGGGTTCCACGTTTTGTTCTGAGCACAGTATTTTTGCATACTCCCATTTGAAATTCCGCGTGCAATGCTCAAAAACGATTTAATCACAGACCTGAACTCGCAAAAGCCACCCAATTAAAAAAAAAAACCACACAAAACCACACCAAACCAAACCTGCTTTTACAGGCACTTTTGATACTTTTCATGCATTTTTACCTTACACGCACATCCCCCCCCCCACAGCACAAGACGACCTGCTGCCGCCCCAATTCGCCGCCCGCAAGAGGAAAGCCCACGCTCGCACCGAGGCTCCGGCCAGCTCCCTGCAGCAGTGGCAGCACCGCAGTACTTCTGCACGACGGGGAAAAGCAGCGGGAGCGGGGCGGCCGGCTGGCGGCGGCACCCGGCAGCTACACCCGGCAGCCGCAGGCCGCCCCGCACGCCCGCAGCCGGGATGCGCCAGAGCCGCCCCGGGCAAGGGCAGCACGACTCTCCCCCGGCCTCCCGCCCGTTCGCACCGGCAGCGGGCCGGACCGCGGACGGCCGCGCATCGGGGGCCCTGACGCGGGACACGCTACGCTACGCTGCATTGTCCTTACCTTCCTCCCTCCCGGCCCGCCGCGGAGCGCACCTGCCTGAGCCGCCGCTCCGCGCTACGCCGCCCGCCCCGGAGGTGCCCGTAGCTCGCTGCGGGATGCGGCCAGCCTTCCGGAAACGCTTCCCAGTCCGCTGCGTTTACCCAGGAAACGATTCCGGCCACCACCGCCCCTCCCCTCCTCTCCCTCCGCCCCGGCCACCGCCCAGAGCCGCGGCCCACAGGGGGCCGAGCAGGCGGAGCAAAGCAACGGGGGGATACGTACGCCGCGTGCCGCGACGCCATGTTGTGTGCCCGCCAGCGGGCTGGGGCGCGAGGTGAGGCGGTGTGCGCCTGTTTCCGCGCCGGCTGACCACCGGGCTGTGTCCCCTTAGTGCTGCGGTAGTGGAAGGCTTTTAGTCAGCAGCTCATCAATAGCCTTTAGAAGAGGTGTTCTTCCGTCAGTGGGGCAAGGTTTATGCGTAGGGGGCAGGTATACCCCTGGAAAAAAATGAAAAATCTTTTTTTTTTCCTTAAGGGTAAAAAGGAGGCTTAGCAGATGTAATAATACCCTGATCAAGGTGAGGTAGTAGCAATTAACACTTACGAAATGTCATTTGCTGTATCGTATCCAGCTCTAATGAGAGACAAAGGGAGAAATAGCCAAGTAGGTTTGGAAGCCCACCTAGAACACGTTGTTTTGGACACTGGCTGTGGACTCCAGTAGCGACGTGGGTGGGTTAACATGCACATAACCAATGACCATGAGCAAACCCTTCTAGTCATGGACTTAATGGAGAACAGCTATGTTCTGGTGAATCTCAAAACCATCATAGATGGAAAGAAATGGGGTGCTCTCAGATGCAGAAAACAAATGAGTAAAAGGAGCAGTCCTGGAAACCTCATGCTAACCTGCTTGCAGTACTATTTGGTAAGGTTGAGAATAAATCCCTAGGCACATCTTGAGATGGATGAGTAGAGAATCACAAAAACATTCCAGACAGTTAGTAGTAAGGCTTAAGAAACGCACACGTGGGAAGATCCTTCTGTTTAAAGCCTTCCAAATACATGGGATTTTGTCTGTTCTGTCAAACTGCTCATTGCTAAAGCAAAAAAATCAACATGAGGTATTAGCTTGGTGGGAAGTATGTAACTTCCAACAGACCTTTTACGCCTACACCTAACAATCTTAGGAAGTCCCTGGTGCAGCAGATGCAAAACAATCAGCAGTAAAACATAGTGTTGTATGGATTAACCAAAAACATACAAGGAGGTCAAAAAAGACTATTACAATGGTGAAAGAGCCAGTCTCATTTTCTCTTAAACAAAAACACATTTAGCAATCCTACTGATGTGCCCAAGTCTACTTTAAAATTTATTGCACCATTTATAACATCAAATTATGTACCTGGAAGAGATTATTTTTCCTATGCGTTCCAGAACCTTCTTCAATATTTTGTTCCCTGGCTTACAGCTTACAGCAGAACACTCGTGAACTGAGCACAATTAAAAGAAATCATTAAGATGAACAGGAATATAGCATCTAGAATTAGAAATATTTACGGTTTTATAAAAACATGTTGACATTCACCAGACTAAAGAACAGGGAAAAAATGCAATTATAAGCACTACAGTGATGAACAAGAAGGAAAAACAATTAGGCAAAGATGTAATAATTAAGACCAAAGCACCTGGAAATTAATACTTTATGACTTACTCTTAAATGTATTGTTATTGTTTCCAGTGGTGCCCACATTTTTCCATTTTTCTTAAAACTGGATATAATTTAATCTTCTGGTTTGTTTTAAAAGAGCAACACAAAGAGCTATTTTTAGATCCAGAACTATGACAAAGCTGCAAAAGAAGCTTCCAAACATGTTCTAATGATTCGTAATAAAAACATATCATCACGATCAGTTTCAGAAGGACTAAAGATCTCCTGGGACATGCAAAGGTGATTAATCTGATTCTAGTGTTTGCAAATCAGGGTGTTTCCCTCTTCAACAGAGTACAACATCCAGCAAGAGGGAAAGCTTTTAGGCTTTGACACCATACTGGAGCAGAACTCCCTGGAGTTTGCACTTACATCTACTTGAGAGATGCAAGACAAGTACCAGGTTACCCAAGATTTGAACTGAAGAGCCTATTAATATATTTCCCTGACAGAAATGGCCAGGCAAGATACTAATAAATTCACATTCCTTTGATGAGAAATGTAAAAGCATTGCATTGTGGTTTTCATTATGTGGTTAGAATTATGATTAACGTTTAGTTACATAGCCTATATAATGCACTTGGATTGCAGTGCATTAAGCAGTCATAAAAATGAAGTGTTGGGAAGCTAAATAAGGAGCTTCATATACATCCTAAATGAACAGCCACTCAATACACTCAGACTTCTCAGAAACATTTCCAGGTGGATGCACTGCTTGCACAGACTCAGCCAGTCTCATCAAGTACAGATGTCTCAGTTTACAGCAATCTGATGTGTTAACTTTCCAAGTACAATGAAATAGTTTCTGCAGCTGCGGCCTTCAGGAATGGATACAGAGGCTCTGTAGGTAAAACACAAACTTCCCATGAAACAGCATTTATAAACTTATTATCAGCTCGTACCAAAATCATTCTGTCATCATATTGCTGTTTCTATGTTAGAACTATGACTGCAAATTTATTTGGGTCAAAGCCCACCTGACTTTGCAACAAGGAAAGACTGCCCATAAAAGTCTCCAGTTGGCGAGTAACTCTCTTCACCCAGCCTTCCTCAGTACAGTATGTTTTAGGACAGACTGTGCCCCTGAATGCTCTCTCAGGAGAAGTTCATAGTTTCTCCCTCTGCTTTCTTCTGTGTATCAGCTTTTTTCTTAAGGGTTAGTCCATGTAGAGGGATAGTTGAAGTACACAATGATCCCATTTCTTGAGAAACTGTTTCTTGCTTCAGAGGAAAGTAGAAAATAGGTGAACATGAAAGAAGCAAGGCTACCATCTAGTGGTGAAACTGTGTACTTCCATATTTCAAAGGAACCTACACCATCAAATAAACTTTTGCTGAACATACTGATCCTAAACCCAAGCTTAATATAGAAATTTAATTAGAAACATTCATTTATAACAGAATGGTAATTTTCCTTGGAACTGTTCTGCTAACATGTTCACACAACTCACTATGACATTAAGTCTCAATCTTAAAACACTAAATCAAATCATTTTCCAGAAAAAAAAAGAAAAATACCACACACACTGTACACATAGCTAGGCGATTTCAAGAATTAGACTAGTAGCATGTAATTTTTCATTACAGACTTGAACATGCTTAGAGGGTTCATTCTCCCTATTGCATTGCTTCCCAGGTCATATACTTGTTTCCGAGCAATACAAGCATGTACTGCTCCCGTTGTTTTGTGTTCCCCACAAAATAATTAGTCTCATTAGTGCTCCCTGGGCAAGCACATAGTGAAAGACTAGTTCTGCCAAGGAGGAAATTCCCTGTGTTACTTATGGAGAAGCAAAGACTGTGAGATGTCAGTAGCAGACGAGATTACTCCAGTATTTTAGTCAAGCCAGGAACTAAGTCACTCTGCAGCCCTCACCCCACCACTGTATTAGCTATCTTGGGCACGTTACCACAATATTTAGAAAGGCTTTATGGAAGTAAGTGCAATCCAGACCAATTTGCATGCCAGCAATTTGCTGATTTCTTGACATGCTAAGCAAAGCAGAATGATAATTTTGAAGTTTATTTCTAGCTCTTCAGAATGCAAAGCCTTGCATCCAGGAATGATTGTAAAGTAAGTTATAAATGATCTCTTAGACATCTGACTAGATGTAATTCTCCGCTGTCTCCTTTCCATGACTGTTACACAGCAGTATATTGAGATTTCCTAAGGGTGGGTGAAGGAACGATGGCCTGGCCTGGACCCCAAGCCTATAAACTCCTTGATTACATGATGCACTTACCCAGCCCGCTCACTCATCCAGACAGGGGCAGCTTCGCTTTTTTTTTACTACTACAGACAAGTTCTGTGGGAGGCAAGCAAGGTCACTGTGTTAGCTTGCAAACAATCACAATGTTTGAAATAGAACATACTAACTCACCACTGCAGGAAAACAGTCCATTTTGGACTTCATTCTAGCTCGAGGAGGCAGATAGGAGAAAGCTGTTGTTTGTGAGAAAAAGCTGCTAATAATGCAGAGTTTCTAAATGCTACAAGCAGCTGCTTAGGCATTCTGCTTGAAGGCAGTAGGTTTACTTTTCAGCAAACTCCCTTAACTCTTTTATGTGGAAAATACTCAAAAGTTGCCACAGAGCAAGGTCTGTAATTATAGGTAGTCAAATAATAAGAATAGCTCACACTTGCAAAGCTAATGTGTAGCTAGATTTTCTTGCCTTGGCTGCTTCCAACGGGAAGTATAGCCCTACTTTCTGATAGGCACTGAAACATAGGATATTCAATGTTTTTCTGCAACTGACAAATGGGAATACAACAGAGGTTTTGCAATGCAGCTTGCCTTTGAGGCTACAAATATTTTGAGAAGGCAATTGTTCAAACAACACAAAATAAAGCACAGCTTGGAAGTTTTAGGCCAATGCCCTTCCACTGCTGGCAGTTGGTGTTTCAGCCCTGGCACTCTTGCACATTGCTTTCCCTGGAAGTGCTGTAGTGCTGTTTCTGGTTCATGCCAGGCAGCCCAGGATGGTGCAGCAGTACAGCTCCCTGTGAGGCAGTCAATAAACTACATTTTGAGCCAGAATAGCTAACCCACTCATATGCTATATATCATAGAATCATAGAACCATTAAGGTTGGGAAAGACCTCTAACATCATCATGTCTAACCATTAATCTAACACTGCCAGGCCACCACTAAACCATATACACGTTAATTAAGAGGTGTAGAAAGCTAAGATAAAGTTGGAAACACTAGGTTTACTAACAGCAGAAGGCCAGTGCTTTGTCTCCAAAACAAGAGAGACAAAAGTCCAGTGTCTAATGTCCTAAATACAGCTAGAAAAGCCCAGGCTGCAAATGCACTCAATGGGAATTTTGCCCTACGTGTATAAACATACACTAGAAAGAGCGACATGTTTTTCGTTTATATTTGCAGCTGCAGAATGTGATACAGTCCAATTGTTTTTCTGATCCATAGTGTAGTTCCTCTCCCCTTCTAAATATTTTTCTCCACTGACACAGGGAGTTGTTTCAGCATGCACATTCATAAGCTAAAATCCTCTGCTAAAACAGTAAGACTCAAGGGGAAAGCCATGGTGTTCTTCATACCTACGTGTGCTTTGGATAAACACTTCAAAACAGGGCTTGTTAAACTGATCTTCAGAAAAACAGTTTCTCCATAAGTGACAAACACTGTCTAAGCATTTCTCTGAAGATAGGGGGTTGGAAATACTCCTTGTATAACGTGGAAAAAATTTCTGGACCAGAGAAAGAAAAGCCTCCCTTTCTCCCCCCTGCTGAGACCAGTCTCTGAAGACACACAGAAAACACTATAGAGTTAGGCTCTGAGAGTGGCTAAAAGCAAAGGCAAGCCTAAAAGGAGAGATGTTTCCCAACTGGGCTTGTTTCACTATGTTTTATATGTGAATTGCTTGCAGTTGAGCCAAGACTAATAACCTTCTACAAGCAACATTCACAGCAGTGTCAGAGTGGTTGAGTCCCTGCACAGCTGCATCCTCCAGCTGATAAAAGCACCATGTACAACACAACTGCTTTGTATTACTGATACACTGTGTGGTCACCATGTGCAGAATGCTTTGTGACAGAATTAAAACTCAACCAAAGGGTTGTGTTCTGCCAGATGTACTTCTGGAAAGTCATTATTAATGTGGGGTTAAGTCTTTCGTTCTTACACATTTTGAAATCAAAACCTTGTCTTTTAAGTACAAGTGAATAGCAACTGTTAATTTGTAATTAACACATGAACTAGAAAAGCCTAGACTTTAGAGGTCCCAGTGGCTAAAAAGCATGTACTGAATTCTGCCAGCATGATTTTGGGATACGTTTAATGCTTCTACATGCTGTTACAGAGTGGAGAACAAGAACAGCTCAGATCTAGGTCTGCGAGGCTTTCTATCTACCATGGTCACACTGAGAAAGAGTCAAGAGCTGTGCTGCTCTGAGTGACTTCTGAGTCACTGGCCTGCCAGAGTTGAACAGCAAAAATACACAGAATCACAGAGTAGTCAGGGTTGGAAGGGACCTCTGGATATCACCTAGTCCAACCTCCCTGCTAAAAGCAGGTTCACCTAGAGCTGGTTGCACAGGATCACATCCAGGCAGGTTTTGAGAAGCAGACTTCACAACCTCTCTGGGCAGCCTGTTCCAGTACTTTGTCACCCTCAAAGTAAAGAAGTTTTTCCTCATGTTCAGACGGAACATAAATATCTATACTTATAGATCACGTACCTAGGAACTCTAAGATATGCCACAGGCCTTAGGAATGATGAAGAGGATGTAGTGTAGGAGTGGCTCAGATGCAGAAAATGTCTTTCCCATGCAGTCAGGACAGGACTAGATAGGCAGGCAAATCTCAGGGCAATCCAGGGACCTTCAGGCTCTTGGCTTCACTTACTGGACTGGCAGCAGCTCTGTGCCAGAGTCACTCCCAAAGTGAAGTAGCTCTAGCAGAAGAACCATCCTTGAACTTCTCACAAACTGTCTGTGGCTGAGGCTTTACTTCAAAAACAAAATCCCCACACTTCTCAAGCGTGTGCACATGAAGTGAGGAAGTAAATCCTTCAGCACAAGTTGGTGTAAATATTGTGGTATTATGCATGTCCCTGTTGATGCATAGGAGTTCAGGGTTGCCATTTGGTTTTGTTGTGGAAGTAGAGTTTTCAGAGAACATGCTGAGCTGAGCCCACCTTATTTCAGAATTTATATATGTGAGGGTGAACATGAATATATAATCAGTTGGAAACACCTTTCTTTGTGGAAACAGAAAGGAATCACTCTCTGTCCTACTTCTCCCATGAAACAAAGCATACTACTGCTGTGCCTCTGACAGACATTATCACCATATGATAGACACGATTTTACAGAGGAGCAAGGTGAAGAATCTTAAGCATCCTGCCAGACAGATCTGAATTCAAGAAAACCATGGCCACACTCTTCAGAACTGAGACTGCCAAGGCAGGCCTTAAAAACTACATTTTAGCACTCTAACACTTCCACCTACAGACTTACAGAAGAGCCCTTGCATTCTGTAAAGTGTTTTTTACATGCTGGAAGAATTGTCTATAATTCAGAGCAATTGCAGTCATTGCTAGCAGCCAGTACACATAAAGGCAGTCCTTAGCAGAGCAGCCCCTCTCATCAGCCTGACCCTTTTATCTCCATAACTTCAGCATTACCCCTAGCCAGTGGAGCTCCATCATAGGTGAGACCCAAAGTTCACATCTGCCAGTATGTCTCCAATTCAGCAGTCCTTAGTCATTGCATCTCCTAGCCAAAACGTCCCCTCCTTGTGGAGAAGGGATTTTACATTAAGTACAGAAAGATTCACCCAACTCAGCTCTGAACTGTTTTTAATACCTGCCACTTCCCAGTCTTACTCCCACTTGATATTTGAGATATTTTAGCCCAGACCTTCTAGCCCATGGTCTTGGAGAGCAGCTGCTGACTGCCAGGTGGTGAGTGGTGACTGGCCTTACGTTGCCTCACAGCACTGGGCTGCAGTCACCGAGACTCCTCACAGAAGTATTTGAACTAACGTGCCTGCAATTCAGAAACAAGCACATGCCTCTTTTCCTGCTCAAAGCTTTCATTGATCCAGGCCCTCTATAAAAGCAGTCATTTGTGCTTGCCCTTTCGATCCTCTGATGTTCTAATTAAAGGCTGGGGCACTTACATGCAGGAATTACTGCTGCACTCCAGACAATTTACCAGAAGAGAAGGAGGATGTTACTGCCTTACACAGATGCCTGACACTCACTGTCCCTGCAGTGGCCTCAGGTATGTTTGTCACGTTTTCTGTGTGGTACCTTATGACACAGTGTACCAGTTCTGGCTGGGAAAGAGTTATTTTTCTCTATAGCAGCTGGCATGGTGCTGTGTTTTGGATCTGTGACCAAAACAGTGCTGATAACACACTGATGTTTTAGCTATTGCTGAGCAGTGCTTGCACAGCACCAAGGCCTCCTCTGTTTATCACTCTGTCCTTGCAGCCAGTAAAGCAGGAAGCATACAAGAAGCTGGGAGAGACACAGCCAGAACAGCTGATCCCAAATGACCAAGGGATATCGCAGCCCATATGACATCATGCTCAGCAATAAAAACTGGGGGGGGGGGGGGGGGTGAGTTTCCAGGGGGCTGAAGATCAGGGACTGATAGAGCATCAGTTGGCTGGTGGTCAATGATTGCTTTTTCTATCACTTGTTTTTATTTGTGTTTCTTCCTTTTTCTTTTTCCCCTTTGCTGATAAAAATGTCTTTTTCTCAACCCACAGGTTTTCTCACTCTTGTTCTTCTGATATTCTACCCAATCCTGCTGGAGAGCAGTGAACAAGCAGCTGGGTGGAGCTTGGCTGCCTACTTTGGTGAACCCGTGTCTAATCTGGGAGAAAGGCTTCCTTCACCTAATAACAATATTTTTCTTTTGGAAAAGCTATATATATTTGGTGGTATAGCTGGATAGCAGGGATAGTGGTATAGCAGTGATACAGAGAATATAATATATTGACTTGGTGGAACTCATATGCAAATACAGTTAAGAGCAATTCCCTTACATCTGTCCTACACAATACTGTAGACATAGATGTGTGTAGATCCATGAACATGGAAAATCTTAGTGGTGGAAAATAAAGACAAGGCTTTCCAGTTACCTACTGCATACTAGTTACTAAACAATGGGAAATTGTCTTGCTTCACAACTACATATCTACCAGGCTAAAAGCCTCTCATGCTTTGAGAAAGTTATGCCTCTGTGGTCCTTATGGACTCTGGCTTGCCTCAGCAGGCTGGCAGCAGTCCTACTGACTCCTGGGAATTTCCAAACCAGACATAAAGTCTGTCCTTGCTACATGCCATAATGCATACTCAATCACACATTACTGTAATATTTGTCATGGTGAGCTGCCAGGTAAAAACATGCATCGTTCTCTCATGATCAGGCAGTTAAAGTTGGATTCATCCATCTAAAAGGCAGTGTGTAGACTCTATACCTGAACAGGGTCGCATAGACTCCCTTTGTAGTCAGGGAAGACAATCTGGTTGTTTCTAGAGCACAATTTATCTCAGCCCATAGCTAACATCTCTCTTTGGTCCAGATTCATGCTTTCAAGTTTCTTCTTGTTGCTGATTATGAAGGCATATAAACTCCCTAGAATGGATGAATACTACCTTAGTTACACTATGATTCGTCAGGTCTGGCCTTAGGCAAAAGTAGTCTCAGCAGCTCTTCAGGGATGCAAAATTTTTGTACAAGCCAGCTTCTCTCAAGCACACCAACACAGTGTAACTGAGGTGCCATTAACTGCTCTCAGGCAGGATTTATCCCCAACCCAGCAGATGTGTTTACAGTAATCTCAAATACCTTGGAGGTACTGTAGGGTAAGTGTAAATGGGCAGTTCTGAGGAGAATGGTGACATGCAGTAATGGGTTCCTTTGGCTCCAGCCCATGCACCACCACGTACCTGCATCCCGCTGCCCTGGGAAACACCAGCCAGCTACAGACACCAATTGTTTGGGAGGTAGGAAGTAGACATTTCCAGGAATGGGTTTGGGATCCCTCTTCTGGGAAGCAAGTCATGCTGTGAGAAAATGAAGAAAGGCACAGGTCTGAGGTGTTTGCTAGGCAGGTGCAGGTAGTGCAGCTGAAGATGGCGGCATAGACTGCCTCAGTGCTTAGATTTTGGCAGTAGAATAGGAAAATTATTTTCTAAAGAATAGTTTACGACCTCAGCTTCCATTTCAGGAACTCTGCATTGTCTAAGGCCAGTTTTATCTCCTTCACCACCCTGCTTGTCATGGGTACTTTTGTTAGGAGATCTTCTGAACTTAGAAACAGCCCTTAATAGTTCTTCCTTACATAAACCTTCAACTGAATCATGGAGAGAAAGTAAATGCTACCACCAAGTCCTATATTTAAGAGAAAGAAATCTACCAAAAGATCACATATATATAGCAAAGGTTCTTCTGTATGGGCTTTCTAGATCAGACATCTGAGCAAAAGCTTTATTCACAAACAGTGCTGAACACCTCAAGTACTATTATTACATTTGGACAGTGCAGAAAGTTCACAAGTATTTTCAGTCACTTTTTTAGGTGAGTTGATTGTATTGCAGTAATGGGAATGCATTAGGTTAAATGAACACCTAGCATTACCTGCATTAAAGAAAGATAGCCCAGAGCCTTCCTTTTGCAAGGAGGAAGATGGGGACTAGGTATGACACAGCATTCACTTTTTATGTAACTTTTCCAGAGGCAGGCATCTTTATGCAACTGTAGCAGGTTTTTTAGCAGTTTTGTCTTGTTATACTTACTGTTTATTTAAAATTGATATATTGTTACATTGGGCAGGTTCTCCCTTAAAGAGATGATCTCTCCTGCTATGGCCCCTGCTATAGGTGTGGGGCAGGATGAAGTTATAACCACCATTTGCTGCTGAGCAATTCAGAAATAGGATTTTTGTTGCCATTTTTAGCCTTCTCTTTTGTAGGCTGCAAGATGTGTGCTTTGCCATCCTCTCAGAGGACCATTAGCATCATATTTGTTCATTCCAGTTGTTTTGCTATAATTGCATCTTACAGTGCATGAAGAGTTAATCACAAAGGAAAGACAGACAAAGATACAATATGCAGAATAAATATTTGGGGCCATTTTAAGCTTGCCTGTAGCAATCATTTACTGTTTACAGCTAAAATATAAGGTGAAAAAAACAGAAAGAAATGATACTATAATTTACTGTGAACCTTTCCTCCCTTCTTCCCAAAATATTTGTACAGTGTGTACTGCTCTTCCACTTACTGTGATAGACTGAATCAGAGAATCACAGGGTAGGGATTGGAAGGGCTCTCAGGATGTCTCTACACCAACCTCCTGCTCAAAGCATGTTCAGCTACAAAATCTGACCAGGCTGCTCAAGACTTTAACCTGTCTGGAAACATCCCAGCTTTGGCCATAAAATACAAACCTCTCCTTGCTTTCCTGTCTTTTTTTCACTAAGTCTTGTTACAGGTAAAACCAATGTGACACTGTATCTTGAACCTTTTATGGCTATACTTCAAAGATTAAAATGTAAGCTTCTTTCCCTAGAAGTTCATTGTAAAACTGAGTAAGGTTAATAAAGAGGTCTCAGTTCAAAACCAGCTAATGTGAATTATTCCCCACTAACTTAACAGTGCAGTAAATCTAAAGTTAACTTAAATGTGCTTGAAAATAGGCAGGTACTTAAGAACTTTTGCTCTACTGGGGTCCAAATCATTCTGAAACAGGTTGGAAAACCAAAGGAAGAAAGCCACCAAAGAGACCGCAGATGCTCAGCTGACAGCATTTGCATTGTTTGAAGGATGACTGTGGAACATCTCCTGGTTATACATAGGGACCCCACCTGGCTGTTTACAAGTAAAATGTGAAAGGCTGTTTAGACTCCACGTGATTTCTAGCATTTCAAGTAGGTTGGTTTTATTTCCTTGTTCAGAGATGTTCTAGTCCAAAAATATTGCACAGAGAAACTGTCAGGTCACAAATGAACTGAGCAGACAGGTGACTTTTGTGATGGTTTTATAATAATGCTAAGAGTTTAACAGTAAGTATCTAATGCTTAAACTGAGGATCAAATCCATCGTGTACTTTATGCAATAGACACATAGCAGAGTCCAACACTTAGGGAGCGCTCAGGCTCATTAAATGCAAACACAAGGCTTTCAGCATGAACAAAAGCTCCGGGGCACGGCTGATGGTGGTGGAGAAACGCGTTGCCGCCGGTGGTGCCTGTCGCTTGCCCGCCGGCAACGTCGCCCCACGCCGCGGGGGTCAAGCGGCAGTGCCAGTCAGGGCAGGGCAGGGCAGGGAGCCGCCGACACCACCTCGGCCCCACCGCTTCTAGCACTTTCTCCTCATCGACCAAAGGCTGGACAGGGTCGGCCCCCCGTGGAGAAAGCGGGACTCGGGTACCAGACAACGCCCGCAGACTCCCGCAGCCCCGGACGGGCTCTCCCCCGCCCCACGGCTCCCCAACACTGCCTCCTGTACCCCTCGACCCTTTCGTTCTGCGCCGCAACCACCCTACCAGGCTGGCACCGCCGCGCACCCCGCGTTTTGGTGATGCCCTGCTCCTCCCTCTCCCCCCGCCGCGGCGCGGAATGGGCCAGCCCGCCCCTATATAAGAGCTGGGTGGGCGGCTCCGCGGCGCAGCGTCGACGGTGGTGGTGGGTTGCTTTTGTGGTGTCGTGGGGGACACAGTCGTGCCTGGGGCGCAGCCTGCCTTCTTCACGGCTCTCCGCCGTCCTGCAGCCATGGCCTGGCAGCCTATGGAGATCAATCCCGAGGTGCGCGAGGGGCAGCGGGGAGGGGGCTGGTGGGAGCGGGATGGGGGTGGGAGGGCGGCCAGGGCCGAGGGGGTG